>CM046726.1:48819310-49181352 GCA_025584915.1 Monochamus saltuarius | reverse complement strand
AATATTTAACTTAATAATTGGCCGATAGTTTGAAACTTCTTTTATTTATTTATTTAATTTTAATTTAAATGTGTATTATTTAGTATTTATAAAACATCGAAGATGTAAATGTAAATTATCTTACAGCAGTTATTTAACTGATATTATCTAAATTAAATTTAATAATATAAATCCATCTGTCATGATCGAATTGATCTGAAGTTCGAGAACGGATCCATCATGTTTGAATAGCTCTCCTTCTCATTGTTTGTCAAATTAATAAATATTTGATTTAACTTTACAACCAGCTACAATGTAATGAAAGTGACTCCCAATACTGGCTTTAACGCTATAAATCAAATTATGATACTGCAATTGTATTGCCAATATTTGTTTTCCAACAAAGGGGCAAACAAATATTGCTTTACATGCATCTCATACTTGTATACGAGTATAATAGTACGGCGTTTATAATGTATAAAAATTATAAGACAGCTTTTTCATAATATTTGGAATAAAAAGTCTTATCTTTAGTACGTTCCTGGAAGCAGTGGTTATAAGCGATTTCGTGTAATATGTGCTTGCACTGATCGATCAGGGTCCTTCAAGGGTTTAATTTGGGACCCTTATTATTTAGCCTATTCATTAATGACATCATTCATAATTTAACTGTGTCCTGTCTGAGGTATAGATCTGAAAACTTTTAATACAATTAAGAACGCTGATGCTGCTGAACTTCAGTACAATCTAAATGGCATTCATGAATTGTGGAGGGTTAATAATCTGTTAACAAATATTAGAAAGTGTCATGTATTTTCTTTTCTACAAAGAAACAGTTAATTTCTTTTGATTATTCCGTTGAAAAATCCACATCCTAGACCTGATACCTTCAGTGACTTAAGAGTTATATTTGACAGAAAATTGTATTTTAATAGCCATCTACATTATGCAACAGCAATGACATATATTTCTTGGTGTCATTATAAGGAATAGTAAACAGTTTTGTAATTCTAACTTTTGAAAATGTTGTATTCTACTTTTGTCAGGTGCAATTGTGAATATGAATCAAGTGTTTGGTGTCCTAATTATGCTATACATGTGGATGAACTTGAAAATGTTCAGCGTAAATTCTTAAAATAATTAGTTTTAACGTCGATGGTGACTATCCCTGTGTTGGCTTACCTCAACTTGAAATAATTAATAGATTTGATCTTGAAACTTTGGAAAATCGATGTAAAAGGCTTATTTGATTTGTTTACATAAAGTATTGCATAATGTCATTGACTGCAGTGCCATCTTAAGAATGTTGGGCTTTAACGTTCCCAGAATTGAAACTAAACAATTTAACATGTTTTATTTGTCACGTGAGGACAAATATTCTGAAACACTCTCCACTTCATGTGTGATTTATATAATAAAATTATCTTGACCGTAGATTGTATGGATTGTAATATCTCAATTCTGAAAAGACTTGTTTTGTAATTGTTGTTGTCTTTGTCTAGATATTTAGATTGATTATTTTTCATAGTTATCACATGTGTTTTGTCTAAGAATCGTGTAATTTGCTTCATGTATGCTTTTTTTTATGTGTTTTCCTATTCTCTAACTGGGTCTTTGACGTGTTGAATAGTGTGAGTGAAATAAATAAATAAATAAATAAATATTTAAATTGCGCATATTTTAGCTTATAATACAAAAATGAACGAAAACTAAAAGGGGTTTCAACATTTTTATTTTTCTCATGTTCTCTATTAAAACAAAAATGAGAAAGTTTCGCCGCGTTGGTACAAACAGAAGCAATAATCAACTTCCCTAGCCGCTTTGTAAGTGCTTCGGTACAATATTAATTTCTTTTTAAGTATTATTGTAAATTCGCCCACAGACGCAGTCTTTTGTTTCGTGGCAGGTGTTTTAGGTACAAGCGATAACAATCCTGAAGTGTCTGCAAATAACTCGCCCGTTTAAGCCCCGCTGTTCCGAAGAGTTATGTGTATTTTTAGAAAGTTTTCTAATATTTATAGTGCTCTTAGATGCAAATTAAAACTGTCCGTGAGCTGGAGAGAAACGGCAATAGAAAGTTCGTGGCACTACTCTTTCCATCTAGCGTGCTGAATCATCTTTGTATGGAATTTATTGAAAGAGCAATTTTCTCGCAAAAAGGAAAAGTCAGAATTATTGGTGGAAATACAGTTTACATTGAGACTGTTGAGCGTTACTGGAATCTTCATATAAATATTTGAATAATCACATTATTTATGCATGATGTTCACGAACAAACAAATTTTTAAGAAATAAATAATTAGTAGTTATTCACGAATAAAACATGGTAAAGAGTAAATTTAGGTTTTATTATAAAGCAGTAATGATGTTAATTGGAAGTGATGGTTCTAGAACGATTCCAAATAATTACTAGTTTTATTTTCCGACTTATTGTCGCTTGATAATTTTATTAATGAGTTGCTCAGTTAATTTTGAACTGCTCTGGTCCAGAACTGCTCAAAACCAAAACAAGCGCCTTATGTAAATAAATGGGGCAAGGAAAGATTCCTTACTCACAAATAACGAATAACTTTTTGTTTTATAATATTAGTGAAACTACCAAATTATAGAGCTTTATTTGTAGTAGTACTCTTTACACCAGAATCAGTTTCCAACGGACAGAAGTATGCGCAGAGCGCACTGCATCTAAAACAAACCATTTTCAACCATACGTGGGCGTTACAAAACAATGCGCATGCGTCTGAGGGTTGGAAATTTTTCAACTACCGGCAAGGCTAGTAAAGAAAATATAAGTAACTCCATTGATTAATTATGTTGTACAGTACATTGATATAATTATTTTACTTATAATAAAATATTTTGTCAGGATTACTATTTTGATAATATTACTTAGAGGTGAGAAAGCATGTTTGACTTTTGACATTTTGTGGTTCTATATAACCATAATCGCTGAAGGTTAGAAACTGTATTTAGATGATACATTCTAAGTAAATTTTTGATAAAAACTTCATTTGTAGTAGTTTATGATAGCATTAATACCGTCAATTGCATGAAACGTTTATTTTCCCTCATTAACTAAATATATGTTAACCCATGCTATGGTGAAAGCTCTATATGTGATAGCCTCCTCAGTCCGTAATGGATGAGTAAATATCTTTCAAGTGGCAGCACTGTTTCTAATCGATTGTCTTCTATTTTTAGTTAAAGTACATCTCTGTAAGGCCGGTTGAAGCTCATGGGATTTAGCAAATCCTGGTTTCATAAAATTGCGGTGGGCAGAAGGTACATGATTGTTTTAACAAATACCGCGTCCTCATGGGGCGGTTATAATCAAAATGTAATTTTGTTCTCCACCCAACTAACTGACGTCTGGTGTATGTGTTAGTAAGTAACATAACGTTGAACCCCACGAAATTGTTAATGTATTCTAGAGAGCAGTTTTGGGTCTTTCATTTTGTAACTTCTGTAATAAAATATTCTGTATACAAATATTCTTTCAAAAGTAAATGAAGAAACTGTAATATAGTTAGTATGCAGTTTATACAAATAATGGATCAACACTAAGCTGGCAATACTAGACACCAACCATGCCTTATACAAATATTGCTGGTTTAAGATATATAGGGTGTTTAAGGTTTAAATTTTATTCTGAAATTTCACAATAGTTGAGAAAGACTTGATAGCATAACTCTGAAAATTGGTAGTGTTGGGTTTTTTTGTGTGAGAATTACGAATTTGAAGTTTATTTTGAAGTTGCTCCTAGATGGCGTTAGTTTCGCCGTGTTATTTAGATAAATAAAAACATATTTCTTTATCTGTTGAGCTATGTTTAAAAAAATCTAAAAGAACGTTCAATTCTACATAAAAATTGTCGCCTAACTTTATTGGTTTTTAAGTTATTCGCATTTAAAGGTGTCAATGCATTTTGTGGTGATACTCTTTCAGATGCTGATATTGCTATTTCTTTTCTTAGTAAGCTTGTGTGAAATTTTCATATCGATAAATATTAGCCTATTTTACGTGCGGGGAATTTGGTATTCGTGCAATTATTAAGAAATTTCAGAATAAAATTTAAACTTTGAACACCCTGTATTTCTTAAACCAGCGACATTCATATAAGGCACGATAAGCTCAAACATTATATTTTCGTGTCTAGTATTTCCAGCTTAGTGCAGACCCGTTCTTTAAGACTCACTCTGTATAGGTATGGAAAATGGCATCAGTAGTTACTTTTGCTTGAATATGTTAATACATCCAGAAAAACTGTAAATCTTATTTCTCGTCTTTTCTAATGAAGGAAATATATCTTTCGAAACTTTTATGCAAGGATTTTTATAAAACTGCATTTTAAATCAATTACTTCGATTTTATTAAAATCGCATAAGGCAGAAAAATCTGTACTGTTACTTTTTTTCACTGAATATTTTTTTTTTAGTTTTGGCATATCGGCAGATATGGTTTACCATTTTTTTTTTGGAAAATACTTATTTTAGAGAAATTGCTTTTAAATTATGAAAAATGAAGCAGCGCACTAGTGGTATTCATTATTACCCAAATAATTTGATGTTCCACTTTTACCCCGTTCGAGCCTATTCAAGTGAATTGTACGTTTATGCAGCTTTTTCAGCTATAGCTCGATTAGTTAGTTTGTTTTTTGTTTGCCAGGTCTATCGAAATGGGCGGTGCACTTGTTCATAAATAAATTCCCTTAAATTCCTGTTTGCTAACGTCACGAACATTTTTTAAAGGATTATGTAGCGGCCCCAAATGATTTACACATGTATTATCCTTGCGCCCCTTTAATATCTGATTCCACTTTTTCGGTGTAACGAGAAATAACGTATAAGGGTATAATGCCAAAGTTCATGGTTCTGCCTATGTTCAAAAAGCGCTCTGCCACATGTAGGGGAGAGTGGGGCGTGTTGTGAAATGGCCAGCACGGCTGATATTAACACCCAATTAATCAAAACTTAATTAAAATTATATCGTAGTTGTCAACGTGTCTCGATTATAATAATGCTTATTGGGGACCACGCTGCTTGACTGCCTCTATACCTAGATTCTCCATTATTATCGAATTATTCAATCTGCCCGGAGTTCCAACTTCCCAACTTACTAGACTAGTTGAATTAAGTTGTTTATTAAATAAGACCCCATAGTAAGGTGAGTACGGTTTATAACAATAATTAAATTAGATTTGCTTTGAAAGGGACTACACAGGACCGATATATCATCTTAGTTGCTAACAGACTTAAGTCCGGCAGTGAATATAAAGGAGCAAGCAAAAACTTTGCTATAAATCTAAGAAACCAATATTAATAATTTTCTATAAACATATATGAGGCTAAGATTGGAATCCTGTGGCACAGTTTAAATATAAACAGTTAGACCACTCCTTTTTTGTGATTAGTCTCGACACGGTTTTTTGACTGAAGTCGTAAATCAACCTAGCATGTGTGAGGGATATCAACCAGTTGTACATTATATTAGCTACGGCAGGCAAATACGACTGTAATTTCTAATATTGCTGTGCTAGATGTTAAAATTTCTATTAATATAAATTTTAATACACATTAGCATAGCTTAATATGTACCTATATTAATTTATAAAATTTTGCATATTTTAAATATTATTATTGTTAGATACACAATATTATGTAAATTCACAAAATTATTTTAATTGAAATATTTTTAGTTGTTGTTGTTAGATATAAGTGGTCTGCTTACTTCCTGCTTGGCCTAGCGGCTCGACTTACAGGAAGCTACCTGCATTGCAGCAGGTACTTATCGCAGACCTCTCGCCCTGGGCCACGAAGCATTAAATCTGTAAATGATACTGCAGGAAACAACTACTCCGCGGACTAATGCCCCGACCGGCATTGAATTACTCCTGCAGTATCTGTGTGCATATCCAAGAACCCTTGTCGGACACACCACCAGACACAGACCAGTCTTATATCTCACCTGCATTCAGTTTATATGTGACATACATATGAAGGCACAGCTAGTTCAATTGTCGGTCATCTCAACTATGGCATACTGATGAGGGCTAACAAGCCCCTGTATCATTTAAACATACATTTTGTTAACTTTGTTGTTTGTTTGTTGTGTTGTATTTTTAAATTATAAATTCTGTACTACAATTATTAATTTCGAAGTTTCTTTTTTACAGTTCCTGATTATATACCCTATTTGCAAATTTAAGAGTGTAACAATTCTTGTATATGCATAAGAAAATTAAAGATTAAAGTAAAGTACCAAAATTATTAAAATTAGATACAAAAATATCCTCTAGAGATATTATACAGTCTGTAAAATTTTTTGGAAGCACTGTTAAACCATTAAATGGCTTTTTACTGTCTTTGTAAACTTTTAGTTTAGAAAATAATGTAGAGTGATTCAAATTAGATGCATTACAGTACTACCCTAAACAAGTATCACCTGAATGTTTTATAAGGCATTTTCACAAAACATATTCAGTGACATATACTAGTGCATTCCTTTCTTCTGGTAACAAATTTTGGTTATGTATATATTATATAATATACTACCACTCAATTCTAGCAATAATTTTATAGAAAACGTTTGCTGTTTGCAAAATGCGCAGCACGTATTCGTATACGCTTATAGCCTCTGCAGGTATTAGTTTCGCAAATTTATGCTCTCCAACAAAGCCTAAACTATGTTTCCATTGCTAACACCTTACATTATAAACATTTTAACTAACACATGACATAACTTTATGATTAAATAAATAAATAAAGATTTGATAAATGTAATTCATAAATATGAATTTCTGTTAACACATTATTATAAATGTACTACCTTTCAGGATTCTTAGGGAAGTGAAAAAATGAAATATTATCTAGCGCATTAACTTTACGATCATTGACTGCATAGTAAGATCCATGACAAGCCATTATTACTGATCAATAAAATTAAGTCACTCGAAATTTATCTGGCGCGTCCAGTAGAACCGTTTCGCAAAACATACCCAATAAAAGCCGATGATCGGCTGTTGTGTGATGTTCCTTTGATGGAGCAGGGAAAGTGGGTTGACAAAGGGGTGTGTGATGGAGATAAGTCCAGCTGTTAGTATATTTAAACTATGCCTGTTGTAGTCACTAGACATATTTTTAGTTTTCAAATTTGATTTTTCTTCTTTCGTCATTCTACAATGATTTAGTGGCTATCATTCTACAGTTTTTACAGTTCAGAGTCATTTTTGGTGTATATTTTGATGCTTTTGCAAGTTACAATGTTAAAATACACTCCAGTAGCATCTACAGCAGAATTATAAAATTAGTTGGCATGGAAATTATGATTTAGGGCGGTTTGAGCTTTAAATTTCGCAAAGCAAGCGAAATAAGTATACAGAGTGTCATAAAAGAATGTGTCACAATTTGAGTGGCAATTTGTTTAGGTAAACTGAAAGTAAATAACTTGTAGAAAAATAAGAAAAACAGCATACAATTTTTACAATGCGATTCCAATAATATTATGTTTTATAAAAATAAAGTAAATTGTGGATGTTGTGTGTTAATGAAATCTGAAACAGTGTAATGACAGAGTAACAAAACTTTTATTATACCCTGTATATTATTTCCTACCAGTAAATTTCAAATACATTTTTCCTACAAAGCTCAAAATCTGCTCTGAGCAGACTTACCTGAAAAATAATATACAAATTTGTTGCCATTTTCTGAAAATTAAAATAGTGTAACCATTTTTGTAAATTTTTAACATTTTGATTTTGCTTTAGGATATTAGTCATATAGCAATTCATACAACATATCTAAAATAATTTGTTAAGCGTATTTTCCACTTACCTAAGATATGTTTTGAAAATATTTTCCCCACACTTACCTGAAAAAGAAAAAAAATATTGAAATAAATAGCACTTGAATGAATGTTCAATTACATATAAGTAGATAATCAATATTTCTGCTTAAGATAGCCGTATTTCTGGCCTTAAAATGACCAAATTACACGTCCAGCAAAAGTAATATCAAAAATAAAATTATTGATGTTTTGTTTACCCACTTTTACTATGTAAGTTTACGTTACAACAATATTTACATCTAAAGTTAAATTTCAAATGAATGATTTCTGTACCTAAAAATTTGTTAGACCGTTTTCTGTCGTTGTATATTCGTTTGACTCCGTACCTATGAATATTTGCAGGTGGTATGAGATAACATTCCTGTTATTTGTTAAACTTTATATTATTCAGTTCTTAAATGTCTAAAATTACTTGTATTTGTAGAAAACACTATTGGCATCCTTAACATATCAAGCAGTAAAGTATAAAAGAAACTTTATTTTTTTCATGCCTCTCATTGTGTCACATGAACTTTACGTTTCTAATAAAAAATAAACCTCCTAAATTGAAATCAGGCAATTTATTAATGCAACGATGTTATTAAAGACCAATTCATTTAATTCAGAGCACTTTGCTCTTTTTGATGTCATATTCCGCCTCCAGCGAAATATTTTCAGTTAAATTTAGAACCAAAGTTTAACCTTTGAATCAAAGGTAATTCATTTGTTTGTTCTCTTTGCTTTTAATAACATTTTGTTTAGGCCGGGTATAATAGCTTCTTTTGAACCTCACATCACATAGAGATCTTTTGATGTGAATGTATGGTGCAGGCAGTCTTCATACGGGAAAAAATTTGTGGAATATGCTCAAATTTTCACTGTTGTATGCTATAATTAGCTGGCAAGGTTTGTTTGTTAATTTTCATTATTATAACTTCTGGATTTATGGTCTTTATATAGAAATTAAATTTTAAAAGTAATACAGACAGCTCATACGTAAAAGTATACTTTGAGTCGAATCACTTATTTGATGTAGTCAAATATAATAATTAAAATATATCATTGAGGAAATTAAAATTCTCAGGTAATATCGCACATTAATAAATATAAATCTAATTATGTATTTAGTAAAATGTCTAATTTATGATTTTCCTGTTTACAACTCTCACAAGATTTTGTTTAGCTAATAGCTAATTTAAGGACATACTTGTAGTAAATGTTGGCTCTTATATATGAGAAGACTAAGTATTTATAGAGAAATTTAGGCAGTTATACAGAGTGTTAAAAAAGAGTGTAAAATATTTAAGGAGGTAATAGTATGAATCAAAATAAGCAGAAAAGTCTCAATAAACATGGGTCTCCAAAGTAACGGTTGCGGAGATATGGAATGTTTTATGTTTTTAGCCTCTTTTTATTTTATAAAACGTTGTGTATTTTCTTATAATAGTTGGTTGATGATGATTTAGTGAAAGAAACAGTACGTATTTGACATTTGTTCTCAGTGAACAAGTTTTCTTTCGCTATGGCTGGACGCTGTTGACGCTTATCCAAATCGCCAGATTCCTTCACAACGCATGTTTGGAAGAATTCACCAAAGAATGCGTGATACCGGTTCCTTGAGCAAACAGTGCCATTTATCCGGAAGACAAGGGTCGGTATCCACATCTAGAGCAGAAGAAGAAATTCTAACACTGGTAGAGCAGAATCCAGGTACGAGTGTGCGGAGAATATCAGCCGAGGTAGGAATTAGTGGTCCTCTTGTTTGGAGAATCCTTCACGAGCAACTTCTTTATCCATACCATGTGCAATAAGTACAGGCTTTAAATCCAATAAATGATTATCAAGCACGTTTGGTTTCTACGTCATGATATTGAAGACCCTCGTTTTCTTGCAAACATTCTTTTTACTGATGAGGCCGGGTTCACAAGAAATGGAGTGTTTAATTTTCACAATACGCATATTTGGGCCGACGAAAGTCCTCATGCTCTAATAGAATCTGGACATCAGGCACGTTTTTCATTAAACATTTGGATGGGTATTGTAGGTGACAGGTTTCTAGATCCTGTTGTTTTACCAAACCGATTAACAGGCGCTGCTTACCTCAACTTTCTGCAGAACACACTGTATGACTTTTTGGAAGACATTCCTTTGAATCAGAGGCAACAAATGTGGTTCCAGCATGATGGTGCTCCAGCTCATTTTTCCATGGCCGTTAGAGAGCATTTACACCAAACTTTTCCACATAGATGGATAGGAAGGGCCGGACCTGTTTTATAGCCTCCAAGATCGCCTGATCTGAACCTTCTAGATTTCTTTGTTTGGGGATATTTGAAGACATTAGTGTATGGTACTCCTGTAAATGTCCTGGCTGCAGCTACGGATTAATCAAAAGTGTCAAGAAATCCAAACCAAGAAGGGTGTTTTCGAAAGAATTCGAATATCGTTGAGACGAAGATGTCGTGCCTGCTTGGAAATGGACGGAGGGCACTTTGAACATCTTCTGTAACTTTTTTGTTTGTTAAAAGCTTCCTTTGCTGGTTTATTCCTAATAAAATAAAATGTTTGAAAAATTAAAATAGTGGTCCATATCTCCGCAACCGATACTTTACGGACCCATGTTTATTAAGACTTTTCTGCTTATTTGTTCATACTATTATTACCTCCTGAAATATTTTACACTCTCTTTTTAACATCCTGTATACCTTTGGATGATGGTATGGCCCATGTTAATAACAGACTAACAATTTTTAATTTTAACTGAAAGGAATGATAAAACGACAGACTAACAACTAGTTTGAGCTAAGCTATACATATAATTCCTCTACGTAGAACAATGAGTTAAGTCCAGCCAGATTGACGGTTGAGATAAGTTTCTACTCCCTTTACTCACGTGAAAGGTTTTTCTTCTCTGTTTGGAAGCATTTTGTTGCTGTTACTTGCTGACTGAATCTGTACCTATGTCATCCTTATCTCATGCACATTTTGGTTACAATGGTTCTTCCGTCATCCTAGCACATATATATTTGCTTCATTAGATAATGAATATTTCCAACAAAATAGGGGATATGTATTAAGAAATATCGGGATTATAGTAGTGAATAAATTTTGAAAGATCAATAATTAAAAAATTGGTTGTTCTCCATACTGAAAAGATGAATAGCCTTCTTTGTAGAGATTTTGTATGATAAGTGGAAAAGAAAATGTGTCAAATAGAGTTGATAATAATAAAGTTTAGGTATCAGATGTCATAATTTAATTTCTGTGTTTACCATGTGTGGTATGATATAGTTTTGTGTTTCTCTTCAGTTTTTAGTGCCTTTTTTAATTTTTAAATGTTTTATAGTTATTAAATAAAGAAATTTGTGTTGGGTGCAGATACTTTCCCATAATATAGTTCGCCGGTTTGGTTTTCTAGGTGATAAGACAAGATTGCCGCGCTGATCTATTCCTTTCGTTCGATTTTGTTATAATAAATAGATATTTTATCTAGCTGTACCTACATGAAGTGTATAATATCGGTAGTGAGTGGTTATAAAGAAGAAAATGTTGTAGTTTTGCCAGCTTGTAACGAAATAATGAAAAACAAAAGCAAAATAGTGGAGTCAACTGGATTAACTGTTACCTACCTATCTATCAAGGATTATTACTAATAAGAATGTTAATTATTGTCATTTCTGCATTTAGAAATGCTGCAAAAACGATCGCATGGTAGTAGTGTAGCAGATACTGTTGACAGATGTCAGTTTTTTAACTATGGATCTAAGCCATCTCAGTCGATACTTATCATAGGCGCCGACTTTCCGTAGGAAAAGAGGGTTTTGCCCCATTTTTTTCAAGCTAAAATTCTGGAATAATTTTTTTGGGCCTTTGTGAGCAATTGGTTAAAATTTTTTTATTTAGTCATAGTTAACCCTGTATAAGTAGTTAGGTGTTAATAAACTAAAGTTAAGTTCGCTATAAACCTAATATATGATATTCGGATCTAAATTTGTCAAAAATATCTTAAAGAATATCTATGTTTAAGAAATACATAACATAGCTATAGAATTTGTGAATGAAATTAAACATTTGGGTGTTGTATTGAAGCCTTATCTAGCATTTTCTAGTCATATTGACTGTTTGGAATGAAAATTGGCAAAGAATTAGATTTTTCTCTAGTACATCTAGGGATTTATCACAGAAAACGAGATTATCAATTTACAACACAATTATTCATCTTCACTTGAGTTACTGTTGTTCTCTGTGAATAGATTGTACTAAGCAGGTACAGGTTACAAATACAAAATAATCAGTCTAACTGTTGTTATAATATGAGTCATGACAGATTACCAACATATTTCGAAAATGTTCTAATGAAATATTTTACTTTTCATTCTCATAATGTTAGGTCCAGGAGAGGATTTAAGCCAAATAATATACAAAATGATCCGAAAGATTTGGAGAAGAGAATGTATGCCTGTGAAGATTGGAGAGATGCTATGATTATACCAATTTTTAAAAAGGGAGATGTAACAGACTACAGAAACTATAGGGGTATATTATTGCTAGATATATGGTATAAAATCATGGCAGCGTTAATAAAACAGAGAATAGAACCTATAGCAGAACTACAGATAGAGGAGTATCGAGCAGGTTTTACAAAGGGGAGGTCAACAACGGACCAAATCTTCAAGGTAAAGGAAATCCTGACTACATGCTATGATTATGGAATTAAAACAATGGTCTTATTTGTGAATTTCAGGAAAGCATATGATTCGGTCAAAAGTAATAAACTAAGTAAAATATTGAAACAATTTGGGATACCAACCAAACTGATTAGGCTATTGAAAATGCTAAAAGCAAAGTACGAATATAAGATGAATGTTCGGAAGGTTTTACTATTGACACAGGATTGAGACTAACTGAGACCCATTATCAACGCTTCTTTTTAATTTAGGACTAGAAAAGGTCATAAGAGATAGTGAGTTGAACAGAGAACGACATATTTTAAAAGTCACCAAATAGTAATTTATGCAGATGATGTGGCCATTATTGCTAGAGATAGTAGGGAATTAGAAGAAGTAACGAGAAAACTTGTGGAGGAAGCACGTAAAGTGGGATTGCAGATAAATCAAGCAAACAGTAAGATTTTGAGAATAGGAGAACAAACAAAAAAGATACCAAATTCAAATTGAGAACACAGTATGGAGAGATGGAGTTTGAAGATCAAGAATATGTGTATTTGGGGGGCGCTAATAACAGCCAACTGTGTTGAGTAGCAATAAATTAATAGGAGAATAATAAAAGCAAACAGAAGTCAACAATTTAATAAAATCAAAAAAATTGTACAGAGGAGTAAAATTTAGAATGTATAAAACAATTTTGAGACAGACAGCGCTGCATGGCAGTGAAACCTAGGTCCTCCATAAGAAGTCAAAAGAAAATCTTTTAAGGTGGGAAAGGAAGATCTTAAGAAGACGGGGAAAGGCTATATAAGAAGAAATATTGCGGAAATATATGCAATGTACCAGGCACCAACAATATACGAAGTTGTAAAAGCCAGAACGTATGGAAGAAAGGACAGTTAAAACAAATTGTAGGGAGTAAACCAAACTGCAAGAAAAAAGGGGGAGACCGAGGAAGCGATGGAGAGAGGCAGTGGCAATAGATCTAAGGGAGAAAAATGTAACGGACTGGAAAAAAAAAGCGAAGAACATAATGGAGTGGAGGAGAATAACGCAACTCTAGGCCTAACAGGCCTGTAAACAGCTTTATACATATATAATGTTAGGTCCAAAGATAATTATACTTAATATAGAAATGGTAAAGAATAGTAAATCACAATAATCACTATTTTAAGATGGTACACGCTTATTTAATACTTTACCTCACAATGTGAAATATGCACCCAATCTGTTTCAATTTAAAAAAGCTTTCAGGGATTTTTGCCATAATTTATTAACGTACGTTTTTTTTATTCTATTTGTATACATTAGCAACGCAAAATAAATATATTTCTTTATATTTCGAGATTTTGGTACCGGAAATTTAATAATTTCACGGCGAGAAATATGGCGACTTCAAACTAACAATACTTTTTCAGGGACCATATGTTTCTAGATATGTGTTACTAGACCATCTGCAATTATTTTTATTTTTATTGCCGAGCTCGTAGGAGGCCGTGAGGAAACAAAGATATATTTACTGTCTTTTATTAAGTCGTGGAACGTGTGACACAAACGCATCTGAAAAAATGCTCGCAGAGGGAGATATATTTATTCCAGACAAGCCAAATCCTCGCACGTAAGTTTGAGTTGGCAATTTTATTTCGTGTGATTATCCCCGGTATATTTTTAGAGGGATTTTCCAATAAGTTAACGTCTTTCTGGTACCGGTTGGCATGCCTGGCACATTCAACTAATCAAATTAGGGCTACGTGAGGGAGAAAACATATATTTTTCGGGGAAATCCACTCGGTGGTGCTAATTGGAGTCAAATAAATATTAATGCGGGCAGAAAGGAAGACGACTCTCCAGTGACTGTAACTTTTCTGTTTAGGTTTATGAGAAAAAATCTGTAGGAAATTGCAACAAATATCATCGGTGTCAACATATTCCAATGACTTAATTCAGTTGGCAATCATGAAAATGATAATCAAATATTCCAAAAACCTGAGATTGCTTACATCGCTTAAATTTTATATAATCCTTTACAATATGAACAGGAACTGTCAAGATGGTGGCTATTAAATTTATCAAACAAACTGAAGATATTCGGATTTCATCTTCACATATTTCTTTCGAAATGTCCTAAATCAGAATGTAGAAGGAATCTAGTAAATGAAGGGTGAAAATATTAAACAATATTTTTGTTTGTATATTGATGTTCTGCTCTCAAATGATGTCCTTTTCTAGGTGTTCAGGTTCACAAATCCTTCATGCTCTATGCATTAAGGTATTGACAACATCGTCTATTTGGCCTAATATGCCATCTGGTTTTCTTTCCATCTGAACGTCTAGGAAAGAAAGTACACCGTTTCTTTTTTTCAACTCCACAGTGAAGATGTAATAATATAATATAATAATATCTCTACCCCTCATTCTAATCACGAGGAGTAGCCCAGAAGTCGAAGACTTGTGCGGGGAGAGGGGCGGCATATTATTATTAACCAGGCCGCATTTGCGCCCAGGAACGACTTACGTTGGTAGGCCCTAACCACCATTCAGTGCAGGAATGAGGGAAACCTGGAAAACCTCATTAATTAGGGGGGTAGTCAAATGTCAACCGGTATCAATCTCTCACATTGACCCAAGCCAACATTCTTCTACCTACCATACCCGCAGAGAGGGTGCCAATCTCTCCACGAATATGGCTATTTACGGTCTACCGGCTGCCGGGGTCGAACCCACAGCGATCCAGTCACCTCGATTCAAGTATTGACGCCTTAAACCGCGCGACCACTGACCGATCCGTAATACGGATCTATTATATTAATGTAGTCTAGAATCCGTTGCATGTTGTTATATTTTGCGGCCGAATGATCATCACACTCCTGTTTCTCGAAAATCTTCATGTAGATATCTACCAAAACTAGTATACAATGATCAACCCTTAGTTCCTGCTTCCCATTGTCCATAAAACTGGTGCCTGAAAGAGCAGATTCCTTTGAACACTTTCTTTAAATCTACTGAATTTCACACATCCTTCATGCTCAATGCATTAAGGTGTTGACTTCGTCTTCTGGACTTGGTGGTGATGAACTGTGGCCTAAAGGAGAAGATCCCTTTGAACACGTTTTCGTTCGTTAAATCTACTGAATTTTCATCCTTACCCTCTGTCATGAAGGTTTGATGAAGCCTAAAGCTTCTCTACCTGACACTTTTGTAAACATTGACTCCAGTCAAAACTGATTAGGTTATCATTTGGTTGCTTGAAATTGTTAATGCAATCTTCGGCGTTTATGACATGACGTTCTGGCTGTTCTGACTTTCTTGCAAACCTGCAAACTAAATTACGAATACATACTCGTTCCATGGCAGTCTTGATTTTATCCATTGCGAAGCCTTAGTAAATAGACTTCACACAAATCATTTTGGTGAATATTATAAATTTAAATCTGACATTACAAACAAACACCAGAGAAGATGTTTTTCATTTGTGCTGTATTGTAATATATAATGTATCTAATTGATTAGAATTGGTGCAGATATTGCTAGATACTGTACAGAATAATCTTATCAATGTTTTACATTAGTAAATCTTCCACTTATTTCCGTCAGTTGTTTCGATATTTGCTTCGTTTATCCCTACTGCAAGGTCGGTTAATTATATATTTTGACCTTCGAGATTTAAAGAGAATTATAGTTTAATTTAAGTCAGTCTAGTGGAAATTACGGTAGTGATTAAACTAAGAGATTTGGAAATTTTAAATAGCGATTAATTGGATGTGTTGGTACTCCTGTAGTTTGTTAGATGTGGTAGATATATAGATTGGTCAGTAAAACCTGTCGAAACTAATTTGTTGTTTGGTATATGAGAAGCAGTAGTAGTTAAAGGCTGTAACAGTATTTTAAAACTTAACTTTTCATGAAAACGAAGCGACATTCTAGCACAGTCCATTGCACAGCATAGAAACGACTCGCCGCTCCAACAATACATTTCTGCATATTGATAGCTTCATTTATTGAATTGCTATCGCCCAAATAAATCTTACAGCCCCGGTATATCCGTTCAGATATCGATTCGGTGCCGTTGAATTATATTTTACGCTTCGCAAAATCTACATCATCTTGTTATTTACATCACTATATATCACTTTAGAATTACGCCTGGAGATTCTATAAATCATCGTTTTTTTGTACCGTATTTCACGTAGTCCTGGGAGAGATTGTTGTTGTTGTGGTAATTATTTTTTATTCTACAATCAGTAAAGGTATAATTTTTAACGCAAGTTGTCAGTGTCTAAAATGTCATTTGGACATTGGTGTTAATCCACCTTGAGAGAACGACATAGTGTTGCCAGGAACACTAAGTAACGTGACTTTCAGCCAATGAAATTAATTGTATTCGTTGTTGAAATCGAGTAAAGTTCAGAATTTCCAACTTCAACTATCTAGAGGAGCAACATTTGTACATATAACCAACAGAAACAAAATTTACCTTATAAAGTCTTTATGTCACTGAAATTAGACTGGTGGTGGGGATATTGCCAGCAACACTACATTGTTCTCTGAAGGAGGCTTTAAAAGTAATTTACCTTTAGCGCAGCTGTTAAAAGTAAATTACATAATTTTCTTTTAACACTGATGGGAAAATGGAAAACAGTTAAGAAAGTTTAAATAAAAGAAATATTTATTATACAGATAGAGACATTAGTAGATGTAGTAGTAATTATTTCTGTGAAACTTATACCAGAATAAGGAGCACTGCTATCTGCCGAAGTTTTGCACAAAGTTTAGCCTGCAATGCTCTTCTTGTTTTGTAACGAGTCTTTTATATATTCCTCCGCTACAGTACTGGACTTTCATCCACCGTGTCTCTTAATTGTTGTAAGATTATCACTAGAATCTGCCAACAAACGGAAGCAATGTCCAGTATAAAGTTTAAATCAGGCAAATTTAGAAACTCAGCAATATTGACAGGCATCTTACCAAATGTATTGATCCAACTGGAGTCGTGGAACATTTATTCCTAACGAATTTTATGAAGATTCTTAAATGTTTGATGTTTGTTGAATGAAGAGCTATACACTTTTTATAATAGTTCGAATATAATGTACCAGTAATAACTAGAGTTTGTGTCTGGTATATACACAACTAGTCAAGTTCCCAAATCCTCGATATTATTAAACGTCAAGTTGCACAGTTCTTCGCAACGACAGGCTCCAAATCTAAGTTTACAGAATAAATATATGTTGTTTCACTCTGGAACACGCCCCGCCCTACCAATTCCGCTCTCCTCACCCGTCTCGGGCACCATTCGGTACCCAAGATCCTACACGGTAGCAGACGCTAGAACTGTAACGTGTTGAGTGCGATAGACATAGTGTGAAACAAAAAACCTTGAATATATGTTAGTGTTTATTTTATTTTTCTACGAACACATTCTATTATAATAAGAATGCAATTCTTTCTGTAACTGTTAAATACATCTTGCAAATAATCACTAACGATTTGTTACAATCAAATAAACGCTGCAGTTGACAGATGTCAATTCTGATTAGATTTTGTTTAGCTGCCAGAAACAGTTTCTGAGGTGACTTGATTTAATTTGTTGTTTTTGCTATCAAAAGATGTAATATTCTAACATGCAATCTAATAAAACAAAATAATAAATTAGGGGGTCAAATACGATTGAGGCAACCAGAATTTAATTATTAATTAATTAATTAGTTGCTTATTGTTAAATTGTTTTAAAAATAAAGAGTCCTTATTTTGTGATACTGCCGATGAATTCACTATATCCATTTTACTCTCAACCAGCCCATCACAGATACACATGGGAATATTCACATTTTTTTCAAACCGATTTTATTGGATCGGTTATTTTCTCTCTCGGAAAGTTGGAGGAATAAAGTGTTGAAATTATACATTTTTAATTTCAGCAAATTAAGCTCTAGAAGAATCCGATGAAAAAATATAGGGGTCCTATTTAAAAAAATATCCGATGACGTCATCACGCGAAAACAAATGAACGTAGGAGATGCGTTGGTATAGAAAAAAGAGTCTCTTTAAAAAGCAAAATTGACGGGAAATTTCCTGAAACTTAATTGTTTTAGAGATAATGAATGTATTCCATACTTTCCTTCTACGCTGTATAAATATTTCCCAATTGGAAAGAGACTACTTTTTTAAGTCCCTCGTACTTGGCCATTTTTTGAGACAGTATTTACGTGCGGTGGTACGGCTTAGATCTCAAAACATCAAAGTGCCGACAGAGAGTGGGATAACTTATATTTATGCAGTCAACTTTACTCCAAATACCCCGGAAATTACGGCAACCTTCTGCAAGAGATAGATATGTTTCATCCTGCGCTTCTGCGAGAAATTTGTCGATTTGTGGTCAATACTTTCCACTTTTTCTATAAATATCCTTCACCCTTTCGAACTAACATGTAATATTTGCTTATGTCTTGATTCTCTATGTTCATCTCACCTTAAACATGGAGCAATTTGATGAAAGTGCTAACGACTTCCATAATTTGGACATTTATTCAAAGTACGCCAAAAGCACTTTTTCAGGTCACACCATCTTAAGAAACAATTCTACGAAAACTCGTAGTGTTGCTTTGACTTACTACGCAACAACTTTAAAGTGGCTTATTAGTAGCTTCTTCAATTTCCACCGGGAAAAATTCATTTTCTTGATCACTTTCCATGTCACGAGAGTTGAAGTTACTTGTCGATCGAACTTTCATTACCTTAAGAACAATAAACTTTATGGACAATTGGATTTAAAAATGATATTTGTTTGCGTTGATCTGTACTTTTAATGATGCAAACACGGAATTCCAGGAAACAACTACTCTGCGGGCTAATGCCCCGACCAGCATTGAAGTACACCTGGAAAACCTATAGCAACAGCTAGAGTCATTCGTCAGACGCCCACCAGACATATACCGGTTTCGAGCTTATTAGCTCTCATCAGTATGCCATAGGTAAGATATCCGACGAATAATCCTAGCTGCTTTCGTCTGTCTAACCCGACAGAAGGGACCATGAGTACGCGGTGTAGAACTAACTACATCTATCGGCCATTCGCTACTCCATGCCGGACTGAAAATGTCACAGACACGAGGCGTTCTACATGCAGTAGACACCATTGAAAGCTGTCGACCTTTATCGCGATCGGCGAGAAACGATATTTTGCAAACAAATTCAATGCTGGTCGGGGCATTAGCCCGCAGAGTAGTTGTTTCCTGGAATTCCGTGTTTGCAAAATATCGTTTCTCGCCGATCGCGATAAAGGTCGACAGCTTTCAATGAGGTCTACTGCATGTAGAACGCTTCGTGTCTGACATTTTCAGTCCGGCATGGAGTAGCGAATGGCCGATAGATGTAGTTAGTTCTACACCGCGTACTTTTAATGATGTTTCTAGAAAAAAAACAATGTATGGTACATGTATTAAAAGTAATTTTATTTTCTATGTTTTTAGCACTTACAAATAACTATTATTTAAAAAATCAAATACGGCTTTACAAAAAGGCAATTATCTTTATACTGAAAACTAAAGTGTTTTGCCTATTTTTCATAGCAAAGTGCGAGTAAAAACAAATTAGTGCGGCGCCTGTGACCGAAGAACGTTAATTAACATCCTCGCTGAAAACAGTGGAACTCGGGCCGCCAAGGAGGCCGTGATGAATGAACAAGTTTATGTAGACTCTATTAATTCAGAGAAAGTTGTTTTGCTTAGGACGAGTATTCTGTTTTCTTAATGAAAGGTTCTGTTCGAGGTATCGATTTGAAGCAAAAAAGTTTTGAGTTACGAGAGGACTCACACAGTCTCCCTGTTTACGACTGAAGTGAATGGATCGTCGAAAAAACTATGTTTCTTATCATAAGTAGTGGTTTCCTAGCCACACATCGTACTTTACTCGATCAACACATATTTTGTTGCATGTAGAATAAATATTGTGGTGATTCGAGGACATTTGGTGAAAATCTTCAACAGGGAAGTTGAATGAATCTTATATTGGTTTGCAATGTATTACAGGAAGCAAAACTCTCTTTTCCTTCAGAAAGTCGCGACTATGATAAGTATCGACTGAGATGGTTTAGATCCATAGATAAAACTTACATCTGTCAACAATATCTACTACCATACGGTCGTTTTTTTGCAGTATTTCTAAATGCAGAAACGACAAAAATTAACATTCTTATTAGTAATAATACCTGATGGATACGTAGGTAGCAGTTAATCTGTTAGCTCCACTATTTTGCATTCGTTTTTCATTATTTTGTTACAAACTGGCAAAACTACAACATTTGTCTTCATTATAACTACTCACTACCGGTAAAACACACTTCCTGTAGGTACAGCTAGATAAAATATCTATTTATTATATCGAACGAAAGAAAACATTAAAATGTATCCGCGGCAGTCTTGTGCCATGACCAAGAAAACTAAACCGGCGAACTATATTGTGGGAAAGTATCTGCACCCAACACAAATATATTTATTTAATAACTATAAATCGTTTAAAAATTTAAAAGGGCACTAAAAACTGAATAACACAAATCTACAAAGTAAGTATATACATGGTAAACCCAGGAATAAAATTATGAAATTTTGCGGTCGTGTTGCTAGTTGCCAACCTTACCTACTCTGATTCTTTAAACGCGTGACGGACAAGTCTCATAGACGGCGTTAAATAAAGATTTAATATAATTAAAAAAATTAAATTAAAGTTTGGATTTTTTTTGAAGGGTGATTCCGTTAATTCTTAATTTTCTCTATCCCCTCTTAAAATATTTGTACTTAGTCATAGTTAACCCTGTATTTTTGTGGCATTTTTGGATCACAAATAGTGCAAATACTATAGCTAACGCTGTGTAAATTCCATTCCAGGATAAACGGACGATTACGATCGAATTATTAATTTGCCACAAGTGAATTGACTTATGAATTTGATTGGTCCTAATCCCAACTTCATTACTAAAGCAAATATGATGAGTCAAAGCAAGCAGGTACCTATTATTTTTCATTTTTAACATTACCATGATTATTAGTGATGATGTGGTGAACTTCCGATATTGTTAAACGTAGCTTATTTCTTTGTTTACAATATAGCGGATGATCGAGAAAATTAGTGGCAATGCTGTTGGTTACTTCCAGATAGAGGGTTTTACAGTCTACATCTCGTAAATGGCAGGAGCAAACACATAATATGGTATTTGGAATCGAAATGAAACGCTGAATACAATAAATGTAAATAATGTAAGTTTGCTTTACAGTTGATTTTCTAAATGCCCTGTATACATTCTGGTAGCTTAATATAAAAATTTAATGATTACATTTCAATTCTTTCGATGATGCTTAACTGTTTCTATTCGTCGCGCTTCATCGGCCTACACCACATTTTTCTTTTCATTTTTTAGCACGGTGAAATATCGTTTATTAATCGCTGTATTTTTTTCCATTTCCCCGGCGAGATGCACTTTCTGAACCCATTATACATGTCTATTTTGCAACTTTATTCAATACCAATGTCCATTTAACACAGTAACACCTAGTAATATCACAAAAAATTACAAATTAACTATTGTAAATGCATGTACTGCGTTATCCAATAATGGAAATCGTATACAGATATAGAGCACAGCAACTTCATCTGACGTCAGAGGTATCCGCTGTGACCATCGTTTTCTAGGGGCGTGGCTAGAATAAAGTTTTAAATGCCACTTTTAACCTTATTTTTTCCACGAAATTGACTAGGAGAAACGTCATTTTGATTAAAATAATACATCTTTCTTCAGCACATATCATGCAATTTGCTTATTGCAATAGAGCAGATGTGCTTACATCAAGCCGTTTATTCTATTTTTAGATTCAATTGACTATTAAAAACTGCCGTTTTAGTAAAATAATATAAAAATCCTTTTAATATGCCGTAAAATATTAGACATAAAAGTAACAGAAATATTTAACCCCGCCCTTGAACTTATGACCTACATACGAATTTTTAAAGTAAGTGGCTGGGTCAACACCGACAAAAACATTTACAGCTGTAGTCCGAACAGAGAGAATTACACACATGTCGTAAATTATCTCAACGACTCCATCTGTTTTCGCCTAATTGGAAAACTTAGGTACGTACATATCATCCCTATTTGCCCTCTGTCTGTTTCATTTAAGTCCTGATTTATTTCGGAACTTTAGCAGACAAAATCTTGGTCGTAAGAGATGACCTATTGATATAAAATTAAAAACAATGTTCTTACCCGAAAAAACAATTTCTTACTTAAACTGTTATAGGTAGTAAAAGCAATAAATGTATTAAATAAAATTAATAATTATGTTTTATTTAGATAGCAATGCCCATTTTAACCACGTACGAAAGGCCTAAAAGACAATAAAAAATTGTTCTATTCTGTAGCTCAAGATTTGAAATCTCCGGAAAGTAGACGCCTATGATAACCATCGTCCGAAATGGCTTAGATCTGACAACAACGCATTCGTTTTTTACACCGTTTCCAAATATAGAAACAACAAATATGAACACTTTTATTAATAATAATATCTAATAACTGTTAATCCGGCTAGTTGAAGTACTTTCCATTAGTTTTCCATTCTCTCATTCCAAACTGTCAAAACTACATTTTCACTTATTGCGACCACTACCCACAAAAACACCTCGCGTACAGTTAAATAAAATGTTCATTTATTCTAAGAAAATTAAACGAATACTAATGCTTTGAATGCACGGACAGCAGTCTTGTTCGATAACCTGGAATAACAAACCTGCGAAATATATTATAGGAAAATATCTGTACCCAACACACATAAATATAAAACGTTTAAAATCTAAAAAAGGATCTCACCTATGGCATACTGATGAGGGCTAACAAGCCCGAAACCGGTCTATGCCTGGTGGTGTGTCCGACAAGGGTTCTTGGCTGTTCACACAGATACTGCAGGAGTAAATCAATGCCGGTCGGGGCATTAGTCCGCGGAATAGTTGTTTCCTGCAGTATCATTTACAGAACTAATGCTAAGGATATTTTTCTTCATATTTCCGAATATTAACTGATTCATCAAGATAACTGAAATCAATATTTCCGGATGAAGGTTCCCTCAACCAGAGAGAACAGTTTTACAGTTAAGGAAGAAATATTTAGATGGTGTTATTTCAAAAAATGTATCTCTGTCTTCCAAATTGTATACGTACTTATCTTAGAAATTATCACGTATAATACCACTAGAGCTTCAATTATTACTGGAAATTGTACACGAATATTTTGAAAATTCTAAAAAATATTCGTGTGCAAGAAAAAATTTCCAGTTTTTAATTGAAGCTAGAGTGGTATTCGGTAAGAAAATTTCACAATGAAGTGTACTTATTAAATTATGATAGAATAAATTTGAAGTTAAATATAAATGCCATTTTATTTATAAATGTCAAAAAATTTCCAGTGTAATTTCATGCTCCTTACCCCAAGGAAGAGAAAAATTTCCGGATATTTTCTTAGTTGCTATTGTAACGCTACAAAATACAGGCCTTTAATTGGCTGAAAAATACTATTGTGAAATTTTCAATTTAATTTCAGAAAGCGTCATTTTAAAATTAAAACACAGTGCACCCGAGGCTTTAGCCCCCCCCCTCAGATTTGATGATCTAACTTTACTCATACTTCTTAATTATATTTCAGAATTCAGGAAACTTCTCAGGAAGTAAAAACATTATTTTTAGAAAGCATACATTGTTCCTAGTTGAACAATTTTTAGGTTAGCCATTGTCGACTGACATTTTGAGATATGTATTGCTCTGTTCTTCAGTAGTGACTCTGAAACTGGAGATTATGACCTCTGCTCGATATTTTATTTGCTGTATGGACTGATCCATCTGATCCATGACTTTTTAACCTTCGTATCTTGTCCATGCAGTCTTGTATATGGGGTAGATAGATTCTTGAGATACTCTTCTTTTTGCGCCATCATACGTGACACCCTGATGGTTTTTACAACATGCCTGATATATGATATCATTTGTTTCGAGAATTGACATTAGGTGATGCGTTCATTTATGTATTCTGACTAACCTTAGAAAGTTTGTTCTTCATTAAATTCAGTTATTACATCAAAAACAGTTAGCGGAGCTTTTAGAATACGTAACAATACAACATCAACAACAAATAATTTTATGCTGTACAAACAGATCTGCGAGGTATCAGCCCGTACCGATTCAAACAAAATTTGTTTCGGCCTTTATAAGTTAAAGTCAGAAGCGTTCATAAGCACAACTCAATGCTGAATTGCTCAAATCAAATTTCGTTCGAGGCAGGACCCCATTGTGCAGCTCCTTTGCAATCTCCGAGTCAAATCTTATATCGCACTGAATCTTTCCGACAAAGTTAATAGAGCTTGTTTTGCGCTCTTCCAGCAAAGCTCCACATAATTGAGATTATGATTTGAATGGCAACGAGGGAATTAATTCAGAAGAAAGACCGCACAAAGGTCGCCAGGATTGAAATTCGTATTGCAAAATTGACTTTGTGTTTCCTGAAATGAGGATTCGAAATAATCCGGGACGTTGCGACGCGTTTTCTGGTCAGATTCTTCTTAAAAGTAAACAAGAAAAAATAGTAGGAATAAATTTTTGCCCAAAAGTTTTCCTAAAAGGTTTAAAATTATTAGTCTAGTAACTATCAGATCCTGCGTTAGACCCGGTAGTTCTGATTTTTTGCTGAGCTGTTTATAATGTTAGTCCATCGAATATTCCAAGTTTTAGACCTTGAGCATCGAGCACAACATTGTCAAAAATTGAAAAAACCACGAAATTTTCTACCTTTCTTCAGTTTTTGATGATTTTCAAAGTGAAGTAAATAGTTTCCGAAATACAGCTTTTCAAAATTTATGAATATTTCGAAACTCGGAAATTTTTAGCAATATTTTGTTGTTCTGTAAGAATTTTGACTCTGTAGGACTATTTTCTTTAGGAAATGTCTCCCTTCCCATATTCCACTGGACGCTGGAATAGGCGGCACCTACATATCAATTACCTCCTACATTTTTCATAATTCTCATTACTAGCCCTGTTCTTTGTTACATTATACAGGGTGTTTAAAATGAAGTCGCAAAAATGAGACCGCAGATTCCTTAAGTAAAAATAAATCGATTTACAGAGTGTCAAAGTTACAATTTTATTTTCGATATTTGTAAATAACTTCATAAGAAATCCAAATATTTACATGAAATTTGTAAATAGGGGTTTCTGCAGTCGAGAAATTCAAACTTGTTTCTAATTTTGACGTCACTCGTAGAGGGTTTCTTTTAAATGGCAGAACTTTTTTGCAGCTCTGTGTGTCCATCTGACTATCGAAACAATCGATTATCCTACCTGTTTCATTTGAAAAAGATATACATTGCTGAAAGGTAGGAGTAACCATTTTTGAATTAATCCTATTCTGTTTTGGTTTCAGGTAAAGAGCCTTTTCTGCTGAAAATACTGTAACTTGAAAAAGTTGTTCAGAGTGGCAAATTTCAAGAAGATCGGCGAAGCTTGGTTAAACCATTTTTCAACAAAGCACAAGGATTTTATCAAAGCAGGCCGATATTTTAGAAATTTTGTACGTCTTCATAATTTATCGTTCTGAACAACTTTTTCAAGTAATATTTTGCTGTATTTCAAATAGGATTATTTTCAAAATTTTTACTCCTAACCACTTCAACAAGCTATATTTTTTCAAATATAACAGGTAGGAGAATCGATTGTTTCAATAGTCAGATGGATACAATAGACAGCAAAAAAGTTCTGCCATTTAAAAGAAATATGGTGTGCCACAAGTGGCGCCCTCTACTAGTGACGTCAAAATTAGAAACAAATTTGAATTTCTCGTTCGTAAAAACTTCTGAATTACAAATTTTATGTAAATATTTGATTTTTTTAAGAAGTTATCTACAAACATCGGAAATAAAATTTTAACATTGACACCCTGTATCCTTTTTATTATGCGAGTTTTGATATAGGTTGTTAGGTTAAATCGATTTATTTTCACCTAAGGAATTTGTGGTCTCATTTTTGCTACTTAATTTAAAAACACCCTGTAGAAGCCTTGCCTGAAAGTTTCATGACCATAAACTCATTCCCTTCCATAAATGCTAAAAATTCTGAAAATAATATCTATCAGGTAATATTATTTTGCTTGTTTTATTTATTATGTGAGAATGTAATGAAAGAAAACGAGAATTATGAATGGTTATAGGTATAAATAATATTATTGCAGGTAAATGTTCTTGCCATGATGAAGTACTATACATTTAAAGATATTTAATGCAAGAAGCCAATCACTGCACCAGTTACGGAATAAGTTAAATCATTTTAAAGAAACTGATGATGAATAATTATAATGTTAGTGTATATCTTCATGTCGTCCGCGTTAAAAGATGTTTTGTTTCAGATGAGATGTTGGATGTCACTGAAGTAAATGAGAAAGAGCAGTGGACCTAGCACAGAACCCTGCGGGACATCGCTCGTAAGCAATTTTCAGTCGGTTCAAGTTTCCTCGAATTCCTAGGTGCTCGGGTTTGTGTAAGGATTTTCTTACTGATACTTTGTCAAATACTTTCAACAAGTCCAGATAAATGATATCAACTGGATAGTTTATAACATTCATAAAAAAACGTTACTCAATTTTTAAAAAGCAGCTTTCTGATTAAACTAACGTTACATTCATTTGCACAATATGATAGTTATTAAGTACGTACATTATACCAGAGTGAAAATTTTAATTTGTCCTTGAAGTTCATATGAAAACATATTTACTATCTCTACCTACACATATGGATATTAAACACAAAATAGAAGTAGAATTAAGATAACTATTAACAAGTTCGAATGGAAACATTACTGAATAGTAGGAAACAAATTTTAAGAACTTTTATTGAATACTAACTGAAATATTTTTGTAGTCCTGATAACCGAAATTCCAGGTACTACTTCTGTATTCTCACTTAGACAGGATGAAAAAAATAAAATGGAAACATTTCTATTTCAATAAAGCAACGAGAAATTCGTAAAACAAATCCAAGATCGCTAAACTAATTTTCTTGTCAAATACTATGCCCAAATCTTTGAAATCATCGACTCTATTCAAATTACATTACATTTTCGTATATTTAACTATTGTTTCCAATACTCCAGCTGCGTATTATGTCCAAATGTATTTTTTGTAGTCTTAGAGAATCATGCAACGAATTAATTAAATAGTATGTCTATAACTCATCGGCATAAATAAGGTAACTGATTCCAGGCATTCCATCAATATCATTAATGAAAATGCTAAATAATAGGGGTCCTAATATGGAGCCTTGCGGAACTCCGGATATAGCAAGCAAATATCCTAAAGTAGAGCTAACGCTAGAGCTCTTTTGCTAACGAGAGAACATGGCATAATATAATTATTAAATACTGTTTGGACATTTATTAACAGTTATGTCATAAATTAGATGAAAGCTTTTACTGTATTTTAAACATTACGTCTTCAGGTGATCTCTTTTTCAAATGGGAACAAAATATTTAAATATAACCTACATTTATTTCCATTTTTGGGGAATCTTATATTTATTTTATTTTTCATTTCTGTTACATTATACTTACATAAAATTATACTTCATTACACTTTATGTAGCGTATTTTTAAATATCAAATTTCTTAAAAATTATCCATTCGCATATAAAAAAGTAATTATCCACCTCTCTGTTTCAGCTTGACAAAATCAGGAATTTAATGTTTCGGTAAGCGTCACACGAGGCAACGATAAAAAATGAATGGTATCAAATGCGACGGTGATATTTTACAAATTAATGAAGCAACGATTTAGAAAAAGCGCTTTGTAACAAAATACGTTTTTTTTTTCGGTGAAACGACACCTGAAATGGATTTATTCGAGGCTATAACTTCCATTTTTAGATCGCGGATGATTTATGTGAAAACGAGTGTTCGAGGAATGAAAAATGATGGAGGAATTGAATTAATTATTATAATTTCAATATTTCGTTAAAAAAATTACAACTTACAAAACGAAATTAAATGTTATATCATTTCCACTCGCGTTTCACAATTATTATTTAAGCAAACTTTTTATTGTGACATCACTGAAAAATAAAACATCATCGTTTTTTTGTATATTTTTAGGTATTAACAATATTGTGTGAAACTAACTACTCTGCGCACTAAAGCCCAGACCAGCCTTTAATTACACCCACAATATCTACCCAGATATTCTTTATTATTAGCTTTTGTAACATTTTTTACTGTATAAGAAACGTATTTTAAGCTAATATGAATCAAATCTATAATTCCTATCAATAAAGTCATATGTATGCTCTCTGATACAAAACATCTAAGTATGCTAATGAACAATTCCACAGACAAAGCTCTATCCAATAATTATCTAAAATAAAAATTAATATACCTAAATTTGCTAACCTAGTTTAATAAAAACATTCTATAAATATCTAAGTTTGAAACTGTGGGAACTCGAAAATTCAACCACAATAGATGAGATCTGATCTATTTCTGCATTCCTAAAACAATCTTAAAAATGCAAAGTCAGTTTTACAAATTTTCTTAAAATTATACCATCTGACAACAGTGACTCGGCATTTGGCCATCTACTAGGTTCATAATGTATCGTTTTGGCCAGGACAGTACTAAGATTTATTTTTCAACTGCAAAACTGAAAATCAATTTTCCTAGAAAAACGTTAATATAGAACTTGATATAAAACTTTTTTAATCCGAATAGTCCTAGTAATCTCTATTTTATTTTTTCTGCATTAAAGAAGCCACAACTTGTATAAAATAAGGCTCTGAAATAATTAATACCATTACCTCAATCATTTTGTTTATATGCTTCTGTTAATATTTAGTACTGTCAATAATAAGTACTTTGAAATTAAAAGTAATTGTCCCTAATTACTTCGGCAACATCAGCAAAGTGCATTTCTCTGCAACAGTATTTAATAATAGGAATTAGTTTTTCATAAAGTAGAGCAATTACTGGCATCATTTTTTGTCAAGTTAATATTCAGCCCACGCTGCTGGCAACTCTCCACAGGTATTTTAATAAAAGTCAATGGATATTAGCTTTAAATTCGTCATGTAATAGTCAATATTTGATAAAGTTAATACTGTACTGATTTCATAAAACTCCGCTGTTATAAATTGGATTTATGACCGTTTCAATTACCTGAGCTGCTTCCATGATAGAATATTTATACAGGATGTATGTGTGGATAGATGTAAGAAAGGCTCTAAAGAAATTAAATAACAAAACGACGTCAGGACGTGATCAATTTCCTAGTTTTATTTTAAAAGACTGTTCAAGTGCTTTTTCTATTCCCCTGCTGATTTTGTATAATTTATCATTACGCACTTCAACGTTTCCGCCATAAGGAACAGGGTTTCCACTTGCCAGCACGGTTTTATGAAGAGACGTTCAATAATTTCTAATTTAGCTTGTTTCAGAATCGATGGATAGAGATCAAAGAGAGCCTTCGATCGCGTAGACCATAACATATTATTAGAGAAGTTAAATTATATTTGTCTAAAAACTCCTCTAATTAATTTCTTTATATCATACTCTCATAATGGACCTCAGTATATCCAATATAATGGCTACAAATCAGATTATTATGAAGCATCATCTGGTATACCTCAAGGATTCAACCTAGGCCCATTACTTTTATTATCTTGGTAAATGATTTAAGTGATGGTGGGTTATTACTTGCTAATTTGCTAATGATCTTAAGTTATTTTATTAGGTTAACAATTTGAGCGATTGTTGATCAAATATGTTTTATTGAAGATTGGTGTGAGGTTAACTTGAAATGAACATTGCCAAGTGTAAAGTAATTACTTTTTATCGTAAACTTTCACCCACTGAATATACTTAAACTTTCAATGACAATTAACTTTTAAGAGCGAAAGAAGTTAAAGATTTGGGAATAATTTTTGATAGCAAACTTAATTTTTCTGAATATATTAACGTTCAAGCCAATGCAGCTCTGAAACTGCTTGGTTTCATTGTAAAAAATTGCAAGCCTTTTAGAAATACTGAAACTTTGAAAATGTTGTACTTCACTGGTACATTTTGAATACGAATCTATTATTTGGGATTCCATTTATGATATACATTCACAAGCACTTGCAAAAGTTTAACGTAGATTTATGAAATATGTTATATCAAAAATTGACAATTATTACCCTTAGCGAGGTTATCCAAATAATTTATCATTGTTAAGGTTAAATATGGCATCTTTAGAAAAGCGTAGAGCAATTATAAACATTATGTTTCCTATATAAACTGTTAAATTATATGATTGACTGTCCTATGTTATCGTCTAAAATTGATTTCAAATTTTCTAGATTAGAATCATGTCAAAATTAACTATTTTATTGTCCTGCAAGTCGTACCAATATTTTTAGAAAGTCCCCTGTTTACTCTATGAACTGTGATTTATTTTTTTTTCTCTTTCACTAGTTTCTCACATATAATAAGAAATTTGATTGTTTAATATTAAGTTTTGCAATTATTCATTGCCCCTAATTAATGAGGTTTTCCAGGTTTCCCTCATTCCTGCACTGAATGGTGGTTAGGGCCTACCAACGTAAGTCGTTCCTGGGCGCAAATGCGGCCTGCTTAATAATAATATGCCGCCCCCTCTCCCGCACAAGTCTTCTACTTCTGGGATAATCCTCGTGATTAGAATGAGGGGTAGAGATATTATTATTATTATTATTATTATTATTATTTATATAGACATTTAATATTTTCATCTTCTATTTTATATGATAGATAGGTATTAAGTATTCATTGTCATTATATTCTGGCGATCTCAATTACAAGTATATTAGTTAGTTATGTGTATTCATATTATATTGTTATAATTAATTACATTGTCCTATAATTGGATCACTCCGTTGGGCAATAAACTATTATTAATTATTATTATTACTTTTCAGTCACACCTTCCGAAGCTCCCACACATTCGGAGATGTCCTGAAGAGTGAAGCAATGACCACTCTCCACTCCGTGGAGTCAGTAATCATTGCGCCCGTAAATCGTATGTTCTGAGCAGACGCAGACGTAGCGAATCAAGGACGATTGTCTTCTGCATTCTGCCGACTTAGATCTCTGCCGATATCGGCAAGCCGGTATGATCTTTGATTCCGAAAGCAGCGTATGTCTCATTCCACCCAGGACGCCTATAATTAGCACCACAACCTTAACAGAGTGGTCTGGATACAGCCTGCGGAGCTCGGAGAGAAGACCTCGATACTTCCTCCGCTTCTCCTTCTCTTTTAAGACGATCATGTTCTCTGCGGGAGCCGAGAACTCAATCACAAACATCGTCCTAAGCTGGTGATCGAGGAGGACTACATCAGGCTTATTGGCTTGAAGTTGCCTGAGGGTGGGGAATTAATAGTTCCAATAAATTCGGCACTTCTCATTCCCCACAACGGATTCTATATCCCCCAGAGCATAAGGCAGCACTGGCGTCTCGTATATCTTATACGAGTGTCATAAATGATAATACAACACCCGTAAGGCTGAATCGTGCCTTTGGATTATTATTTACATCTTAAAATGCAAATGACCAATAATAATCAAATCAGAAGGTTTTCGATGCCAGGTTTATAAAAACTTAAAAAAAAACAGTAGGAACGTTATGTGTGTTTTTAAATTACTTTGTTCCACGTATTCGTACTCGTAATCTGCAAGTTCAACAGCCTCCACCTGCAGACAGAGCTCAAGTTATAATTCACGAGTTTACTCAACTTCCAAAGCCGTCTTCGATCCTGCCATATCCGACGCTTTAAATTTAATTCTGAATTATTACCGCTACCATGTCTATCCGTTATTTATATCTTTGTAGCTGGAAGAAGCGAACGTCATCCGAGGGGTGACAAAACACAAGGAGGGGGTGTGCAGAAGTAAGGGTAGGAGAGAGTGTCCCTGGATCTACTTGAGGAAATATGCAGGGTTACTAGAAGGAGAAAGCAAAATACCTAAAATAGTTTTCTCCTAATAGTCATTTAAACGTATAAATATAGTAATTCATCGTAGCTGAATTCCATCTAAAGAAATGTCGTAACTATTAGCAACAAGATAGGAAACAGTATGTTTGAAGGGTGCTGATGGCTTGCCGTTTAATTGTTTTATGTACAGTGGGGCGTTAAATTGCATTTTATAGTAACATTTTTCGGGCGATAAATGCCACTTTAACGCCCTATAGCCTTATTAATGCCCTCAGGCGGTCAAACATCGACCGGTATCAATCTTTCACATTGACCCAAGCCAACATTCTTCCACTCTACCATACCCGCAGAGAGGGTGCCAATCCTCTCCACAAATATAGCTGACATACGGTCTACCGGCTGCGGGATTCGATCTCACAGCGGTCTGGCCAAATCGATCAAAGTACTGAGGCCTTAAACCGCTCGACCACTGACTATAATGATTCTGAATATGTTAATTATGTTTAGTTTTATCTAATATCTTTCTAATAAAAATTATAAAGCTCCAAGTACACTTAATTTTCACAACAACTTTTCAGCGCATCTCGCGGATATACGTCTTCAGCTAATTCTAATTATTATGTATTGCTTGATTCGGACATAATCTACTTTCTCTTGGCAAGCAAGGCACTCTAAATCCTGCAATTTTTTCGGACGCTTACATAACTCGAGAGAGTAACGTAGCAGAATTATGACGCGTCGCGAGATTCTCCTTAGGTTGCACTGGATTTTAGAAGGAGGAACGGCAACCGGCGATGGCAACATTTATTCTTTAAGCGTCCTCTAGTGTCTCCATGAATTAGAGATGAGTTACGAACGCACGGCGGCAGAATGGTAAGTGGATCGGTCAAAGGAGTAAGAAGGCGAAAAAGGAGTGACATGCGGTAGCTATAAGACTAATGCGTCTATACCTAACCGCCAAAATTATAGAGAGTGACTCATGTTAAAGACCCGCTCACAATTTTTGGCAGCCAGCACAAAGAAATGCATACAGCCCGTATATTTTTAAGGACATTCCCGAATACACAGCTTCTGCCGCAGCAAGTACGCATGCGCCAGATCTGAATGCTCGATTTCTATTGATTATAATGTATTTACCTTCTCCATATCCAGCGCTACCATCAATGGGAGTATATTTTTCCGTTAATTAAATTCTGAATGTAATTAATTTATTAGTGATTTTGTCTATGTATTCTTAAGAATGCGGAATAATTCAAGCTCTACAGCGTATTCTCAAATCGGTAACCGCCCTTATTTAAAAATGATGAATATTGAGTGATGTCGAAAGGATTAAAACGCGAGACCTAAGAGGGTAAGTGATGAGGTTGAAATATGCCATTTATTAACCAGAATGTCAGTGAGTAGTGTATATAGTGCAATAAAGAGTGGCAAAGAAGTGCAACTGCGAAACGGAAAATAGTGGTAACTCCCGAAAGCAAGAAGTATGTTAAAAATGCGATTGAAACATTGAAAGAAATTTGGGTTGCTATATCATATAAAATGAATCATTGCCTAGAATAAGTATATAGAAGGGAGCTTACCATGCGTGTCATATAAATTATTATAAAACGAAATTGGAAGAGTATGCTGATATGATGCAGAAAAAGGTGTTCACTCATTCTAAAGCCTTATCCTCAAGAATGCAAAATTTGTGAATATTTGAGCGATTTATTTAGTTTTAATGGTGGGAAAATCTCTACTATCAGCGAATTTCGAGAACTATAACCTTTTTTGAATCTCTTATTGACTATCGCGGTAGACTGTCAGAAGTTCAAATCAAACTTATTAACACCACATAATAATGAATTTGTACTATTTTACTATTTTGCGAAATTCATCAAAAGTTGAGATTTACTCGCAATTAATAATATAAACCAAAAGTTACGAAATGTGCGAAAATATCGGCAAATTTCTCGTCCATGAAGACAAGGTTTACCTAAGTGTTAAAGTGAGGTAGTTGTAAGTGGGTGGTGGGCCATCGCCGTCTGAAAGGACGACATTCTACATCTGTGAAGAGGTTAACACAGATGATTTTATACGGTTTTTAAAGTAAATTATTAATATGCTAGGTTCACTCGACATCAACTTATTTTTAGTAATTTTGTAAGCTTTGAACCCTTCTCAAGCGGCACGCCTATGGAATCTTAGGTGTTATGTAATATAAATTATTTTCATTATCTTTTTTGTATATTTTTTATATCTCAATACTTAATTTAGGACGTCTACTGACATCTAGACATATGTAATGAAAATCCCCCTTTCAGAGTTATTGAAAATATTTGTTTTCATTTACCCAACTTCCCACACCTTTATTTCGTTTTTAAAAACAGGAACTGCGCTTTAGTTCTCTTAAAACCATATCCCCAGGAGCGTAAACCGCTTCGTACTTTCTAGTAGGATTTATCGCTATTTTCAACGTCGAGAGCACTGATTTAGGAGCAACTTAATATAAATTTTTCGTGCTTTTCGCTTTAAACGTCCCTTGCATTCGGGTCGTTTCTGTATTAGGAATCGATTCTGCAGCTCGGGTTAAATCGGTTGGTCGCTTCGTCCTTCCCAATTTCCTACTTCTTTTGCATATAGTGACACATCGATGTAGCAACACAGCCTCCATTTGATGACGTCATAACGGTATTAAGGCATCACTTAACCTCCAAATCATTAAAGTTAATGCTTAAATAATACGCAGGGATATTTTCTAATAAAACAATTACATAAAATTGAACATACCATAAAATTTGGAAAAAGAAAAGGAATTAATTTGTCTAGAAATTTGGCATTTCATTGAGTCAAAATTAAGTGCATTGAATGATGATGATGGATTTTGAGATATAAAGGTTTTCTCTGAAGCTTTTTATTTGTGGCACAATTCTAGTTTTTCTTTAGTTTAACTGGGTATTTATTTTGCCACACTTCTTGTATCAAAAAGAAGTAAATAACAATAAAATAAAAATCATTTAACATCTCTATGAAAGCAGATAAATAAATTTTAAACTGTCAAACTTGACTTGCGCTTAAATTTGCAATTTTTGAAAACTAAAACAGAGAGTTTTTCGAAACGTCAAAACAATACGAAAGTGCGCGATAGTGATGTGATCTTTGTTATTTCTCATCTACTTTTCCAGTGTGAGATTTTTTAGTTAGGCAGACTTAGTTTCAAAAATAACTCTTGACTGAGCCTTTTGGCGCAAGGATTTATTCAATTAATCTTTATTTTTGTCAGAAGTGCCGTAAAATACCCAATTAAATTAAAGAAAAACTAAAAAGGATTATCTAAAAATCTATTACCTACAAAAGAACAGTTTCAAATATATCCCAAATATAAGAAGAAAGAAAAACGAAACAAAAAATTTTGGCTATTACTATTTAATTTATACTGAATCGTTCAATGCACATACATTGAATAAATATGTGATGTCAAGTTAAAAAAAAAGAAGTAGAATCAGGAAAATAATGTCTCGATTTCTCACAATGCCACAAAACACGAGTTAAAAGCATTACTGAAACAACAAAATAAAATCAATGTTTGCGATCGTCGCTGCAACCGTTATTTAGAGATAGTCGGAAAACTGCCGATTCCGCTAAGAAAATCTCCAGTCAATTTGTGGAAAATTCATGTTTTAGCACGGATCGCCTGGAAAAGAGGCAAGTAGAAAGTTTGGACCCTAGAGGGACCATTTTTATTTAATATAACAAAGTTTAAGGGGACTTTTGGAAACATTAAGATAACTTAACTAAAGTTAAACTCGTCGGGTGTTCTTTTCTTCATTTTATTACTAGAAGCTGTTGTCACTCCCACCTAATTTGTTGATTTTAAATTCAATTATTTGTTGTACCTGAATATAGAGTTGTTAAACTTTAAAAATGCTTTTTGCATTTACTTAAATCATTATCATTCTTGGTACATAAGTGGATTTAAGCATCTAGTAAATCAACCATAATGATGACAATTTTATTGTCTTTGCTTTCTCACAAAAAAAAGGTTCTGAATTTTTATAAATTTCCTTCGGCTTACACCATGTCACGAATAGGTGATATTCTCGTATAACTTTGATTTTTCTGGTAACAAACCTAAAGTTTCAATATCTGCAGCATTTTCAAATAAAATTTTCTCAAATAACTCCACAAATTATACAAAATTTGACAATTGTCAAATTTTCTACTTAAAAAGGACGTTGTTTACTTGGTTGCTATTGACGACGAGCTTTTGCTAGATTTTATCGCTCGGCAAGTAACACTCATGGGACACTCCTCAATAAACGTCAATTTTTCGTTGTCACTGTCAAGCAAAAAAACGTACTTTAATTAGTGATTAGGTATAGATAAATAAAATTATTTGTTAAAGCGCATGTACATTAATCAGTAATGTAACAAAGAGTTCATAAAGCGGCATCAGTTCTTCATCGTCGTTAATTTCAATTCAAATACAGTTCATTAGAAGCAAACAACCAATTATTATTCGCAGTTGAGTAGTCATTACTCACTAATTGTATTAACCATTTGCAATTGTATTTATTTTCTTCAAATTATACCAAGTTTCTATCTAACAGTCAGTACTACTTCTTTTCTCTGTCTAGTTACGGTTTGTTATAGGTATTTATGATTTCGTAGTTTATGTTATTATTTTATCTACCATGACTATTTGCCACCAAACTAGGATACTCTTGTACCTGTTGTAATGAAATGCACTTGAATGAATCTAAAATTATTGGAGGACAATTTATTTTTAATGCATTTGCTGAATATTTTCACTCGGTATACCAAAGCGAAACGAATATAAATATTAATAATGGCGTTAAGAATGGCATGAATGGTAATAATGATTACCATTATGATTAATTTATCTACTATTACAGATCAAAACAAAATAGCAGCTATAGATAAACTTAAACCAAAAAAGTCCACGGGGTGAACCCACACCGATCTAGTCACCTCGATTCAAGTACTGACGCCTTAAACCGCGCGACCACTGACCGAGCCAATCTATCCATATAGAGATACTATTTATACGGTCTTTGCAAAAGCGTTCGACAAGGTCGACCATGACATGTTATTAAAAAAATTAAAAATGTATTCTTTTTCTGAAAATATGCTGCATCTAATAAAGTCATATATAAGAAACAGGAAACAACATGTGGCAGTTAATAATTTTACATCGGATTCTTATATAACTACTTCTGGTATCCCGCACGGTTCTAATCTCGGTCCACTACATTTCCTGTTATTTGTGGATGACATAGTTGATGTTGTGCGTAGCTCTAATACTTTTTTGTTTGCGGATTTCAAAATATACCAAGAGATTAGAAACGTTGATGATTGTAAACTACTACAAAATGATTTACTTAGATAATATCTGTAACAGGTCCCAAATGAATAAATTATTTTTTAATATCAAGAAATGTAAACAAATGACGTATTAATGGTATTTGTCTGGATGTAGTGGAGGAAGTGAAAGACGTCACGTTATTAGAACAGTTAATATGGCTATTAAAAATTTAAGATTTGTACTAAGAAATTCTCAAAACTTTATAAGTAACTAGAAAGGTGGCAAGTCGGCTATCGCCGACTTGACCTTTCTTGAGTAGGGTTCGTTTTTTTAAACACCATGTATTTTTCGATAATTAGTGCGTTAAGAGACCCCCGATGGAAGTTGAGTAAAAAAAATGTCAGTTCTCTTAATTTTGAGATTTTTTAACGTTCAACATTTTTCCAACACTTTGTATATAAAACGGTCTTTCGTACATCCGACAACCCATCCGAAGCAAAAAAAATAATTTTATTCCATGAATTTTGGGAGTTTCAATATTGGTTCAGTTTTCTTAAACACCCTGTATTGTTTTCATTAAAATAGTTTCCATATAGACCATTGTTAAAAGTTTCATCAAAGGAATATTATACTTCCATGAAGGTTTCCAGAGAACGATCGGTTTTTAAACACCCAGTAGTTTTTAATTAGTATAGTTTTCTTACAGACCATTGTGAAAAGGTTGAATAGAAAATATTCAATGAATTGTGAGGATTCTTAGATAATAGTTTGTTTTTGTTAAACACCACGTATTTTTTAATCAGTATAATTTTTACAATTGTGAAAAGTTTTATAAAAAAAAATAAATTCCATAAATTTTGTGGATCTAGAGAATTGGTCTTAATTTTACACCCTGTAATTTTTCATAAGTATGTATTTATATAGCTGCATAATAATACCTAAGTATGTATTTTTTATAGTTTTTTTACAAACTATCTTAAAAGTTTCATCAAAACCAAAAAGAGTTTTTAGTTCCAAGTTTTTAGAATTTTTAGAATGATTCGATTCTCTTAAACACCCTGTATTGTTCTCATTAAAATAGTTTCCATATAGACCATTGTTAAAAGTTTCATCAAAGGAATATACCATGAATGTTTTTAGAGAATGGTTCGGTTTTTTAAACACCCAGTAGTTTTTAATTAGTATAGTTTTCTTACAGACCATTGAGAAAAGGTTCATAAGAAAATATTCCATGAATTGTGAGGATTCTTAGAGAATGGTTTGGTTTTGCTAAACACCCTGTATTTTTCATTAGTATAATTTTTAACAATCGTGAAGTTTAATAAAAATTCCATAATTTTTTTCTATGAATTTTTGGTATTTAAATATTGGTTCAATGGTTTTGTTAAACACCTGTATTTTTTCATTAGTGTAATTTTTTTACAATCGTGAAAAGTTTCATAAAAAAGAATTAAATTCCATAAATTTTTTCCATGAATTTTGAGAGTTTCAATATTGGTTCAGTTTTCTTAAACACCCTGTTATATTGTTCTCATTAAAATAGTTTCTTAGAGACCATTGTGAAAAGTTTTATAAAAAAATATTCCATGAATTGTTAGGATTCTTATAGAATGGTTTGGTTTCGTTAAGCACCCTGTATTCTCTGATTAGTATATTTTTCTTACAATCGTGAAAAGTTTCATAAAAAATAAATTCCATAAATTTTGTTTATCTAGAGAATGGTTCTTTATTTTACACCCTGTATTTTTCATACGTATGTATTTATATACATAATAATACCAAAGTATATATTTTTATAGGTTTTTACAAACTACTGTAAAAGTTTCATCAGAAAGCAAAAAAAAAATTTTAAATCCACGAATTTTCAAGATTTTTAGGGAACGTTTCGGTTTTTTTAAACACCCCGTATTTTTCCATTAGTATATATTTCCTACAGAACATTGTAAAAAGTTTCATCAAAAAGAATTTTTTAATTCCATGAAGTTTGTTGACTTTTAGAGAATGGTTCGGTTTTTGTAAACCTCCTGTATTTTTTCATTAGTATAGATTTTTACAAACTATTGTGAAACGTTTCATCAAAAAGAATGTTTAAATTCCAAGAATTTTGAGGATTTTTAGAGAATGTTTCGTTATTTTTAAACACTCTGTATTTCTTCATTAGTCTATTTTTCCTACAGAACATTTTATAAAGTTTCATCAAAAAGAATTTTTTAATTCCATGAATTTTGAGGATTTTCAGAGAATGGTTCGTTATTTTTAAACACTCTGTATTTTCTTCGTTAGTGAGTGTCATAATAAATCCTTGACGAAAGTTTAATAAATAAAGGTTCAATATTGGTTCAGTTTCCTTAAACACTCAGTAGTTCTTTAATTAGTATAGTTTTCTTACAGACAATTGTGAAAAGTTTCATAAAAAAAACATTCAATGAATTATTGTGAGGATTCTTAGAGAATGGTTTGGTTTCGTTAAGCACCCTGTATTTTTCCATAAGTATAATTTTTTTACAATCGTGAAGAGTTTCATAAAAACAATAAATTCCATAAATTTTGTGGATCTAGAGAATGGTTCTTTATTTTATACCCTGTATTTTTTCATAAGTATGTATTTATATACATAATAATACCAAAGTATATATTTTTATAGTTTTTTTACAAACTATTGTAAAAAGTTTCATCAGAAAGCAAAAAAAATTTTTAAATCCACGAATTTTCATGATTTTTAGGGAACGGGTGGGTTTTTTGTAAACACCCTGTATTTTTTTCGATAATTAGAGACCCCGACGGAAGTTTCGTACCAAAAAATTTCCAGTTCCTTAATTTTGACATTTCTTTAACGTTTAACATTTTTCCAACACTTTGTATATAAAACGGTCTTTCGCACGTCAGACAACCCCTCCGAAGCGAAAAAACCGAAAATTTCCTCGAATCTGTAATTTTTATTTTTTTCTCGTCAATTTTTATCGTAACACCCCGTACGTCGAGCTTTTTTGAGTCGCACTGTATATACGCGAAGCGACTTAAAATAATTGAAGTCCGCCATATTGTCTAGCTCATTTATACCACGTATTCATTCGTATTTATGCATAGTTCAATGCAAAAATGAACTCAAAACAAAGCGCTCGCATAACAGAACGTATCTAGAGACTTCAAATTTACCTTTTTTGGCCTTCGGCTCCTATTGGCCCATTTAGCGAAATTTCCTATGTTATATGCGGAACTGTCACCCACTCGCCGTTTGACGTTTCGGCGGCCGGGCGCCGGCCGAACGTGTAGTTGACTAAAATAACGATATTTTCACTATAAAATCGAATTTTAAACCTAAACCTGAGGCACACGACACATTGTAGAAGGTTCAAAGTTTACGTTTCGATATGGCTTTATGGAAATAAAGGGGTACTTACTTTTCAGAATCTAATCGTTTTGAAGGTTTTGTGAAGACCGCCATTTGCCAGGCCCTTCTCCCGGTCTTGGATCGGATTTTCGCACATTTCGATACAAAAATGAATTATAAGCCCAGCGCTCGCATAACAGAAAGTATCTAGAGACTTTAAATTTACCTTTTCTGACGTTTGCGGCCTCCGATCGGTCCGTTTAGCGAACGTTCCCAAGTTTTATCCGGAGCTGTCAACGGCACCGCACCGTCCGGCTAGCCGTTTGACGTTTCGGACGGCCGAGCGAACGCGAATGCCCCCGAACGCGTAATTGACCCACATTTTCGTTATTTTCACTATAAAATCGAATTTTAAACCTAAATCTGAGGCACGCGGCACATTGTAGCAGGTTCAAAGTTTACGTTTCGATATGGCTTTATGGAAATAAAGGGGTACTTACTTTTCAGAATGTAATCGTTTTGAAGGTTTTGTGAAGACCGCCATTTGCCAGGCCCTTCTCCCCGGTCTTGGATCGGATTTTCGCACATTTCGATACAAAAACGAATTCTAAACCCAGCGCTCGCATAACAGAAAGTATCTAGAGACTTTAAACTTACCTTTTCTGGCATTCGGGGCTTCCATCGGCCCGTTTGGCCAACGTTCCTACGTTTTATTGGGAGCTGTCACAGGCCGTGCACCGTCCGGCTAGCCGTTTGACGTTTAGGACGGCCGCGGTCGAGCGAACGCGAATGCCCCCGAACGTGTAATTGACCCACATTTTCGTTATTTTCACTATAAAATCGAATTTTAAACTCAAACCTGAGGCACGCGACACATCGTAGAAGGTTCAAAGTTTACGTTTCGACATGGCTTTGTGGAAACGAATGCGGGAAAATACGAAAATATCGAATCCGAAATAGTTCGACGTCTACCCATATCCGACTGACGTTTCTCGAATTCCCGGCTATATCCATCTTTTCGCGAAATCCTCGCGAAAATGGAAAACTGGCGGCCGCGGACTTACGGAAAAAAGCAAAATTCTCCCCGAAAAATGTAAAAAGAGGTCACAAAAATAAGCCTACCGGATAACCGAAGGACCGAACTCGGCTTCTCGCACCCGGGCTCGCCGCTGCGCGGCTCGCGAAAAAGCCTTTGTGGCGGTAAACCCCACTTTTTCGCGAGAGAGAAAACAACGGATTTTAATATATAAGAACTAGAAAGGTGGCAAGTCGGCATTCGCCGACTTGACCTTTCTGAGTAGGGTTAGTTTTTTTAAACACCATGTATTTTTTCGATAATTAGTGCGTTAAGAGACGATGGAAGTTGAGTAAAATAAATTAGTCAGTTCTCTTAATTTTGAGATTTTTTACCGTTCAACATTTTTCCAACACTTTGTATATAAAACGGTCTTTCGTACATCCGACAACCCATCCGAAGCAAAACAAATAATTTTATTCCATGAATTTTGGGAGTTTCAATATTGGTTCAGTTTTCTTAAACACCCTGTATTGTTTTCATTAAAATAGTTTCCATATAGACCATTGTTAAACGTTTCATCAAAGGAATATTATACTTCCATGAAGGTTTCTAGAGAAAGGTCGGTTTTTTAAACACCCAGTAGTTTTTTAATTAGTATAGTTTTCTTACAGACCATTGTGAAAAGGTTGATAAGAAAATATTCCATGAATTGTGAGGATTTTTAGAGAATGGTTTGGTTTTGTTAAACACCCCGTATTTTTTCATCGGTATAATTTCTTTACAATCGTGAAAAGTTTCATAAAAAAAATTAATTCCATAAATTTTGTGGATCTAGAGAATGGATCTATATATTACACCCTGTATTTTGTCATACGTATGTAGTTATATACATAATAAAACCTAAGTATATATTTTTATAGTGTTTTGACAAACTAATGTAATAAGTTTCATAAGAAAGCTAAATAATTATTTTTAATCCACGTATTTTCATGATTTTTATGGAACAGTTCGGTTTTTTTAAGCACCCCGTATTTGTTCAATAGTATATTCTTCCTACAGAACATTGTAAAAATTTTCATCAAAAAGAATTTTTTAATTCCATGAATTTTGTTGATTTTTAGAGAATGGTTCGGTTTTTTTAAATCCTCTGTATTTCTTAATTAGGATATTTTTCCTATAGAACATTGTATAAAGTTTCATCAAAAAGAATTTTTTAATTCCATGAATTTTGAGGAATTTTAGAGAATGGTTCGTTATTTTTAAACACTCTGTATTTTTTAATTAGTATATTTTTCCTACAGAACATTGTATAAAGTTTCATCAAAAAGAATTATTTAATTCCATGAATTTTGAGGATTTTTAGAGAAGACCATTGTGAAAAGTTTCATAAAAAAATATTCAATGAATTATTGTGGGGATTCTTAGAGTATGGTTTGGTTTCGTTAAGCACCCTGTATTTTTTCATTAGTATAATTTTTTATAATCGTGAAAAGTTTAATAAAAAAAATTAAATTCCATAAATTTTGTGGCTGTAGAGAATGGTTCTTTATTTTACACCCTGTATTTTTTCATAAGTATGTATTCATATACATAATAATACCAAAGTATATATTTTTTATAGTTTTTTTACAAACTATTGTATAAAGTTTCATCAAAAAGAATTATTTAATTCCATGAATTTTGAGGATTTTTAGGGAACGGTTCGGTTTTTTGAAACCTCCTGTATTTTTTCATTAGTATAGATGTTTTAAAACTATTGTACAAAGTTTCATCAAAATGAATTTTCTAATTCCATGAACTTTGAGGAATTTTAGAGAATGGTTCGTTATTTTTAAACACTCTGTATTTCTTAATTAGTATATTTTTCCTACAGAACATTGTATAAAATTTCATCAAATAGAATTTTTTAATTCCATGAATTTTGAGGATTTTTAGAGAATGGTTCGTTATTATTAAACACTCTGTATTTGCTTCGTTAGTGAGTGTCATAATAAATCCTTGATGGAAGTTTAATAAATAAAAAATTTCCATGAATTTTGGGAGTTTCAATATTGGTTCAGTTTTTTAAACACCCAGTAGTTTTTAATTAGTATAGTTTTCTTACAGACCATTGTGAAAAGTTTCATAAAAAAAAATATTCAATGAATTATTGTGGGGATTCTTAGAGTATGGTTTGGTTTCGTTAAGCACCCTGTATTTTTTCATTAGTATAATTTTTTATAATCGTCAAAAGTTTCATAAAAAAAATAAAATCCATAAATTTTGTGGATGTAGAGAATGGTTTTTTATTTTACACGCTGTATTTTTCATAAGTATGTATTCATATACATAATAATACCAAAGTATATATGTTTTACAGTTTTTCTACAAACTATTGTAAAAAGTTTCATCAGAAAGCAAAAAAAAAATTTTAAATCCACGAATGTCCAGGATTTTTAGGGAACGGTTCGAATTTTTAAACACCCCGTATTTTTTCGATAATTAGTGCGGTAAGAGTCCCCTGACGGAAGTTTTCGTACCAAAAAATTTTCAGTTCCTTAATTTTTAAATTTTTTAACGTTCGACATTTTTCCAACACTTTGTATATAAACGGTCCTACGCACGTCAGAGAACCTCCGAAGCGAAAGAACCGAAAATTTCCTCGAATCTGTAATTTTTATTTTTTCTCGTCAATTTTTATCGTAACACCCCGTACATCGAGCTTTTTGAGTCGCACTGTATATAAGCGAAGCGACTTGAAGTGTGCCATATTGTTCTAGCTCACTGATACCACCTATTCATTCTATTTATGCAAAGTTCAATGCAAATAGCAATAGCGGATGGAAATATTTGACAGCTGTTCTATGGCTTCCGTCATTTTGACCCCGTCTTGGTCTGCCATATTGTCTAGCTCACTGATACCACCTACCTATTCATTCTATTTATGCAAAGTTCAATGCAAATAGCAATAGCGGATGGAAATATTTGACAGCTGTTCTATGGCTTACGTCATTTTGACCCCGTCTTGCTTAGGATTTTCGCAAATTTCGATACAAAAACGAATTCAAAACCAAACGCTCGCATAACACAACGTATCTAGAGACTTCAGATTTACCGTTTTCGGCATTTGGGGCTCTGGTCGGCCCATTTAGAGAAATTTTCTGCGATTTATTCGGAAATGTCACCGCTCACTCGCCATTTGACGTCGCAAATTTTCGCAATTTTTACTATAAAATCGAATTTTAATAACAGATCTGAGGCACACGACACATTGTAGAAGGTTCAAAGTTTACGTTTCGATATGGCTTTATGGAAATAAAGGGGTACTTACTTTGCAAAATGTAACATTTTGAAGGTTTTGTGAGGACCCGCCATATTGCCAGGCTCTTCTCCACGTCTCTGTTTGGTATTACGCAAAATTCGATACAAATTGGAACTCAAAACCCAGCGCTCGCATAACAGAAAGTATCTAGAGACTTTAAATTTACCTTTTTTGGCCTTTGCGGATCTCCGAACGGCCCGTTTAGCGAACGTTCCTAAGTTTTATCCGGAGCTGTCAACGGCATCGCACCGTCCGGCTAGCCGTTTGACGTTTCGGACGGCCGAGCGAAGGCGAATGCAGCCGAACGTGTAATTGACCAAAACTTTCGCTATTTTCCTATAAAATCGAATTTTAAACCTAAATCTGAGGCACGCGACACATTGTAGAAGGTTCAAAGTTTACGTTTCAACATGCATTTCTGGAAATGAATGCGGGAAAATAGGAAAATATCAAATCCGAAATAGTTTGACGTCTACCCATATCCGACTGACGTTTCTCCGATTCCCGGGCGATAAGCTCCTCCCGCGCTATCTCTCCATCCCTCTCGCCGAGAACGGCCGGCGAGGACCCTCCGAAAACGGAAAATTTACCTAGAAAAACGCGAAAACGGCCCGCCGAGCGGCTCGTCGCGACGGAGAAAGAACCAAATAAAGAGACTCGCCCGCGGCCGCGTCCCCGACGGGCTCGCCCGAAAACGTCGCGCGGAGCGAAACCGGCCTCCGGGCGGCTTCCGGACTTCCGATAATGGGCGTGGTTTTCGACTTTTGTCTCGTTTCCTCGCGAAAATCGAAAAGTAGCTCCGGCGGACCTCCGGCAAAACGCAAAATTCGCCCCGAAAAAGGTAAAAAGAACCCACCGAAATACGCCTAAGCGACAACCGAAAGACCGAAGGGCGCTTCGCGTTCGGCTCACACGCGGCGCGGCTCGCAAAAAAAGCCTTTTATGAGATCCTTTGCCACTTGTCCGCCCGCCCGGAGGGAGCGAGAAAATACCACGGATTTTAATATTTAAGAACTAGAAAGGTGGTGTCGGCATTCGCCGACTTGACCTTTCTTGAGTAGGGTTAGTTTTTTTTAAACACCATGTATTTTTTCGATAATTAGTGCGTTAAGAGACCTCCGATGGAAGTTGACCAAAATAAATTAGTCAGTTCTCTTAATTTTGAGACTTTTTTAACGTTCAACATTTTTCCAACACTTTGTATATAAAACGGTCTTTCGTACATCCGACAACCCATCCGAAGCAAAAAAATAAATTTATTCCATGAATATTGGGAGTTTCAATATTGGTTCAGTTTTCTTAAACACCCTGTATTGTTTTCATTAAAATAGTTTCCATATAGACCATTGTTAAAAGTTTCATCAAAGGAATATTATACTTCCATGAAGCTTTCTAGAGAACGGTCGGTTTTTTAAACACCCAGTAGTTTTTTAATTAGGATAGTTTTCTTACAGACCGTTGTGAAAAGTTTCATTAGAAAATATTCCATGAATTGTGAGGATATTTAAAGAATGGTTTGGTTTTGTTAAACACCCAGTATTTTTACATCGTTATAATTTTTTTACAATCGTGAAAAGTTTCATAAAAAAAATTAAATTCCATAAATTTTGTGGATCTAGAGAATTGGTCTTTATTTTACACACTGTATTTTTTCATAAGTATGTATTTATATAGCTACATAATAATACCTAAATATGTATTTTTTATAGTTTTTTTACAAACTATCTTAAAAAGTTTCATCAAAACCAAAAAAGAGTTTTTAATTTCAAGTTTTTAGAATTTTTAAAATGATTCGATTCTCTTAAACACCCTGTATTGTTCTCATGAAAATAGTTTCCATATAGACCATTGTTAAAAGTTTCATCAAGGAATATTATACTTCCATGAAGGTTTATAGAAAATGGTTCATTTTTAAACACCCAGTAGTTTTTTAATTAGTATAGTTTTCTTACAGACCGTTGTGAAAAGTATCATTAGAAAATATTACATGAATTGTGAGGATTTTTAGAGAAAGGTTTTTTTTTTTTAAACACCCCGTATTTTTTCATCGGTATAATTTTTTTACAATCGTGAAAAGTTTCATAAAAAAAAATTAATTCCATAAATTTTGTGGATCTAGAGAATGGATCTATATATTACACCCTGTATTTTTTCATACGTATGTATTTATATACATAATAAAACCTAAGTATATATTTTTATAGTTTTTTGACAAACTAATGTAAAAAGTTTCATCAGAAAGCAAAAAAAAAATTTTAAATCCAATAATTTTCAGGATTTTTAGGGAGCAGTTCGGTTTTTTTAAACACACAATATTTGTTCAATAGTATATTCTTCCTACAGAACATTGTAAAAGTTTCATCAAAAGAATTTTTAATTCCATGAATTTTGTTGATTTTTAGAGAATGGTTCGGTTTTTTTAAATCCTCTGTATTTCTTAATTAGGATATTTTTCCTATAGAACATTGTAAAAAGTTTCATCAAAAAGAATATTTTAATTCCATGAATTATGAGGAATTTAAGAGAATGGTTCGTTAATTATAAACACTCTGTATATTATAATTAGTATATTTTTCCTAAAGAACATTGTATAAAGTTTCATCAAAAGAATTATTTAATTCCATGAATTTTGAGGATTTTTAGAGAATGGTTCGTTATTATTAAACACTCTGTATTTGCTTCGTTAATGAGTGTCATAATAAATCCTTGATGGAAGTTTAATAAAAAAAAATTTCCATGAATTTTGGGAGTTTCAATATTGGTTCAGTTTTCTTAAACACCCAGAATTTTTTAATTAGTATAGTTTTCTACAGACCATTGTGAAAAGTTTCATAAAAATATTCAATGAATTATTGTGGGGATTCTTAGAGTATGGTTTGGTTTCGTTAAGCACCCTGTATTTTTCATTAGTATAATTTTTATAATCGTGAAAAGTTTAATAAAAAATTAAATTCCATAAATTTTGTGGCTGTAGAGAATGGTTCTTTATTTTACACCCTGTATTTTTCATAAGTATGTATTCATATACATAATAATACCAAAGTATATATTTTTATAGTTTTTTACAAACTATTGTAAAAGTTTCATCAGAAAGCAAAAAAATTAAATCCACGAATGTTTAGGATTTTAGGGAACGGTTCGGTTTTTTGAAACCTCCTGTATTTTTCATTAGTATAGATGTTTTAAAACTATTGTACAAAGTTTCATCAAAATGAATTTTCTAATTCCATGAACTTTGAGGAATTTTAGAGAATGGTTCGTTATTTTTAAACACTCTGTATTTCCTAATTAGTATATTTTTCCTACAGAACATTGTATAAAATTTCATCAAATAGAATTTTTTAATTCCATGAATTTTGTTGATTTTTAGGAAATGGTTAGGTTTTTTTAAACCTCCTGTATTTTTTCATTAGTATAGATTTTTACAAACCATTGTATAAGGTTTTATCAAAAATAATTTTTTAATTCCATGAGTTTTGTTGATTTTTAGGAAATGGTTAGGTTTTTTTTTAAACACTCTGTATTTCTAATTAGTATATTTTTCCTACAGAACATTGTATAAAGTTTCATCAAAAGAATTTTTAATTCCATGAATTTTGAGGATTTTTAGAGAATGGTTCGTTATTATTAAACACTCTGTATTTGCTTCGTTAGTGAGTGTCATAATAAATCCTTGATGGAAGTTTAATAAATAAAAAATTTCCATGAATTTTGGGAGTTTCAATATTGGTTCAGTTTTTTAAACACCCAGTAGTTTTTTAATTAGTATACATAGTTTTCTTACAGACCATTGTGAAAAGTTTCATGAAAAATATTCAATGAATTATTGTGAGGATTCTTAGAGTATGGTTTGGTTTCGTTAAGCACCCTGTATTTTCTCATTAGTATGATTTTTTTACAATCGTCAAAAGTTTCATAAAAAAAATAAAATCCATAAATTTTGTGGATGTAGAGAATGGTTTTTTATTTTACACCCTGTAAATTTTCATAAGTATTTATTCAAATACATAATAATACCACAGTATATATTTTTTACAGTATTTCTACAAACTATTGTAAAAAGTTTCATCAGAAAGCAAAAAAAAAATTTTAAATCCACGAATGTCCAGGATTTTTAGGGAACGGTTCGAATTTTTTAAACACCCGTATTTTTTTCGATAATTAGTGCGGTAAGAGTCCCCCGACGGAAGTTTCGTACCAAAAAAATTTTCAGTTCCCTTCATTTTTACATTTTTTTAACGTTCGACATTTTTCCAACACTTTGTATATAAACGGTCCTACGCACGTCAGAGAACCCTCCGAAGCGAAAGAACCGAAAATTTCCTCGAATCTGTAATTTTTATTTTTTCTCGTCAATTTTTATCGTAACACCCCGTACATCGAGCTTTTTGAGTCGCACTGTATATAAGCGAAGCGACTTGAAGTGTGCCATATTGTCTAGCTCACTGATACCACCTATTCATTCTATTTATGCAAAGTTCAATGCAAATAGCAATAGCGGATGGAAATATTTGACAGCTGTTCTATGGCTTCCGTCAATTTGACCCCGTCTTGGTCTGCCATATTGTCTAGCTCACTGATACCACCTATTCATTCTATTTATGCAAAGTTCAATGCAAATAGCAATAGCGGATGGAAATATTTGACAGCTGTTCTATGGCTTACGTCATTTTGACCCCGTCTTGCTTAGGATTTTCGCAAATTTCGATACAAAAACGAATTCAAAACCAAACGCTCGCATAACACAACGTATCTAGAGACTTCAGATTTACCGTTTTCGGCTTTGGGGCTCCGGTCGGCCCATTTAGCGAAATTTTCTGCGATTTATTCGAAATGTCACCGCGCACTCGCCATTTGACGTCGCAAATTTTCGCAATTTTTACTATAAAATCGAATTTTAAAACAGATCTGAGGCACACGACACATTGTAGAAGGTTCAAAGTTTACGTTTCGATATGGCTTTATGGAAATAAAGGGGTACTTACTTTGCAAAGGTAACATTTTGAAGGTTTTGTGAGGACCCGCCATATTGCCAGGCTCTTCTCCACGTCTCTGTTTGGTATTACGCAAAATTCGATACAAATTGGAACTCAAAACCCAGCGCTCGCATAACAGAAAGTATCTAGAGACTTTAAATTTACCTTTTGGCCTTGGCGGGTCTTCGAACGGCCCGTTTAGCGAACGTTCCCAAGTTTTATCCGGAGCTGTCAACGGCACCGCACCGTCCGGCTTCCCGTTTGACGTTTCGGGCGGCCGAGCGAACGCGAATGCCGCCGAACGCGTAATTGACCAAAACTTTCGTTATTTTCACTATAAAATCGAATTTTAAACCTAAATCTGAGGCACGCGACACATTGTAGAAGGTTCAAAGTTTACGTTTCGATAGGGCTTTATGGAAAGGAATGCGGGAAAATACGAAAATATCGAATCCGAAATAGTTTGACGTCTACCCATATCCGACTGACGTTTCTCCGATTCCCGGGCGATAAGCTCCTCCCGCGCTATTCCATCCTCTCGCCGAGATCGGCCGGCGAGGACCCTCCGAAAACGGAAAATTTACCTAGAAAAACGCGAAAACGGCCCGCCGAGCGCCTCGTCGCGACGGAGAAAGGACCAAAAAGACTCGCCCGCGCCGCGTCCCCGACGGGCTCGTGAAAACGTCGCGCGGAGCGAAATCGGCCTCCGGGCGGCTTCCGGACTTCCGATAATGGGCGTGGTTTTCGACTTTGTCTCGTTTCTCGCGAAAATCGAAAACCGGCGGCCGCGGACCTCCGGAAAAACGCAAAATTCGCCCCGAAAAAGGTAAAAAGAACTCACCGAAATACGCCTAAGCGACAATCCCGGGACCGAAGGGCGCTTCGCGCCCTTCGGCTCGCCGCTCCGCGGCTCGCGAAAAAAGCCTTTACCCGGACACTTTGCCGCTTTTCCACCCCCCCGGTGGGAGCGAGAGGCAATCGCGTATTTTAATATATTAGACCTAGCAAGGTGGCAAGTCGGCATTCGCCGACTTGACCTTTCTTGAGTAGGGTGAGTTTTTTAAACACCATGTATTTTTCGATAATTAGTGCGTTAAGAAACCTCCGATGGAAGTTGAGTAAAATAAATTAGTCAGTTCTCTTAATTTTGAGATTTTTTTAACGTTCAACATTTTTCCAACACTTTGTATATAAAACGGTCTTTCGTACATCCGACAACCCATCCGAAGCAAAAAAATAAATTTATTCCATGAATATTGGGAGTTTCAATATTGGTTCAGTTTTCTTAAACACCCTGTATTGTTTTCATTAAAATAGTTTCCATATAGACCATTGTTAAAAGTTTCATCAAAGGAATATTATACTCCCATGAAGGTTTCTGGAGAACGGTCGGTTTTTAAACACCCAGTAGTTTTTTAATTAGTATAGTTTTCTTACAGACCGTTGTGAAAAGTTTCATTAGAAAATATTCCATGAATTGTGAGGATTTTTAGAGAATGGTTTGGTTTTGTTAAACACCCCCGTTTTTCATCAGTATATTTTTTTTACAATCGTGAAAAGTTTCATAAAAAAAATTAAATTCCATAAATTTTGTGGATCTAGAGAATTGGTCTTTATTTTACACACTGTATTTTTCATAAGTATGTATTTATATACCTAATAATACCTAAGTATGTATTTTTATAGTTTTTACAAACTATCTTAAAAGTTTCAACAAAAACCAAAAGAGTTTTTAATTTCAAGTTTTAGGATTTTTAAAATGATTCGATTCTCTTAAACACCCTGTATTGTTCTCATGAAAATAGTTTCCATATAGACCATTGTTAAAAGTTTCATCAAGAAAATATTATACTTCCATGAAGGTTTATAGAGAATGGTTCATTTTTTAAACACCCAGTAGTCTTTTAATTAATATAGTTTCCTTACAGACCATTGTGTTCATAAGAAAATATTCTATGAATTGTGAGGATTCTTAGAGAATGGTTTGGTTTTGCTAAACACCCTGTATTTTTCATTAGTATAATTTTTACAATCACAAAAGTTTCATAAAAAAATAAATTCCATAAATTTTGTGGATCTAGAGAATGGTTCTTTATATGACACACTATATTTTTTCATACGTATGTATTTATATACATAATAAAACCTAAGTATATATTTTTATAGTTTTTTGACAAACTATTGTAAAATGTTTCATCAGAAAGCAAAAAAAAATTTAAATCCACGAATTTTCAGGATTTTTAGGGAACAGTTCGGTTTTTAAACACCCGTATTTGTTCAATAGTATATTTTTCCTACAGAACATTGTAAAAGTTTCATCAAAAGAATTTTTAATTCCATGAATTTTGTTGATTTTTAGAGAATGGTTCGGTTTTTAAACCTCCTGTATTTTTCATTAGTATAGTTTTTAACAAACTAATGTGAAATGTTTCATCAAAAGAATTTTTAACTCCATGAATTTTGAGGATTTTTAGAGAATGGTTCGTTATTTTTAAATCGTCTGTATTTCTTTATTGCGATATTTTTCCTACAGAACATTGTATAAAATTTCATCAAAAGAATTTTTAATTCAATGATTTTGAAAAATTTTCCATGAATTTTGGGAGTTTCAATATTGGTTCAGTCTTTTAAACTCCCAGTAGTTCTTTAATTAGTATAGTTTTCTTACAGACCATTGTGAAAAGTTTCATAAAAAAATAACTTCCATAAATTTCTAGATTTCTAGAGAATGGTTCTTTATTTTACACCCTGTATTTTTCATAAGTATGTATTCATATACATAATAATACCTAAGTATATATTTTTATAGTTTTTACAAACTATTGTAAAGTTTCATCAGAGAGCAAAAAAAAATTTTAATCCACAAATGTTCAGGATTTTTAGGGAACGGTTCGGTTTTTAAACCCCTGTATTTTTCATTAATATAGATTTTTACAAAGTATTGTATAAAGTTTCATCAAAAGAATTTTCAAATTCCATGAATTTTGAGGATTTTTAGAGAATGGTTCGTTATTTTTAAACACTCTGTATTTCTTAATTAGTATATTTTTCCTACAGAACATTGTATAAAATTTCATCAAACAGAATTTTTAATTCCAAGAATTTTGAAAATTTTTAGAGAATGGTTCGTTATTTTTAAACACTCTGTATTTTTAATTAGTATATTTTTCCTACAGAACATTGTATAAAGTTTCATCAAAAGAATTTTTAATTCCATGAATTTTGAAAATTTTTAGAGAATGGTTCGTTATTATTAAACACTCTGTATTTGCTTCGATAGTGAGTGTCATAATAAATCCTTGATGGAAGTTTAATAAATAAAAAATTTTCCATGAATTTTGGGAGTTTCAATATTTGTTCAGTTTTCTTAAACACCCAGTAGTTTTTAATTAGTATATATTTCTTAGAGACCATCGTGAAAAGGTTAATAAAAAATATTCAATGAATTGTTGTGGGGATTCTTAGAGTATGGTTTGGTTTCGTTAAGCACCCTGTATATTTTCATTAGTATAATATTTTTACAATCGTGAAAAGTTTCATAAAAAAATAAATTCCATAAATTTTGTGGATCTAGAGAATGGTTCTTTATTTTACACCCTGTATTTTTCATAAGTATGTATTCATATACATAATAATACCAAAGTATATATTTTTATAGTTTTTACAAACTATTGTAAAAGTTTCATCAGAAAGAAAAAAAAATTTAAATCCACAAATATTCAGGATTTTTAGGGAACGGTTCGGTATTTTTAAACCCCTGTATTTTTCATTAATATAGATTTTTACAAACTATTGTATAAAGTTTCATCAAAAGAATTTTCTAATTCCATGAATTTTGAGGATTTTTAGAGAATGGTTCGTTATTTTTAAACACTCTGTATTTCTTAATTAGTATATTTTTCCTACAGAACATTGTATAAAATTTCATCAAACAGAATTTTTAATTCCAAGAATTTTGAAAATTTTTAGAGAATGGTTCGTTATTTTTAAACACTCTGTATTTTTAATTAGTATATTTTTCCTACAGAACATTGTATAAAGTTTCATCAAAAGAATTTTTTAATTCCATGAATTTTGAAAATTTTTAGAGAATGGTTCGTTATTATTAAACACTCTGTATTTGCTTCGTTAGTGAGTGTCATAATAAATCCTTGATGGAAGTTTAATAAATAAAAAAAATTTCCATGAATTTTGGGAGTTTCGATATTGGTTCAGTTTTTTAAACACCCAGTAGTTTTTAATTAGTATACATAGTTTTCTTACAAACCATTGTGAAAAGTTTCATGAAAAATATTGAATGAATTATTGTGAGGATTCTTAGAGTATGGTTTGGTTTCGTTAAGCACCCTGTATTTTCTCATTAGTATGATTTTTACAATCGTCAAAAGTTTCATAAAAAATAAAATCCATAAATTTTGTGGATGTAGAGAATGGTTTTTATTTTACACCCTGTATTTTTCATAAGTATGTATTCATATACATAATAATACCAAAGTATATATTTTTACAGTTTTCTACAAACTATTGTAAAAGTTTCATCAGAAAGCAAAAAAATTTTAAATCCACGAATGTCCAGGATTTTTAGGGAACGGTTCGAATTTTTAAACACCCGTATTTTTTTCGATAATTATTTCGGTAAGAGTCCCCCCACGGAAGTTTAGTAACAAAAAATTTTCAGTTCCTTAATTTTTACATTTTTTAACGTTCGACATTTTTCCAACACTTTGTATATAAAACGGTCCTACGCACGTCAGAGAACCCCTCGAAGCGAAAGAACCGAAAATTTCCTCGAATCTGTAATTTTTATTTTTTCTCGTCAATTTTTATCGTAACACCCCGTACATCGAGCTTTTTGAGTCGCACTGTATATAAGCGAAGCGACTTGAAGTGTGCCATATTGTCTAGCTCACTGATACCACCTATTCATTCTATTTATGCAAAGTTCAATGCAAATAGCAATAGCGGATGGAAATATTTGACAGCTGTTCTATGGCTTCCGTCATTTGACCCCGTCTTGGTCTGCCATATTGTCTAGCTCACTGATACCACCTATTCATTCTATTTATGCAAAGTTCAATGCAAATAGCAATAGCGGATGGAAATATTTGACAGCTGTTCTATGGCTTCCGTCATTTTGACCCCGTCTTGCTTAGAATTTTCGCAAATTTCGATATAAAAACGAATTCAAAACCAAACGCTCGCATAACACAACGTATATAGAGACTTCAGATTTACCGTTTTCGGCTTTTGGGGGGCTCCGGTCGGCCCATTTAGCGAAATTTTCTGCGATTTATTCGGAAATGTCACCGCGCACTCGCCATTTGACGTCGCAAATTTTCGCAATTTTACTATAAAATCGAATTTTAAAAACAGATCTGAGGCACACGACATTGTAGAAGGTTCAAAGTTTACGTTTCGATATGGCTTTATGGAAATAAAGGGGTACTTACTTTGCAAAATGTAACATTTTGAAGGTTTTGTGAGGACCCGCCATATTGCCAGGCTCTTCTCCACGTCTCTGTTTGGTATTACGCAAAATTCGATACAAATTGGAACTCAAAACCCAGCGCTCGCATAACAGAAAGTATCTAGAGACTTTAAATTTAACTATTTATGCATTGGCGGGTCTTCGAACGGCACGTTTAGCGAACGTTCCCCAAGTTTTATCCGGAGCTGTCAACGGCACCGCACCGTCCGGCTTCCCGTTTGACGTTTCGGGCGGCCGAGCGAACGCGAATGCCGCCGAACGTGTAATTGACCAAAACTTTCGTTATTTTCCCTATAAAATCGAATTTTAAACCTAAATCTGAGGCAGGCGACACATCGTAGAAGGTTCAAAGTTTACGTTTCGATAGGGCTTTGTGGAAAGGAATGCGGGAAAATACGAAAATATCGAATCCGAAATAGTTTGACGTCTACCCATATCCGACTGACGTTTCTCCGATTCCCGGGCGATAAGCTCCTCCCGCGCTATCTCCATCCCTCTCGCCGAGATCGGCCGGCGAGGACCCTCCGAAAAACGGAAAATTTACCTAGAAAAACGCGAAAAACGGCCCGCCGAGCGCCTCGTCGCGACGGAGAAAGGACCAAATAAGGAGACTCGCCCGCGCCCGCGTCCCCGACGGGCTCCGTGAAAAACGTCGCGCGGAGCGAAATCGGCCTCCGGGCGGCTTCCGGACTTCCGACAATGGGCGTGGTTTTCGACTTTTGTCTCGTTTCCTCGCGAAAATCGAAAACCGGCGGCCGCGGACCTCCGGAAAAACGCAAAATTCGCCCCGAAAAGGTAACAGAACCCACCGAAATACGCCTAAGCGACAATCCCGGGACCGAAGGGCGCTTCGCGCCCTTCGGCTCGCCGCTCCGCGGCTCGCGAAAAAAGCCTTTACCCGGACACTTTGCCGCTTTTCCACCCCCCCGGTGGGAGCGAGAAAAAACAACGGATTTTAATATATAGTAACTAGAAAGGTGGCAAGTCGGCTATCGCCGACTTGACCTTTCTTGAGTAGGGTTAGTTTTTTTTAAACACCATGTATTTTTTCGATAATTTGTGCGTTAAGAGACCCCCGATGAAAGTTGAGTAAAAATAATTGTCAGTTCTCTTAATTTTGAGATTTTTTTAACGTTCAACATTTTTCCAACACTTTGTATATAAAACGGTCTTTCGTACTTCCGACAACCCATGCGAAGCAAAAAAAATAATTTTATTCCATAAATTTTGGGAGTTTCAATATTGGTTCAGTTTTCTTAAACACCCTGTATTGTTTTCATTAAAATAGTTTCCATATAGACCATTGTTAAAAGTTTTATCAAAGGAATATTATACTTCCATGAAGGTTTCTAGAGAACAGTCGGTTTTTAAACACCCAGTAGTTTTTAATTAGTATAGTGTTCTTACAGACCGTTGTGAAAAGGTTCATAAAAAAAATAAATTCCATAAATTTTGTGGATCTAGAGAATGGTTCTTTATTTTATACCCTGTATTTTTTCATACGTATGTATTTGTATACATAATAATAACACTTAAGTATGTATTATTTATAGTTTTTACAAACTATCTGTAAAAGTTTCATCAAAACCAAAAAAGTTTTAATTCTAAGTTTTAAGGATTTTTAGAATGATTAGATTTCTTTAAACATCCAGTATTTTTTCATTAGTATATGTTTGCTTCAGAATATGTAAAATGTTTCATAAAAAAACAGTTTTAGTTCCACGAATATACTTGCATGAAGGTTTCTAGAGAATTATTCGGTTTTCTAAAACACTGTGCATTGTTGCATTAGGGTAGTTTTTTTGCAGCCTATTGTGAAAAGTTTTATAAAAAAAATTTAAATCTATCAATTTTGAGGAGGTCAAGAGAATGATTCGGTTTTTAAACACCCTGTATTTTTCATCAGTATAATTTTTTACAATCGTGAAGTTTCATAAAAAAATTAAATTCCATAAATTTCGTGGATCTAGAGAATTGGTCTTTATTTTACACCCTGTATTTTTCATAAGCATGTATTTATATAGCTACATAATAATACTTAAGTATGTACTTTTATAGTTTTTACAAACTATCTTAACAAGATTCATCAAAAACCAAAAAAGAGAAATTAATTACAAGTTTTTAGAATTTTTAAAAAGATTCGATTCTATTAAACACCCTGTATTGTTATCATGAAAATAGTTTCCATATAGACAATTGATAAAAGATTAATAAAGAGAATATTATACTTCCATGAAGGTTTATAGAAAATGGTTCATTTTTTTTAAACACCCAGTAGTCTTTTAATTAGTATAGTTTTCTTACAGACCATTGTGTTCATAAGAAAATATTCTATGAATTGTGAGGATTCTTAGAGAATGGTTTGGTTTTGCTAAACACCCTGTATTTTTTCATTAGTATAATTTTTTTACAATCATGAAAAGTTTCATAAAAAAAAATAAATTCCATAAATTTTGTGGATCTAGAGAATGGTTCTTTATATTACACCTTATATTTTTTCATACGTATGTATTTATATAAATAATAAAACGTAAGTATATATTTTTATAGTTCTTGACAAACTATTGTAAAATGTTTCATCAGAAAAAAAAAATTTAAATCCACGAATTTTCAGGATTTTTAGGAACAGTTCGGTTTTTAAACACCCGTATTTGTTCAATAGTATATTTTTCCTACAGAACATTGTAAAAGTTTCATCAAAAGAATTTTTTAATTCCATGAATTTTGTTGATTTTTAGAGAATGGTTCGGTTTTTAAACCTCCTGTATTTTTCATTAGTATAGTTTTTACAAACTAATGTGAAATGTTTCATCAAAAGAATTTTTAACTCCATGAATTTTGAGGATTTTTAGAGAATGGTTCGTTATTTTTAAATCGTCTGTATTTCTTTATTGCGATATTTTTCCTACAGAACATTGTATAAAATTTCATCAAAAGAATTTTTAATTCAATGATTTTGAAAATTTTCCATGAATTTTGGGAGTTTCAATATTGGTTCAGTCTTTTAAACTCCCAGTAGTTCTTTAATTAGTATAGTTTTCTTACAGACCATTGTGAAAAGTTTCATAAAAAAATAACTTCCATAAATTTCTAGATTTCTAGAGAATGGTTCTTTATTTTACACCCTGTATTTTTCATAAGTATGTATTCATATACATAATAATACCTAAGTATATACTTTTTATAGATTATTTACAAACTATTGTAAAGTTTCATCAGAGAGCAAAAAAAAAATTTTAAACTACAAATGTTCAGGATTTTTAGGGAACGGTTCGGTTTTTTTAAACCCCCTGAATTTTTCATTACAATATATTTTTACTAAGTATTGTATAAAGTTTCATCATAAAGAATTTTCTAATTTCATGAATTTTGTTGATTTTTTGAGTTTGGTTCGTTATTTTTAAACACTCTGTATTTCTTAATTAGTATATTTTCCTACAGAACATTGTATAAAATTTCATCAAACAGAATTTTTAATTCCAAGAATTTTGAAAATTTTTAGAGAATGGTTCGTTATTTTTAAACACTGTATTTTTAATTAGTATATTTTTCCTACAGAACATTGTATAAAGTTTCATCAAAAGAATTTTTAATTCCATGAAGTTTTGAAAATTTTTAGAGAATGGTTCGTTATTATTAAACACTCTGTATTTGCTTCGATAGTGAGTGTCATAATAAATCCTTGATGGAAGTTTAATAAATAAAAAAATTTCCATGAATTTTGGGAGTTTCAATATTTGTTCAGTTTTCTTAAACACCCAGTAGTTTTTAATTAGTATATATTTCTTAGAGACCATCGTTAAATGGTTAATAAAAAAATATTCAATGAATTATTGTGGGGTTTCTTAGAGTATGGTTTGGTTTCGTTAATCACCCTGTATATTTTCATTAGTATAATATTTTTACAATCGTGAAAAGTTTCATAAAAAAAATAAATTCCATAAATTTTGTGGATCTAGAGAATGGTTCTTTATTTTACATCCTGTATTTTTTCATAAGTATGTATTCATATACATAATAATACCAAAGTATATATTTTTTATAGTTTTTTTACAAACTATTGTAAAAAGTTTCATCAGAAAGAAGAAAAAAATTTTTAATCCACAAATATTCAGGATTTTTAGGGAACGGTTCGGTATTTTTAAACCCACTTTATTTTTCATTTATATAGATTTTTACAAACTTTTGTATAAAGTTTCATCAAAATGAATTTTCTAATTCCATGAATTTTGAGGATTTTTAGAGAATGGTTCGTTATTTTTAAACACTCTGTATTTCTTAATTAGTATATTTTTCCTACAGAACATTGTATAAAATTTCATCAAACAGAATTTTTTAATTCCAAGAATTTTGAAAATTTTTAGAGAATGGTTCGTTATTTTTAAACACTCTGTATTTTTAATTAGTATATTTTCCTACAGAACATTGTATAAAGTTTCATCAAAAAGAATTTTTTAATTCCATGAATTTTGAAAATTTTTAGAGAATGGTTCGTTATTATTAAACACTCTGTATTTGCTTCGTTAGTGAGTGTCATAATAAATCCTTGATGGAAGTTTAATAAATAAAAAAAATTTCCATGAATTTTGGGAGTTTCGATATTGGTTCAGTTTTTAAACACCCAGTAGTTTTTAATTAGTATACATAGTTTTCTTACAGACCATTGTGAAAAGTTTCATGAAAAAATATTGAATGAATTATTGTGAGGATTCTTAGAGTATGGTTTGGTTTCGTTAAGCACCCTGTATTTTCTCATTAGTATGATTTTTACAATCGTCAAAAGTTTCATAAAAAAAATAAAATCCATAAATTTTGTGGATGTAGAGAATGGTTTTTTATTTTACACCCTGTATTTCTTCATAAGTATGTATTCATATACATAATAATACCAAAGTATATATTTTTTACAGTTTTTCTACAAACTATTGTAAAAAGTTTCATCAGAAAGCAAAAAAAAATTTTAAATCCACGAATGTCCCGGATTTTTAGGGAACGGTTCGAATTTTTAAACACCCCGTATTTTTCGATAATTAGTGCGGTAAGAGTCCCCGACGGAAGTTTCGTACCAAAAATTTTCAGTTCCCTTAATTTTTACATTTTTTAACGTTCGACATTTTTCCAACACTTTGTATATAAAACGGTCCTACGCACGTCAGAGAACCCCTCCGAAGCAGAAAGAACCGAAAATTTCCTCGAATCTGTAATTTTATTTTTTCTCGTCAATTTTTATCGTAACACCCCGTACATCGAGCTTTTGAGTCGCACTGTATATAAGCGAAGCGACTTGAAGTGTGCCATATTGTTTAGCTCACTGATACCACCTATTCATTCTATTTATGCAAAGTTCAATGCAAATAGCAATAGCGGATGGAAATATTTGACAGCCGTTCTATGGCTTCCGTCAATTTGACCCCGTCTTGGTCTGCCATATTGTCTAGCTCACTGATACCACCTATTCATTCTATTTATGCAAAGTTCAATGCAAATAGCAATAGCGGATGGAAATATTTGACAGCTGTTCTATGGCTTCCGTCATTTTGACCCCGTCTTGCTTAGAATTTTCGCAAATTTCGATACAAAAACGAATTCAAAACCAAACGCTCGCATAACACAACGTATCTAGAGACTTCAGATTTACCGTTTTCGGCTTTTGGGGCTCCGGTCGGCCCATTTAGGGAAATTTTCTGCGATTTATTCGGAAATGTCACCGCGCACTCGCCATTTGACGTCGCAAATTTTCGCAATTTTTACTATAAAAAACGAATTTTAAAAACAGATCTGAGGCACGACACATTGTAGAAGGTTCAAAGTTTACGTTTCGATATGGCTTTATGGAAATAAAGGTACTTACTTTGCAAAATGTAACATTTTGAAGGTTTTGTGAGGACCCGCCATATTGCCAGGCTCTTCTCCACGTCTCTGTTTGGTATTACGCAAAATTCGATACAAATTGGAACTCAAAACCCAGCGCTCGCATAACAGAAAGTATCTAGAGACTTTAAATTTACCTTTTTTGGCCTTGGCGGGTCTTCGAACGGCCCGTTTAGCGAACGTTCCCAAGTTTTATCCGGAGCTGTCAACGGCACCGCACCGTCCGGCTTCCCGTTTGACGTTTCGGGCGGCCGAGCGAACGCGAATGCCGCCGAACGTGTAATTGACCAAAACTTTCGTTATTTTCACTATAAAATCGAATTTTAAACCTAAATCTGAGGCACGCGACACATCGTAGAAGGTTCAAAGTTTACGTTTCGATAGGGCTTTATGGAAAGGAATGCGGGAAAATACGAAAATATCGAATCCGAAATAGTTTGACGTCTACCCATATCCGACTGACGTTTCTCCGATTCCCGGGCGATAAGCTCCTCCCGCGCTATCTCCATCCCTCTCGCCGAGATCGGCCGGCGAGGACCCTCCGAAAAACGGAAAATTTACCTAGAAAAACGCGAAAAACGGCCCGCCGAGCGCCTCGTCGCGACGGAGAAAGGACCAAATAAGGAGACTCGCCCGCGCCCGCGTCCCCGACGGGCTACCGTGAAAAACGTCGCGCAGAGCGAAATCGGCCTCCGGGCGGCTTCCGGACTTCCGATAATGGGCGTGGTTTTCGACTTTTGTCTCGTTTCCTCGCGAAAATCGAAAACCGGCGGCCGCGGACCTCCGGAAAAACGCAAAATTCGCCCCGAAAAAGGTAAAAGAACTCACCGAAATACGCCTAAGCGACAATCCCGGGACCGAAGGGCGCTTCGCGCCCTTCGGCTCGCCGCACCCCGGCTCGCGAAAAAAGCCATTACCCCGACACTTTGCCGCTTTTACACCACCCCGGGGGGAGCGAGAAAAAACAACGGATTTTAATATATAGTAAGTAGAAAGGTGGCAAGTCGGCATTCGCCGACTTGACCTTTCTTGAGTAGGGTTAGTTTTTTTTAAACACCATGTATTTTTCGATAATTAGTGCGTTAAGAGACCCCCGATGGAAGTTGAGTAAAATAAATTAGTCAGTTCTCTTAATTTTGAGATTTTTACCGTTCAACATTTTTCCAACACTTTGTATATAAAACGGTCTTTCGTACATCCGACAACCCATCCGAAGCAAAACAAATAATTTTATTCCATGAATTTTGGGAGTTTCAATATTGGTTCAGTTTTCTTAAACACCCTGTATTGTTTTCATTAAAATAGTTTCCATATAGACCATTGTTAAACGTTTCATCAAATTAATATTATACTTCCATGAAGGTTTCTAGAGAAAGGTCGGTTTTTTAAACACCCAGTAGTTTTTTAATTAGTATAGTTTTCTTACAGACCGTTGTGAAAAGTTTCATTAGAAAATATTCCATGAATTGTGAGGATTTTTAGAGAATGGTTTGGTTTTGTTAAACACCCGTATTTTTCATCGGTATAATTTTTTACAATCGTGAAAAGTTTCATAAAAAAAATTAAATTCCATAAATTTTGTGGATCTAGAGAATGGATCTATATATTACACCCTGTATTTTTTCATACGTATGTATTTATATACATAATAAAACCTAAGTATATATTTTTATAGTTTTTTGACAAACTAATGTAAAAGTTTCATCAGAAAGCAAAAAAATTTTAAATCCACGAATTTTCAGGATTTTTAGGGAACAGTTCGGTTTTTTTAAACACCCTGTATTTGTTCAATAGTATATTCTTCCTACAGAACATTGTAAAAGTTTCATCAAAAGAATTTTTTAATTCCATGAATTTTGTTGATTTTTAGAGAATGGTTCGGTTTTTTTAAATCCTCTGTATTTCTTAATTAGATATTTTTCCTATAGAACATTGTATAAAGTTTCATCAAAAGAATTTTCTAATTCCATGAACTTTGAGGAATATTAGAGAATGGTTCGTTATTTTTAAACACTCTGTATTTCTTAATTAGTATATTTTTACTACAGAACATTGTATAAAGTTTCATCAAAAGAATTATTTAATTCCATGAATTTTGAGGATTTTTAGAGAATGGTTCGTTATTATTAAACACTCTGTATTTGCTTCGTTAATGAGTGTCATAATAAATCCTTGATGGAAGTTTAATAAATAAAAAAATTTCCATGAATTTTGGGAGTTTCAATATTGGTTCAGTTTTCTTAAACACCCAGAATTTTTTAATTAGTATAGTTTTCTTACAGACCATTGTGAAAAGTTTCATAAAAAATATTCAATGAATTATTGTGGGGATTCTTAGAGTATGGTTTGGTTTCGTTAAGCACCCTGTATTTTTCATTAGTATAATTTTTATAATCGTGAAAAGTTTAATAAAAAATTAAATTCCATAAATTTTGTGGATCTAGAGAATGGTTCTTTATTTTACACCCTGTATTTTTTCATAAGTATGTATTCATATACATAATAATACCAAAGTATATATTTTTTATAGTTTTTTTACAAACTATTGTAAAAAGTTTCATCAGAAAGCAAAAAAAAAAATTTAAATCCACGAATGTTTAGGATTTTTAGGGAACGGTTCGGTTTTTTGAAACCTCCTGTATTTTTTCATTAGTATAGATGTTTTAAAACTATTGTACAAAGTTTCATCAAAATGAATTTTCTAATTCCATGAACTTTGAGGAATTTTAGAGAATGGTTCGTTATTTTTAAACACTCTGTATTTCCTAATTAGTATATTTTTCCTACAGAACATTGTATAAAATTTCATCAAATAGAATTTTTTAATTCCATGAATTTTGTTGATTTTTAGGAAATGGTTAGGTTTTTTAAACCTCCTGTATTTTTTCATTAGTATAGATTTTTACAAACCATTGTATAAGGTTTTATCAAAAATAATTTTTTAATTCCATGAGTTTTGTTGATTTTTAGAGAATGGTTCGTTATTTTTAAACCCTCTGTATTTCTTAATTAGTATATTTTTCCTACAGAACATTGTATAAAGTTTCATCAAAAAGAATTTTTTATTCCATGAATTTTGAGGATTTTTAGAGAATGGTTCGTTATTATTAAACACTCTGTATTTGCTTCGTTAGTGAGTGTCATAATAAATCCTTGATGGAAGTTTAATAAATAAAAAAAATTTCCATGAATTTTGGGAGTTTCAATATTGGTTCAGTTTTTTTAAACACCCAGTAGTTTTTTAATTAGTATACATAGTTTTCTTACAGACCATTGTGAAAAGTTTCATGAAAAAATATTCAATGAATTATTGTGAGGATTCTTAGAGTATGGTTTGGTTTCGTTAAGCACCCTGTATTTTCTCATTAGTATGATTTTTTTACAATCGTCAAAAGTTTCATAAAAAATATAAAATCCATAAATTTTGTGGATGTAGAGAATGGTTTTTTATTTTACACGCTGTATTTTTCATAAGTATGTATTCATATACATAATAATACCAAAGTATATATTTTTACAGTTTTTCTACAAACTATTGTAAAAAGTTTCATCAGAAAGCAAAAAAATTTTAAATCCACGAATGTCCAGGATTTTTAGGGAACGGTTCGAATTTTTAAACACCCCGTATTTTTTCGATAATTAGTGCGGTAAGAGTCCCCTGACGGAAGTTTCGTACCAAAAAATTTTCAGTTCCTTAATTTTTACATTTTTTAACGTTCGACATTTTTCCAACACTTTGTGTATATAAACGGTCCTACGCACGTCAGAGAACCCTCCGAAGCGAAAGAACCGAAAATTTCCTCGAATCTGTAATTTTTATTTTTTCTCGTCAATTTTTATCGTAACACCCCGTACATCGAGCTTTTTTGAGTCGCACTGTATATAAGCGAAGCGACTTGAAGTGTGCCATATTGTCTAGCTCACTGATACCACCTATTCATTCTATTTATGCAAAGTTCAATGCAAATAGCAATAGCGGATGGAAATATTTGACAGCTGTTCTATGGCTTCCGTCATTTTGACCCCGTCTTGGTCTGCCATATTGTCTAGCTCACTGATACCACCTACCTATTCATTCTATTTATGCAAAGTTCAATGCAAATAGCAATAGCGGATGGAAATATTTGACAGCTGTTCTATGGCTTACGTCATTTTGACCCCGTCTTGCTTAGGATTTTCGCAAATTTCGATACAAAACGAATTCAAAACCAAACGCTCGCATAACACAACGTATCTAGAGACTTCAGATTTACCGTTTTCGGCATTTGGGGGCTCCGGTCGGCCCATTTAGCGAAATTTTCTGCGATTTATTCGAAATGTCACCGCGCACTCGCCATTTGACGTCGCAAATTTTCGCAATTTTTACTATAAAATCGAATTTTAAAACAGATCTGAGGCACACGACACATTGTAGAAGGTTCAAAGTTTACGTTTCGATATGGCTTTATGGAAATAAAGGGTATTTACTTTGCAAAATGTAACATTTTGAAGGTTTTGTGAGGACCCGCCATATTGCCAGGCTCTTCTCCACGTCTCTGTTTGGTATTACGCAAAATTCGATACAAATTGGAACTCAAAACCCAGCGCTCGCATAACAGAAAGTATCTAGAGACTTTAAATTACCATTTTTGGCCTTGGCGGGTCTTCAAACGGCCCGTTTAGCGAACGTTCCCAAGTTTTATCCGGAGCTGTCAACGGCACCGCACCGTCCGGCTTCCCGTTTGACGTTTCGGGCGGCCGAGCGAACGCGAATGCCGCCGAACGTGTAATTGACCAAAACTTTCGTTATTTTCCCTATAAAATCGAATTTTAAACCTAAATCTGAGGCACGCGACACATTGTAGAAGGTTCAAAGTTTACGTTTCAACATGCATTTCTGGAAATGAATGCGGGAAAATACGAAAATATCGAATCGGAAATAGTTTGACGTCTACCCATATCCGACTGACGTTTCTCCGATTCCCGGGCGATAAGCTCCTCCCGCGCTATCTCCATCCCTCTCGCCGAGAACGGCCGGCGAGGACCCTCCGAAAACGGAAAATTTACCTAGAAAAACGCGAAAACGGCCCGCCGAGCGCTCGTCGCGACGGAGAAAGGACCAAATAAAGAGACTCGCCCGCGACCGCGTCCCCGACGGGCTCGCCCGAAAACGTCGCGCGGAGCGAAACCGGCCTCCGGGCGGCTTCCGGACTTCCGATAATGGGCGTGGTTTTCGACTTTTGTCTCGTTTCCTCGCGAAAATCGAAAAGTAGCTCCGGCGGACCTCCGGCAAAACGCAAAATTCGCCCCGAAAAAGGTAAAAAGAACCCACCGAAATACGCCTAAGCGACAACCCCGGGACCGAAGGGCGCTTCGCGCCCTTCGGCTCGCCGCGGCGCGGCTCGCGAAAAAAGCCTTTGAGGAGATACTTTGCCACTTTTCCGCACCCCCGGAGGGAGCGAGAAAAAACAACGGATTTTAATATATAAGAACTAGAAAGGTGGCAAGTCGGCTATCGCCGACTTGACCTTTCTTGAGTAGGGTTAGTTTTTTTTAAACACCATGTATTTTTTCGATAATTTGTGCGTTAAGAGACCCCCGATGAAAGTTGAGTAAAAATAATTGTCAGTTCTCTTCATTTTGAGATTTTTTTAACGTTCAACATTTTTCCAACACGTTGTATATAAAACGGTCTTTCGTACATCCGACAACCCATCCGAGGCAAAAAAAAAATTATTCCATGAATTTTGGGAGTTTCAATATTGGTTCAGTTTTCTTAAACACCCTGTATTGTTTTCATTAAAATAGTTTCCATATAGACCATTGTTAAAAGTTTTATCAAAGGAATATTATACTTCCATGAAGGTTTCTAGAGAACAGTCGGTTTTTTAAACACCCAGTAGTTTTTTAATTAGTGTAGTTTTCTTACAGACCGTTGTGAAAAGTTTCATTAGAAAATATTCCATGAATTGTGAGGATTCTTAGAGAATGGTTTGGTTTTGTTAAACACCCCGTATTATTTCATCAGTATAATTTTTTACAATCGTGAAAAGTTTCATAAAAAATTAAATTCCATAAATTTTGTGGATCTAGAGAATGGTTCTTTATTTTATACCCTGTATATTTTTCATACGTATGTATTTGTATACATAATAATAACACCTAAGTATGTATTATTTATAGTTTTTTACAAACTATTGTAAAAGTTTCATCAAAACCAAAAAGAAATTTTAATTCTAATTTTTAAGGATTTTTAGAATGATTAGATTTCTTTAAACATCCAGTATTTTTTCATTAGTATAGTTTTGCTTCAGAATATGTAAAATGTTTCAAAAAAAAATTTTTAGTTCCACGAATATACTTGCATGAAGGTTTCTAGAGAATTGTTCGGTTTTCTAAAACACTGTGCATTGTTGCATTAGGGTAGTTTTTTGCAGCCTATTGTGAAAAGTTTTATAAAAAATTTAAATCTATCAATTTTGAGGAGGTCAAGAGAATGATTCGGTTTTTTAAACACCCTGTATTTTTTCATCAGTATAATTTTTTTACAATCGTGAAGTTTCATAAAAAAAATTAAATTCCATAAATTTCGTGGATCTAGAGAATTGGTCTTTATTTTACACCCTGTATTTTTCATAAGCATGTATTTATATAGCTACGTAATAATACTTAAGTATGTACTTTTATAGTTTTTTACAAACTATCTTAAAAAGTTTCATCAAAACCAAAAAAGAGTTATTAATTCCAAGTTTTTAGGATTTTTAAAATGATTCGATTTTCTTAAACACCCTGTATTGTTCTCATTAAAATAGTTGCCATATAAACTATTGTTAAAAGTTTCATCAAAAGAATATTATACTTCCATGAAGGTTTCTAGAGAATGGTTCAGTTTTTTAAACACCCAGTAGTTTTTTAATTAGTATAGTTTTCTTACAGACCATTGTGAAAAGGTTCATAAGAAAATATTTCATTAATTGTGAGGATTCTTAGAGAATGGTTTGGTTTTGCTAAACACCCTGTATTTTTTCATTAGTATAATTTTTTAACAATTGTGAAGTTTCATAAAAAAAATCCATAAGTTTTTTCTATGAATTTTGGGAGTTTCAATATTGGTTCAATGGTTTTGTTAAACACCCTGTATTTTTTCATTAGTGTAATTTTTTTACAATCGTGAAAAGTTTAATAAAAAAAATTAAATTCCATAAATTTTTTCCATGAATATTGGGAGTTTCAATATTGGTTCAGTTTTCTTAAACACCCTGTTATATTGTTCTCGTTAAAATAGTTTCATACAGACCATTGTGAAAAGTTTCATAAAAAAATATTCCATGAATTGTTAGGATTCTTATAGAATGGTATGGTTTCGTTAAGCACCCTGTATTTTCTCATTAGTATATATTTGTTTACAATCGTGAAAAGTTTCATAAAAAAAATAAATTCCATAAATTTTATGGATCTAGAGAATGGTTCTTTATTTTACACCCTGTACTTTTTCATACGTATATATTTATATACATAATGATACCAAAGTATATATTTTTTATAGTTTTTTTACAAACTACTGTAAAAAGTTTCTTCAGAAAGCAAAAAAAAAAAATTTACATCCACGAATTTTCAGGATTTTTAGGGAACGTTTAGGTTTTTTTAAACACCCGTATATTTTCATTAGTAAGTATATTTTTCCTACAGAACATTGTAAAAAGTTTCATAAAAAAGAATTTTTTAATTCCATGAATCTTGAGGTTTTTAGAGAATGGTTCGTTATTATTAAACACTCTGTATTTGCTTCGTTAGTGAGTGTCATAATAAATCCTTGATGGAAGTTTAATAAATAAAATATTGTTTTTCCATGAATTTTGGGAGTTTCAATATTGGTTCAGTTTTCTTAAACACCCAGTAGTTTTTTAATTAGTGTGGTTTTCTTACAGACCATTGTAAAGTTTCATAAAAAAATATTCCATGAATTGTTAGGATTCTTATGGAATGGTTTGGTTTCGTTAAGCACCCTGTATTTTCTCAATAGTACAATTTTTTTACAATCGTGAAAAGTTTCATAAAAAAAATAAATTCCATAAATTTTGTGGATCTACAGAATGGTTCTTTATTTTACACCCTGTATTTTTTCATACGTATGTATTTATATACATAATAATACCAAAGTATATATTTTTATAGTTTTTTACAAACTATTGTAAAAGTGTCATCAGAAAGCAAAAAAATTTTTAAATCCACGAATTTTCTTGATTTTTAGGGAATGGGTGGGTTTTTGTACACACCCTATATTTTTTCGATAATTAGTGCGGTAAGAGACCCTGACGAAAGTTTCGTACCAAAAAATTTCCAGTTCCTTAATTTTGACATTTTTTAACGTTTAACATTTTTCCAACACTTTGTATATAAAACGGTCTTTCGCGCGTCAGACAACCCCTCCGAAGCGAAAAACCGAAAATTTCCTCGAATCTGTATTTTTATTTTTTTATCGTCAATTTTTATCGTAACACCCCGTACGTCGAGCTCTTTTGAGTCGCACTGTATATACGCGAAGCGACTTAAAATAATTGAAGTCCGCCATATTGTCTAGCTCATTTATACCACGGATTCATTCGTATTTATGCATAGTTCAATGCAAAAATAAACTCAAAACAAAGCGCTCGCATAACAGAACGTATCTAGAGACTTCAAAGTTACCTTTTGGCCGTTTGACGTTTCGGCGGCCGGGCGCCTGCCGAACGTGTAGTGGACTAAAATTTCGATATTTTCACTATAAAATCGAATTTTAAACCTAAACCTGAGACACACGACACATTGTAGAAGGTTCAAAGTTTACGTTTCTATATGGCTCTATGGAAATAAAGGGGTACTTACTTTTCAGAATCTAATCGTTTTGAAGGTTTTGTGAAGACCGCCATTTGCCAGGCCCTTCTCCCCGGTCTTGGATCGGATTTTCGCACATTTCGATACAAAAATGAATTCAAAATCCAGCGCTCGCATAACAGAAAGTATCTAGAGACTTTAAACTTACCGTTTCTGACTTTCGGGAGGCTCCGATCGGACCGTTTAGCAAAATTTCCTATGTTTTATCCGGAGCTGTCAACGGCACCGCACCGTCCGGCTTGCCGTTTGACGTTTCAGACGGCCGAGCGAATGCGAATGGCGCCGAACGTGTAATTGACCAAAACTTTCGCTATTTTCACTATAAAATCGAATTTTAAACTCAAACCTGAGGCACGCGACACATTGTAGAAGGTTCAAAGTTTACGTTTCGATATGGCTTTATGGAAATAAAGGGGTACTTACTTTTCAGAATCTAATCGTTTTGAAGGTTTTGTGAAGACAGCCATTTGCCAGGCCCTTCTCCCCTGTCTTGGATCTGATTTTCGCACATTTCTATACGAAAATGAATTCAAAATCCAGCGCTAGCATAACAGAAAGTATCTAGAGACTATAAACTAACAGTTACAGACAATCGGTGTGCTCCCATCGGCCCGTTTGGCAAACGTTCCTACGTTTTATGGGGAGCTGTCACAGGCCGTGCACCGTCCGGCTAGCCGTTTGACGTTTAGGACGGCCGCGGTCGAGCGAATGCGAATGCCGCCGAACGTGTAATTGACCCTAATTTTCGTTATTTTCCCTATAAAATCGAATTTTAAACTCAAACCTGAGGCACGCGACACATTGTAGAAGGTTCAAAGTTTACGTTTCGATATGGCTTTGTTGAAATGAATGCGGGAAAATACGAAAATATCGAATCGGAAATAGTTTGACGTCTACCCATATCCGACTGACGTTTCTCCGATTCCCGGGCGATAAGCTCCTCCCGCGCTATCTCCATCCCTCTCGCCGAGATCGGCCGGCGTGGACCCTCCGAAAAACGGAAAATTTACCTAGAAAACGCGAAACACGGCCCGCCGAGCGCCTCGTCGTGACTGAGAAAGGACCCAATAAAGTGACTCGCCCGAGACCGCGTCCCCGACGGGCTCGCCCGAAAACCACGCGCGAAGCAAAACCAGCCTCCCGGCGGTTTTCGGGCTTCCGATAAGGGGCGTTTTTTTCGACTTTTGTCTCGTTTCCTCGCGAAAACGCAAAAGTAGCGGCCGCAGACCTCGGGAAAAACGCAAAATTCGCCGCGAAAAAAGTAAAACGAACCAACCAAAATACGCCTAACAGACAACCGCGGGACCGAAGGGCGCTTCGCGCCCTTCGGCTCGCCGCTGCGCGGCGCGCGAAAAAAGCCGTTTGGGACGCAAAACCCCACTTTTTCGCCGCCCCGGTGGGAGCGAGAGGAAATCACGCATTTTAATATATAGTAACTAGAAAGGTGGCAAGTCGGCTATCGCCGACTTGACCTTTCTTGAGTAGGGTTAGTTTTTTTTAAACACCATGTATTTTTTCGATAATTAGTGCGTTAAGAGACCCCCGATGGAAGTTGAGTAAAATAAATTAGTCAGTTCTTAATTTTGAGATTTTTTACCGTTCAACATTTTTCCAACACTTTGTATATAAAACGGTCTTTCGTACATCCGACAACCCATCCGAAGCAAAACAAATAATTTTATTCCATGAATTTTGGGAGTTTCAATATTGGTTCAGTTTTCTTAAACACCCTGTATTGTTTTCATTAAAATAGTTTCCATATAGACCATTGTTAAACGTTTCATCAAAGGAATATTATACTTCCATGAAGGTTTCTAGAGAAAGGTCGGTTTTTGAAACACCCAGTAGTTTTTTAATTAATATAGTTTTCTTACAGACCGTTGTGAAAAGTTTCATTAGAAAATATTCCATGAATTGTGACGATTTTTAGAGAATGGTTTGGTTTTGTTAAACACCCCGTATTTTTTCATCGGTATAATTTTTTTACAATCGTGAAAAGTTTCATAAAAAAAAATAAATTCCATAAATTTTGTGGATCTAGAGAATGGATCTATATATTACACCCTGTATTTTTTCATACGTATGTATTTATATACATAATAAAACCTAAGTATATATTTTTATAGTTTTTTGACAAACTAATGTAAAAAGTTTCATCAGAAAGCAAAAAAAAAATTTTAAATCCACGAATTTTCAGGATTTTTAGGGAACAGTTCGGTTTTTTAAAAACCCCTTATTTGTTCAATAGCATATTCTTCCTACAGAAAATTGTAAAAGTTTCATCAAAAGAATTTTTAATTCCATGAATTTTGTTGATTTTTAGAGAATGGTTCGGTTTTTAAATCCTCTGTATTTCTTAATTAGGATATTTTTCCTATAAAACATTGTATAAAGTTTCATCAAAAGAATTTTTAATTCCATGAATTTTGAGGAATTTTAGAGAATGGTTCGTTATTTTTAAACACTCTGTATTTTTAATTAGAATATTTTTCCTACAGAACATTGTATAAAGTTTCATCAAAAGAATTATTTAATTCCATGAATTTTGAGGATTTTTAGAGAATGGTTCGTTATTATTAAACACTCTGTATTTGCTTCGTTAATGAGTGTCATAATAAATCCTTGATGGAAGTTTAATAAATAAAAAAATTTCCATGAATTTTGGGAGTTTCAATATTGGTTCAGTTTTCTTAAACACCCAGAATTTTTTAATTAGTATAGTTTTCTTACAGACCATTGTGAAAAGTTTCATAAAAAATATTCAATGAATTATTGTGGGGATTCTTAGAGTATGGTTTGGTTTCGTTAAGCACCCTGTATTTTTCATTAGTATAATTTTTATAATCGTGAAAAGTTTAATAAAAAAATTAAATTCCATAAATTTTGTGGCTGTAGAGAATGGTTCTTTATTTTACACCCTGTATTTTTCATAAGTATGTATTCATATACATAATAATACCAAAGTATATATTTTTATAGTTTTTACAAACTATTGTAAAAGTTTCATCAGAAAGCAAAAAAAAATTAAATCCACAAATGTTTAGGATTTTTAGGGAACAGTTCAGTTTTGAAACCTCCTGTATTTTTCATTAGTATAGATGTTTTAAAACTATTGTACAAAGTTTCATCAAAATGAATTTTCTAATTCCATGAACTTTGAGGAATTTTAGAGAATGGTTCGTTATTTTTAAACACTCTGTATTTCTTAATTAGTATATTTTTCCTACAGAACATTGTATAAAATTTCATCAAATAGAATTTTTTAATTCCATGAATTTTGTTGATTTTTAGGAAATGGTTAGGTTTTTAAACCTCCTGTATTTTTCATTAGTATAGATTTTTACAAACCATTGTATAAGGTTTTATCAAAAATAATTTTTAATTCCATGAGTTTTGTTGATTTTTAGAAAATGGTTAGGTTTTTAAACCCTCTGTATTTCTTAATTAGTATATTTTTCCTACAGAACATTGTATAAAGTTTCATCAAAAGAATTTTTAATTCCATGAATTTTGAGGATTTTTAGAGAATGGTTCGTTATTATTAAACACTCTGTATTTGCTTCGTTAGTGAGTGTCATAATAAATCCTTGATGGAAGTTTAATAAATAAAAAAAAATTTTCCATGAATTTTGGGAGTTTCAATATTTGTTCAGTTTTCTTAAACACCCAGTAGTTTTTTAATTAGTATACATAGTTTTCTTACAGACCATTGTGAAAAGTTTCATGAAAAAATATTCAATGAATTATTGTGAGGATTCTTAGAGTATGGTTTGGTTTCGTTAAGCACCCTGTATTTTCTCATTAGTATGATTTTTACAATCGTCAAAAGTTTCATAAAAAAATAAAATCCATAAATTTTGTGGATGTAGAGAATGGTTTTTATTTTACACGCTGTATTTTTCATAAGTATGTATTCATATACATAATAATACCAAAGTATATGTTTTTACAGTTTTTCTACAAACTATTGTAAAAGTTTCATCAGAAAGCAAAAAAAAATTTTAAATCCACGAATGTCCAGGATTTTTAGGAACAGTTCGAATTTTTAAACACCCCGTATTTTTTCGATAATTAGTGCGGTAAGAGTCCCCGACGGATGTTTCGTACCAAAAAATTTTCAGTTCCTTAATTTTTACATTTTTTAACTTTCGACATTTTTCCAACACTTTGTATATAAAACGGTCCTACGCACGTCAGAGAACCCCTCGAAGCGAAAGAACCGAAAATTTCCTCGAATCTGTAATTTTTTTTTCTCGTCAATTTTTATCGTAACACCCCGTACATCGAGCTTTTTTGAGTCGCACTGTATATAAGCGAAGCGTGTGCCATATTGTCTAGCTCACTGATACCACCTATTCATTCTATTTATGCAAAGTTCAATGCAAATAGCAATAGCGGATGGAAATATTTGACAGCTGTTCTATGGCTTCCGTCATTTTGACCCCGTCTTGGTCTGCCATATTGTCTAGCTCACTGATACCACCTACCTATTCATTCTATTTATGCAAAGTTCAATGCAAATAGCAATAGCCGATGGAAATATTTGACAGCTGTTCTATGGCTTACGTCATTTTGACCCCGTCTTGCTTAGGATTTTCGCAAATTTCGATACAAAAACGAATTCAAAACCAAACGCTCGCATAACACAACGTATCTAGAGACTTCAGATTTACCGTTTTCGGCCTTTGGGGGGCTCCGGTCGCCTATTTAGCGAAATTTTCTGCGATTTATTCGGAAATGTCACCGCGCACTCGCCATTTGACGTCGCAAATTTTCGCAATTTTTACTATAAAATCGAATTTTAAAAACAGATCTGAGGCACACGACACATTGTAGAAGGTTCAAAGTTTACGTTTCGATATGGCTTTATGGAAATAAAGGGGTACTTACTTTGCAAAATGTAACATTTTGAAGGTTTTGTGAGGACCCGCCATATTGCCAGGCTCTTCTCCACGTCTCTGTTTGGTATTACGCAAAATTCGATACAAATTGGAACTCAAAACCCAGCGCTCGCATAACAGAAAGTATCTAGAGACTTTAAATTTACCTTTTTTGGCCTTGGCGGGTCTTCGAACGGCCCGTTTAGCGAACGTTCCCAAGTTTTATCCGGAGCTGTCAACGGCACCGCACCGTCCGGCTTCCCGTTTGACGTTTCGGGCGGCCGAGCGAACGCGAATGCCCCCGAACGCGTAATTGACCCAAATTTTCGTTATTTTCCTATAAAATCGAATTTTAAACCTAAATCTGAGGCACGCGACACATTGTAGAAGGTTCAAAGTTTACGTTTCGACATGGCTTTGTGGAAAGGAATGCGAGAAAATACGAAAATATCGAATCCGAAATAGTTTGACGTCTACCCATATCCGACTGACGTTTCTCCGATTCCCGGGCGATAAGCTCCTCCTCCGCTATCTCCATCCCTCTCGCCGAGAACGGCCGGCGAGGACCCTCCGAAAAACGGAAAATTTACCTAGAAAATCGCGAAAAACGGCCCGCCGAGCGCCTCGTCGCGACGGAGAAAGGACCAAATCAAGAGACTCGCCCGCGACCGCGTCCCCGACGGGCTCGCCCGAAAAACCACGCGCGCAGCGAAACCGGCCTCCGGGCGGCTTCCGGACTTCCGATAAGGGGCGTTTTTTTCGACTTTTGTCTCGTTTCCTCGCGAAAACGGAAAAGTAACGCCGGCGGACCTCCGGAAAAACGCAAAATTCGCCCCGAAAAAAGTAAAACGAACCAACCAAAATACGCCTAACAGACAACCGCGGGACCGAAGGGCGCTTCGCGCCCTTCGGCTCGCCGCTGCGCGGCTCGCGAAAAAAGCCTTTTGGGACGCAAAACCCCACTTTTTCGCCGTCCCGGTGGGAGCGAGAGGAAATCACGCATTTTAATATAATAGAATAAAACGTTGATAATGTTATATATTTTTTTGTCGAAACTTGAATATTGCGCAAATGTATGGAACCCATTTTATGTTGAGTAGGTATATACAGATGACTGAGAATGTGCAAAAAAGTTGTAAGAAGCACCTTGCATACATAATGACTAGACAGTATAATACAACGCATGACTACTAACTACCATCAAATGCTAAAAAATAATAACTCCATAAACTTATACATATATTACCAGATGAACTCATGCTAAGTAAAATTAATATTAGTGTACCCTGTCGAAAACTCGATACTATAGAACATTTTATTGTCAAATATCCAGAACAAATTATGAATTAAGGTCACCCATAGTTACTATGTATTTAAACTATGTATAATACTTTGCAGACAGATTGTGGTATATTTGCTGATAATGTATTTTTACATAAATGGTAAAATGGACTAGTTTGTTTAGTTATGGTCTATTTTTTAGTTAAGTTATTCTTTGTTTATTTTTACTTTTACTTGTTTCCTTTTACTGTGTCTTTTTGCAGGTGTTCAATCTAAACACAATCTGTAATTGGACCGTAGTGATCTGTTGATTGTTACAAAAAATAAATAAATGAATAATTTTTCCCAAAGAAGCAGAAGCTTAAACTATTTCCGATATCTCCTGTTCTATCTTATTCAATTACGGAACATTTCAAGCTAGCGGCTCCACGTGAGGTACAAAATCAGTCGCCTCCCGGAGAGAACGATTATCCCCATCAAGACCGATTGGGAGTCGAACTGCAGGTGCAGTTTGATGTCCCGGGTAGCCCGACGAATCGATAAGCGGGGGTGGGGGCCTCCTGGTCCGACTGGCGACACAAACGTGAGACTCACCGGCCCCATCTGGCGCTCCTGCCTTACCGCCCCCGTTTTCGATAACCGCGGGATGGATGAAGATGTTTAGCTCCGGGGGTAGGTGAGTAACCTACTTAATTGCGGACAAACAATGTTTTATGGTCTTTCTTTCTCTTTCTCGCGCTCAGGCGATAACCGTGGGGTAATGAACTATATACCCAATTCCGTCCTTGTGTATATTTTAATTAAACAGTCCATGATTTTGTTTAGCTTTAATTGGACTTAGTTAACACTATGATTTATACAAGGTGATAGAGGTTTGGTTGCCATAAACTTAATAGGAGATAGGATCAAAATAAACCAGAAAAAAACTTATTTGGCATGGGTTATAAATCCAACAATTTTCGATTTAGTTCATTAAGGGCGCCGTATTCTTGAAATAGTGTTTTCTACAAATATAAATAATTTTAGACATTTAAGAACTGAATAATATAGAGTTTAGCAAATAACAATAATGTTATTTCATGCCACTTGCAAATATTCAAAGGTACCAAGTAAAATCAACATATAACATCAGAAAGCGATCTATCCAATGAATTTTTAGGTACTGAAATCTTTATAAATACGTATTTTTAAATTCAACTATAGATTTAAACATTGTTATAACATAAAATTACATAGTTCTGCATATAAGATTGTTTACTTTTGTTTATAAGTATGTGAAAATAATTGTTAAAATGTGGGGTTAGAATAGCGAAATTATGTGTGTCATATAAATGCATTTTAAAAGTTATTACATTATTTGAGGAAAGTTTAAATAGTAAAAGTGGATAAACAAAACATCAATAATTCCATTTTGATATTACTTTTGCTCTACGTGTTTTAGTTTTCGAGATTTCAGTACCTAAAAACACCACAAATTTGATCATTTTACGGCGAGAGATACGGGCACCTTTAAGTAATCTTACCACAATTTTATGCAATAAATACCCATGCATTGCAAATGTAATGTTTACCTCTTCTTCCAATTTGTGATTAGTTTTAATTAAACAATATTTCGTTAATCAATAAAATTCGATAATGCGGCAACAGCGCAAGAATATATTCAAAGACTGGCCGGGAGCACAGGTTAGTTGGTATTTGAACTGCAAAGTGTTGATGTGTTTGTGCTTTTGCGTACCAATATTTCCATAATATTTCTTTGTTAAAATATTTAGCATATGTGAGTATAACGATATGTCATTAATTTATGCTCGTTACAATTCTGCGAAAGCACGACGTATTTATTTAGATCGTTAGCCTTCAAAGGTGGCTGCCTAACAGAAGGACATTCGTGAATAATTCTACAAAATAAAATAATATATGCTTTTGTAAAGACCATAAAATTGATAAAAGTATTTCAGTACTAAAAAAAACAAATTGGCTGTGCATTCAGAACAAAGTCACATCGGTTCTTTCTTTATTCTCCCCAATAAGGACACTTCTCAGGCTTGTGTTATTGAAATATTCAATATCTCTGGACTGTCTAAATACACATCCTTGAAAAGGACGACGCAGTTAAGCAAATCTATTCAAAAATATTCCTTCTGGTGTATTGAATTGTTCCATTATTTATATTTCGTATTTGAATATTAGAGTGGGTGGGTTATTAGAATTATTGGGCAAGTCGTACACTGACCTTTTTCCAGGGAATAAAATGGCTTCAGTCTGGCCTCATTTCCATTTAAGTTAATAATTATGGACAGTTTTATTGTTATTAAGAATGTTTGATAAACTGAGTACTTGAAAAGTTAAAAACCATCAAATGTGTGACATTTTTGACAAAATTTACTAAATCAAAAAGAAGTAACAAAGCAAGTTCTCTACTTGACTAATAATCGGTATGACCTCCACCACGTTCCAATAGCATATTGACACGTCTGTGCATTGAGATAATAAAGCGGTTAACGATCTCTTGTGGAATATCGTTCCATTCATCTTCTGCCTCCACGACTAACTCATCTGCAGTATGAGGTGGAGGAATATGATTATGAATGGATCTAGCAGTGAAATCTCACATGTTTTTAATAAGATTCATGTCAGGACAGTTGGCTGGTCAATCTAGTCTACTGATATGTCCTGCTTCGAGTGTCTCTTGAACCTTTCTTGCGCGATGTGATCAAACGTTGTCGTCCATAAACACAAAATTTTCACCTAATTCATTACGTAGGGGGTAGATAAAAGGCGTAATAATAATAAAATTAAAGTAAAGACTGATAATATTCTGTGGTTTGCGAATTAATGGGGTGCGGCGGTTGAACATTATTCCACCCTAAAACATTACGGTACCCACTTCAAACGGAGCAACTTCACGGGGAAAATGAAGTCGCTGTTGACGACCTGGTTCTCTCCAGACTCTTTGTCGATTGTCATCAGTAACCAGCCCAATTCTGGTTCCGTCTGTAAATAAGACCCGTCCCGACACTGGCGTAAAAGCCAACCCCCATGCTCTCTGGTCCACTGGAGACGGGTAGCACGATGCCCTGGAAGTAGAGTGGGGATCCGTAATTGTCTTCTAACACGTAAATTTACGTTGTGCAGTCGTCTTCAAATAGTAGGTGGAATGTACCTTGAAAGTGGGCCCTGAGAGCTGAAGATGTGCGGTGTCTATAGACATATTGCATCAAATATTGACCCTCTCTTTCATTAGATACTCGAGGACGGCCACTACTTGTTCTGTTTTCCACTGTATCAAGTTCTTCATATCTGTGTACTATTCGTACAACAGATGATCTAGAAATGTCCAACGTGTTCGATATCTGATGATTAGAATGTCCTGCATCATGTAAAGCAGTCATTCTTGCTCGGGTAAACGCAGAAATTTCACATCCTGGCATTACAATGTACAAAAATTCAAAGGAATGCTTGGCTGAATACACTGCCAAACTGACCAGATTTGTAAAAACATTGGTAATAAAGTAAAGATTCATAGTTTGCAATTTTTTATTTGTTCCTAAGTACATGTACTTTTTAGCACATTAGGAAAAACCACGATGTTTAATCGAATCATTTCATATACGGGAGTCCAATACTTTTGACGTGTGAATTTGAATGCTGACGTTAAAATTTATACTTGCATTTTGTCAATGAGCCAGGTTCACACTCTTCAGGTATATACAGAGTGAACCATTTTCATGGCTTACCACTGGTATATCGAAAGAGTAAAATATACAGGGTGACTCAAATTACAAAAAGTAACGCCTTTTGATTAAGATGAACCAAACAGATCCAAGATATATGCTGCCGTTGCTGATATATTGTGAAGAAACTGAAAATAACTATTTTAGAAAATATGGCACTTTCTAGCGTCATAACTTCCAATAGAAAGAATAGAAATTTGGTACAGGAGGATAAGAATATACGAGAAATCAATTTTCGTAGAAAGAAGATTTCTACGGCCGTTGAAGATTTCCATCCTCAGTGCATTTTTAAATTTGTGATTTATTAATAGTGTAACTGAAATTCTAAGCAAACACTGTCCGATATATCCGTGAGCATCCTTCAATTTGAGAAACGCAGCAACCTGTTTCGGTATTTTCCCAAATGTATAAATTCCTATTAATTAGTTATATGCTATACCATTTGAACATTTAAAAAAATCTGTATATGTCTTGCGGTACTATATTTCCGACCCATCAGATGGCCACCTAGATCAGATTTAAATCCAATGGATGTTTGTATTTGGGGCTACATGAAATCCATTGTTTATGAAACGGAAATCGATAATGTGAATCAGTTACGTGCGCGAATTGAAGGTGCAGCTGATCAAATTCGAAACAATCTCGGACTTTTTACGCGCATCCGTGGCTCGTTAATCAATGGAGTGAACTTGTGTGTCCAGCTTAACGGCGGGCTCTTTGAACAACTGCTGTAGTGCCTTGGTTGTAAACGTGTTGTAGTGTGTCTACATTTGTTTGTGTTTTTTGTTACCCTTTGTGGGTTTTCCCGACGGAGGGGATCCACCTGGTCGTGGTCGTCTGACCGAGTACCTCATTTTAAACAAAAAAAAATGGTCGAGGGAAACCAAGAGATCCCCAGCAAGTACAACAATTTTTACAACGACAAGTTATAATGTAAACAAGTTAGAAAAGAGAAAATAATTCAACTTTCTTGAAATCTTCAAATATCAGTCCTGGAAGTATCAGTAAGGTAGGTTTTACTCTCAGTGCTACCATATCGTGTTTCTCATTACATAATCTAATATTTTGTAAATAAAATTTTTTTAAAAGCGCCGTTAATCGTTACACGTGGCAACGCGGTTCTCTGTCACTACTTTTGACAATTTTGACTTTGGCAGAATATACCTAACCTCGCAGCTGACAGGCGGCATAGTCGCCGAGAAATTAGGGGTTAATAAGGTTTCAAAATTTTTTTCGCTTTATAAATAAGTTTGGAATTTTTTGAAGGGTGATTCTGAATTTTCCTATCCTCTTAAAATATTTGTACTAAGTCATAGTTAACCCTGTATGTCAAAATATTTGCTGACAGTAAAGGATCCTTTTTCTTTATTTTTGTAGCTGGCAGTGTTCAGCAATTTTCTTAATCTTCAATATCTTCTATTTTTATTTGAATAGGAACAATATGGTGATTACTGTATATCTAAGTTATTTCCTTAATAACGCTCGTGTCATAGCAACCACAGACAACCTGATGAAATTAATAACTAGTGAAAGAAGTATCATACAATTTTAATAATATAAAATAAATAGCTTTGTGAGAAAATTAGAATTGATCGGCGAAAAAATCAAGTATTTAACTTGGCTAGGAAGTGCCTATTAAAGCGGCCTATTCAATAATTAACTAAAAAAAATAATCTGGTTAAATTTGCTACTGAAGAGCAATCCTAAAAATGCAGAAATAGGCCAGGTCTCATCTATTGTGGTTGAATTTTCGAGTTCCCACAGTTTCAAAAGTGAACTTAGATATTTATAGAGTGTTTTCATTAAACCAGGTTAGTAAATTTAACTAGGTTAAGTTTTTTAGATAATTGTTGAATAGAACTTGGTCTGTGGAATTGGTTTAAGCATGACAAAAAGTAAAACCAATTCTTGTTTTCATATTTCAAGAGCAGCATGAAATTGACCTACTGTTAATTAAAACGTTTTTATCTGCGAAATAAAATAAATCCGTCAGTAGAGAAGCGTATGGCAACTGAAAACCTTATGAAGTCCTCTTAATTGGAGGAAATTTTTTAGACACGAATTAATGGAATAATCCAGTTGCCAACGTGACTGCTAAGTCGCCATCACCTCACATCAAAAGCAGGCCACAAATAAGACGTTGTGAAAGCACCAGAAAATTGTTCACTTTCAAGTAAATAGATTTTCCTTCGGTAATAGGTGGGTTTATTATTTTCCCCGGAATAAGATTGCGCGAAAAAACATAATACCACATCGTTGAAGAAATAAATTGAGCTTTCAAGAAAATATGATGTTATCGTACGGAAAGAGATTGGATTTTAAAGATAAGAACCAATTAGGCTTTCATCGTAATATTTCTTGCAATTAGAGCCATACAAAACTGTTAAACGTATTTTTGTTGGTAATGGTTACGGGATATTTCACTTGTTTTTGTTTCTTTATTTAACTATTAGCCCAATTACAGAATAAGGAATACAATCCATATCAATAACGAAATAAACATGAAAAGGTGACAAAAATATAAACAATAATAAATTAATAGTACATAAGTACATGAAGAAAACATTAAAACAAGGAAGAAAGATAATTTAAATAGTTATTTTCCTAACAAGTGCGAAAATTTACAGTTTCCCGCAAGTGACTACCGCTTTGCGTCGTTGGGGCAAGCAATCAAGTGAGGGAAATACACTTTCCGTGTGAGGAACATTTTTTCTACAGGCTCATGAAAATAAATGGAAAGTTATCTGTATTGATACAAACGGAAACAAAAGTAACATGACAAGAGTGAATACAAATACATTGGAATAAGAGAAATATTATCTCCTTATTTATTAATAGTGATATTAGTTGTACACGTTCAGTTAGACGCGTTATGTACGTTAATTGATAAAGTCAGCATGCGGGTGCATACATTTTTTTGTCTTCTCTACTAAAAATGTTTGCTTCTTTCGTACTTTCTCGTAGTTTCTGTCTTTATATAAAAGCACTTAATTTAAAAAATTTGCCGATATCCTAATCTTGTTTAACTTTACAAATACTTTTTATCATTGAATATCTGGACCATAACGTGTTTGTCTATAAATGATACTGCAGGAAACAACTACTCCGCGCTTAATGCCCCGACCGGCCTTGAATTATACCTGCAGTATCTGTGTGAAATAGCCAAGAACCCTTGTCGGCCATTCCACCAGACATAAACCGGTTTCGGGCTTGTTAGCCCTCATCAGTATGCCATATAGGTGAGATAGGTCTATGTCTGGTGGAGTGGCCGACAAGGGTTCTTTGCTGTTTCACACAGATACTGCAGGTATAATTCAATGCCGGTCGGGGCATTAGCCCGCGGAGTAGTTGTTTCCTGCAGTATCATTTATAGACATAATGGCGCATCGCCCAGGGCGAGAGGTCTGCGGTTAAGTACCTACGATATTGTAGGTCGCTTTCTGCAAGTCGAGCCGCTTAGGCCGAGCAGGAAATAGGAGACCAGTTACATCTCACCATAACGTGTTTGCTCTCTAAGACTTGGGACATTTCCAAAAAATAAGCTAAAAATCCTTCCCCTTTTGTTGATTTTATCTTTTTAGTATTACACCAATCAATAAAATGGGAGTATTGCTGCTCATATTTTTCTTTTGACTTCACGGGTAATAAATTCAAACTTATAAATGATACTGCAGGAACAACTACTCCGCGAACTAATGCCCCGGCCGACATTGAATTACACCTGCAGTATCTATGTGAACAGCCAAGAACCCGTGTCGGTCACACCACCAGACCGGTTCCAGGCTTGTTAGCCCTCATCAGCATACCATAGGTGAGATGACCGACAATTGAATTGGCTGTTCGTTTATATATATGTTCACATATAAAGCGAGTGCAGGTGAGATATAAGTTTGTAAGATATGGCGGTGGTGTTCTATGTCAAGAAGTTCTTCATCTGATGAATTGATTGCCGATTTCATAAAATTGAAGACACAGGTTGAAATTTACTGTAGATTGATATGTCAAGCAACGTCTGTCACATAAAAATCAGACCCAAATGTTATTTCTAATTGCTATAACAACAATTAGTTATTAATGTATACGAAAATATTTCATAATTTTATTTTTTTTTGTTATAAAAAGAGCCAATTAGTAAATATTAACTAACAAGATTCTAATTTCTAAGAAACATCCTGAGACTGTAGAAATTAAGTATTAAGAAGTTTAATTTAAATATTCCGTTCTGTAGTAGCAAAATTTTATATTTTAAAGCTTTTCCACTTTTTAAGTGATCACCAGAGCTACAAATGATATTTTATTTTCAGATATCCACATAACATTTGAAAGTTGCAATGGAAAACTCCCGAAGTTTTCTTATGCAAAGGAAGGAAGGTCGTTACCAATTTGCGTTTCACTGAGAAAATGCGCTTAAGCGTGGGACTTCGAAAACAGCACAAGTTGTTTAAAATGAGATGCACTGCTGCACTTTTTCGATACGTCTTCGTTTTTACGGCTCATTCATTTTTATTGGATCAATCAAAACGGCTGAATTGAATCAAGCTGCCGATTTCAGCAGGATGCTGACAGCAGGAAGAGGTAATAACATTGAAATGACACGACAATGTAAGCGCATATACTTTTAATAGAGCGAGAACAAATAAAATATGTTTGAAAGTAAGAGTTTGTAAGTAACAGCAGGTACAGGGTGGTCCCCTTTTTGTCCGTTATTCTGCGCGGAACAAAAAAGATGTAAGAGAGAAAGTTGTAGGGCGTTTCATATATTTTTTTTAACGTATATATCACAAAAACAATTGAATATCGCAGTTCTGAGATGTAGGCTAACTTTTAGTTTCTTTTAAATTAAATATTTTATATATTTTTAATTGCCTATTGAGTATGACCACCCTGTATTTGTAACAGTAACTAATTTTTGTATTAATAATTACTCTGGTATTAATAAAGCTGTTTAAGGTATTTTTTTTATATTCTTATCTTGAACGAAACAAACGCGGATTATTCGGCAGGTATGAGTTGTTAAATTTGTTCACTTGTAGAATTATTTTAATGTACACCAAAATACTTTCCGTGGTTTCTTTTTACACTGAAAACTTTCTAGACGGGTCTGCTTTGCCAGTTGACAAATATGCGAGGTCTAGATCCATCTCCAAATGTTTTTATATGAATAATACTGGCAGTCGACAAGTTGGGGGGAAAACATTATATCGTCGTAAACGATAGATGTAGAAAAACCGAAACAGCTCGAAGAAATTCTCGAACTTTATGAGAAAAATTATGACAGATAAAGTCCGTCTGATGGACCGGGATATAAAATACTTTTACCGTTTTAACTTTAACGACGCAAATGAGAGATATGTAAGTCAGTTTAGCGGAATTGTACACGTGATTGATAGATTGCAATAAATATTAGCGATAAAGCAATTTGGATCGACTTTCCAAAGTAGGAATGTCACATAGAAGAGTATTGTTAGATCTTCAGTGAAATTATAAAAGGAAATGTTTCTATAAAACTGAGAATATCTAAAATAGTTTAAATTTCAATTTATTTTTTAGTTTCTTGAGCGTTTACTTAGTTGAAGTTAATTTTTTTTATTAAAAAATCTTACATTGTTTTTGAGGAAAAAAGGCATACTTATCATTAGTCTTAGAAATTGACCATTTTCGAGATAAACAACTTTTTCAAGTAACATATTTCTGTATTTTCAGCAGAAAAGGCACTTTACCTGAAACCAAAACAGTTTTTACTCGATGCACTGAGCATTTCAAATAGGATTATTTCAAAAATGGTTACTCCTACCGACTTCAGCACCTTTTTCAAATAAAACAGGTAGGAGAATCGATTGTTTTGATAGTCAGATGGATACACTAAGCTGCAAAAAAGTTCTGCCATTTAAAAGAAATATGGTATGCCACAAGTGGCCCTCTACTAGTGACGTCAAAATTAGAAACAAATTTGAGTTTCTCGCCCGCTCCAATTTACAAATTTTATGTAAATATTTGGATTTCTTAAGAAGTTATCTACAAATATCGAAAATAATATACACCCTGTATCTTTTTTATTATGCGACTTGGGATATAGATATGTTAGGTTAAATCGATTTATTTTCACCTAAGGAATCTGTGGTCTCATTTTTGCTACTTCATTTAAAACACCCTGTAGAAATAAATGTATTCTTTTAGGCCCCCCTGAGCACGTGGTTAAAATTTTTGTACTTAGTCATAGTTAACCCTGTATGAACTATTTACAACACACAAAACATACAAAATACTTGAGAAGTCATAATAAAAGAAACATTTTATGTTTTTTATTCGATGAATAACATGTTCTCCTTTGTAGGTAATTATTATCTTTTCAGGAACTCCAAATTAGATTCGAGGACTAACAAAGAAAATACATTTTGTAAGTATTTGGTATTTTTTCTTTTTTTTTCTTTATCATCAAAATAAACCAGGACTATAAATATACTTGTCCAAACAGAGCACCGTCATTTTGTAAAGAAACAAATTACTAACCCTGTTGACGCAAAAGCTTTTTACTTATTTTCTTCCAGGTCAAATCAGAAATAATATTTCATATTGTATCGATTTCCTCTTTACGAGCGCTCCACGAACCACATATCGAAACATTAGCCGTATAAGTAAATACGTGGATCTCCCATTAAACTTTTATGAAATTTTGATCAGGCAATTATTCCCACAAGTAAACTGAAAAGGTGATCGAGAGGCTATTTATAAATGGGCATAAACGTCGAAATAAACTGTGCTGGTATTGATTATCCTGAAAACAAACATTTCCGTACAGTTGAATGTAAGGACTAAATGTAGCAGCCGATTCATTAAAAATGAAACATGAGTCCTAAATATACTGTCAATTTAGTCTATAAATAAGAATGGAGTTGACCAATCAGGCGTAGATAGTGTCATATTGCGCAAGGGCTAATTTAAACAAAATCAGTAAGTAACTCGCGAAATTTATGAACCACTAGATGGCATCGTATAAAATTCAATATGTCGGATGTGTAATTTTTTGTATTTCTGTAATTTTTAGGTGAAAGTGTATTTTAGGATTTATCTTCAAATTACAACTTCTGGAAGCAATAGGTCAAACAAAAAAACCCAACACAAATGTTCAAATAATCTGTATTGGTTTGCGCACGTTTCGGGTAATTTTTTTTAACCATCTTCAGAAAAGTTAATCATACTATAATAAAAACACGATAAAAACACATTGTAGAAATTTAAGCAAACAATTTTGAGAATTTTTTATTCATTTTCATAAAAATTCTACGTAACCATAGTGATTAAGAACCAAATACATGGTTAAGAACAAAAATATAAAAACTAATAATTTTAGAAAATTGTAACATGAGGCGACAAGCTCAAAGGAATGTCGATAAAAAACTTATTTTTTACATACAAAAAGTATCGAAACAAAAAGAAAATAATATACAAGTAGGTAAATATGAAAAGTCAACTTAATAAAATTTTATAGGTAGTGTAAAAATCTGCAATAAACTACGGTTATTATTTATTATAGGTCAGTGGTCGCGGGGTTTAAGGCATCAGTAATCGAGGTGACTAGATAGCTGTGGGTTCAACCCCCGCAGCCGGTAGACCATATTATATAAGCTATATTCGTGGAGAAATTGGCATCCTCTCTGCGGGTATGGTAGGGTGGAAGAATGTTGTCTTGGGTCAAAGTGAGAGATTTATACCTGTTGATATTTGACTACCCCCCTAATTAATGAGGTTTTCCAGGTTTCCCTCATTTCTGTACTAAATGGTGATTAGGGCCTACCAACATAAGTCGTTTCTGGGCGCAAATGCGGCCTGCTTAATAATAATATGCCGCCTCCTCTCCCGCACAAGTCTTCGACTTCTGGGCTAATCCTCGTGATTAGAATGAGGGGTAGATATATTATTGTTATTATTATTATTAATAGAATTTGTGTTTCTTTTAATTTGAATAATTTATAGAATGGAACATTTTTGTAGATTACATTCATTATTGAGGATTTCAACATTATCAAAATCAAAATTATAGTTATTTTCTATTGCAGCTTTAGACAGAGAAGAGGACTTCATATTTTTGGTTGATATATTTATGATTATACATTCGTTTGTGTAAATATTGTTTAGTTTGTCCAATGTATGTTCCATTACAATTATTATAACAATTAATTTTATAAACAACGTTAGAAGAAAATTTTATGAAATGAATGGTTTCAAATTGGTGATGATGTAGAATAAGGTTTATGAGCAATATTTAAGTCATATTTATGCAACACCCTTTTTATACTTTCTGAGGAAGGTAGGTACATATGATAGTGAAATATACGTATTATTTTTATTAACATTAGTGTTTGGGACTATATCGATATTATTATAAAAGTTATAAATCCTATTTTTTATAATGGGGTTGTAAAACTTTTTGGAAATTTATTTGTTTTAAGCATTTTTTATTTTTTAAATATTTTTAGGTTCATTAGAGGGATGGAAAATTACATCATCGGGTGTACTCGCGAACAGCATCGACCATTTTTATCCCAGATAATTTACTGGTGACAAAAAATGATACATTTTGGCGCCGCTCTATGAAAAACGTTTGTAATTCTTTTTTTATTTGGAAGGTATTAAATAAATGGAGGTAAAATATTTTATAAACCAGTGAGCAAATATCATTTGACAGTAATTGACAGCTGCTGTTACTTCCAAACAACGACGACGCCTTTAGTAATGGCCATGGCCATCTAGATCCTTCGTGTTTTGCGGGCATCATTTTCTAAATTCCAGCCAATCATTTCGCGCACACGTGCCCGCAACAATCGAAAAACGATTTTCCTGTATTAGGCTAATATCGCGTCTAATAGCAGCGGCCGTTCTATTTCGGGAACAATAGCATCGCCCCGTAATTCAATTTAGAAACTCAAGACTGCAATTCGACCTGGGAAGTTCATGTCGTCGAATCCAGCCAAGGAATTAATTGATAAATAGAGGGTAGACGGTTCTGGCACGGCTGATCCCGATATAATATGAGGAGGCGGATGTTATCCATGAAATTTCTGGATAACATGCCAATGCGGCCAATAAACATGGCAAATGCGGTATTACGAACGCTATAAAGGGTATGTTGAACTCGAGTCATGAGTTGTTCTCTGTGACTCGCGCTGGAAATATAGAAACTAATACCATTTAATGACTTAAATTCTGTAAAGTGCCGTTTTGCACTGACGACTGACGTTGGTAACGGTTATTTGCAGATAAAAAATCTTATAATCATGGAAGGATGCACTTAACTGCATGAAGTCGGCGATTTATGGCGGACGTTTTGTTGCCGTTAGTTTCATTTCAATATAGTTTGGTCCAGTTCTCAGTTATAATAGAGTCGGTTTCAATTTTTCAGTAGTTGATTTAAAAGTATCCTACATAAAACTAAACGTATTCGATACATGGTGATTTTCCGGGTTGTTATGCCGTGACCTCGGTAACTGGTAGCTGCCAGAAAGTCGCGGCGAAGCTTTTGCAGAGTTACCACTGAAGATGCCGACAGTGAAGAGCGGCGAAACGTTTGGAAGCATGGGATGCGACCAGTTACAGTGGCGGCTACGGAACGCCTCAGAGGACCACCATTATCCAAGGAACGGTTCCGACCGTAGCAGTCGTAATACCAACAATAGGAACCGAAATCAATATATGGACAGGCCCAGAGACACCGATAGCGGGTCTGTCCCCCACAGAGCCTAGCCCGAGAACAACCAGGGCAGGTAAAAGAATCCCGGCTAATGCTAGCGATGTGCATTTTAACTCTGATTCTGGCAGCTACCAGTTACCGAGGTCACGGCATAACAACCCGGAAAATCACCATGTATCAAATTACAGCACTGGCCGTGAAAGCCTAAAAACCACTATAAACGTATTCGTTTTTGGATATAGTCGCAGCAAGTTGCGGATTAAATAGGGAAAAGTTCCGTACAAGATGGATCGGAATGCGGTTTTCTGCATTTGCTTCTAAAAATTATTAATCCAAAATTCACCTAGGTGGGAATATGCTGAAATTCGTAGTTGCATCGCTGCAGCCAAAAATGCATTCGAAAAATGCATTTTTTGAGACGCCCTTTGGACGACTTAATAAATTTGTAAAAAAGAATTGGCCCAGAATGGGTGCCCGGGGGTTTTGAGGTCGCTGATCACGATTATGATGTCCAAATCGCCACCCTGACCACCTGGGGCTCAGGAACGCCGACGAAAGTCATCTCCGTGGAACTCTCACAAAATTCATCCCGGGAAGGAAAAACACTTGGTGCCCGGGGGTTTTTTGGGTCGCTGAATTCAAATATGGCATCGGCGAACACCCCCCAGACACCTGGTGCGTCCCAACCGGGATACGAACGTCATCTCCGTGGAACTCTCACAGAATTTATGCGGGAAAGCAAAAACACTTGGTACCCGGGGGGTTTTTTGGGTCGCTGAATTCAAATATGGCATCGGCGAACACCCCCAGATACCTGGTGCGCCACAACCTGGACGTGAACGTCATCTCCGTGGAACTGCCGCACAGATCATGCGCGAAAGGAAAAACACTTGGTGCCCGGGGGTTTTTTGGGTCGCTGAATTCAAATATGGCATCGGCGAACACCCCCAGACACCTGGTGCGCCCCAACCTGGACATGAAGGTCGTCTCCGAGGCTTTCCAGACACACTCGAAAAAGATGAACCGGAAATCGTTAAGGTGGGTTTTTTCGGTCGCCAAAGCAGAATTTGACGTCGAACAGGATCCCCCGAGCACCTGGTGCACCGCAACCTAGACCTGAAGGTCGTCTCCAGGCTTTTCAGACACACTCGAAAAAGACGAACGAGAAATTGTTAAGGGGGGTTTTTTCGGTCACCAAAGCAGAATTTGACGTCGAAAAGAATTAAAGTTCAATTATGTATCCTGGAAAGAAATAGAGTGAATAGAAAGTCGATTTTTATGTAATTGAGTTTCAGAAACTCTTTATTGATCTCAAATCAAATACAATTCAACCGTAACTTGACCTAACCTGCTTCATTCATAATTTCAACTCGTTACTAAATATCGGATTCTCCATCAAGTGACAAATCGTTACCCTGTTCATTTTCTTTGTCATCTTTCTTATCTAAGGTCTCTTCCTCTGCCGCAATAATGTCTTCAACTGAATATCGATCGGTATTGCTGCAAGTAGCGCCTTCACAAATTTTACATGCAACATTGCAAGGGAGGCCGTGCTTCCTACAAGTCCCCCCCAGGGGGAGTTACGCATGAATGAATGTATGAAATCATGAGACGCCCCAAAAAGCCCCCTTAACAGTTTTCCGTTCGTCTTTTTCGAGTATATCTGGAGAACCTCGGAGACGACCTTCATGTCCAGGTTGGGGCGCACCAGGTGTCTGGGGGTGTTCGCCGATGCCATATTTGAATTCAGCGACCCAAAAAACCCCCGGGCACCAAGTGTTTTTCCTTTCCCGCATGAATTGTGCGGGAGTTCCACGGAGATGGCGTTCACGTCCAGGTTGGAGCGCACCAGGTGTGTGGGGGTGTTCGCCGATGCCATATTTGAATTCAGCGACCCAAAAAACCCCCGGGCACCAAGTGTTTTTCCTTTCCCGCATGAATTGTGCGGGAGTTCCACGGAGATGACGTTCACGTCCAGGTTGTGGCGCACCAGGTGTCTGGGGGGTGTTCGCTGATGCGATATTTGAATTCAGCGACCCAAAAAACCCCCGGGCACCAAGTGTTTTTCCTTCCCGGGATGAATTTTGTGAGAGTTCCACGGAGATGACTTTCGTCGGCGTTCCTGAGCCCCAGGTGGTCAGGGTGGCGATTTGGACATCATAATCGTGATCAGCGACCTCAAAAACCCCAGGGCACCCATTCTGGGCCAATTCCGACTCTTTTTTACAAATTTATTAAGTCGTCCAAAGGGCGTCTCAAAAAATGCATTTTTCGAATGCATTTTTGGCTGCAGCGATGCAACTACGAATTTCAGCATATTCCCACCTAGGTGAATTTTGGATTAATAATTTTTAGAAGCAAATGCAGAAAACCGCATTCCAATCCATCTTGTACGGAACTTTTCCCTATTTAGACCCGTTTTTCACGTATCTTGCTGCGACTAATATTTGTGCTGACGTTTTGCTGTTATTAAATCAACTGCTCCTGGCACTGCCAACGTAGGAATACAATAAGATAGAAATACCAATGCGAATGTAATCGGGTCATTTTGTATCTTTTCATGAAATTTTCTGAATGAGTAAATTAGAGTTCGAGGCGCACGAATACTGAAAAGCTCTAGGAGGCAATGATGTTTTATTGAAATTAGACAAATAATGTAAATTGAGGTTTGGCCGAATGACTGTTGGAGTTAAAAATTTTGAAAATGTAAATACAAGAAATAAAAGTTATAACTCATACTTCTATTGAGGATAAGAAACATAGCAATTGTTAATATGATAAGGGCATGCTTCTTATACAGGGTGTCCGGAAAGTAATGGGATCCAGCTTAAACATAGCTTCCTGTGATAAAATAGAACTGAGCTGAATTGGCTGAATTCACTGTGAAATATTAACAAACTTGCTCTCCATTTTTATTTGTTTCGTAATTTAAGATCAGTCTTGAGTAATGAACAACTTCGCTGTTTATACTACGCACAAGTTGAATAAAATTTTAGGTGCCAGAGGTCATCTCTGTTTATTGGGTAATTCCTACATTATAGTTAGGTTTTTGTCGCACGAAAAATGTTATTAAGAGGCATAGATGGAGTTCACAGTTTTTATTCATGTAGACAAGTTGTTGTTTGCATTGTGTATTTATTTTACTTTCAGTTTTTCATATGAAGTAGTTCATAGAAATCAATAGAATGTATTACCTTTCAGAAATACAATAATTATCGCTTTTCAGCTCTACAACTGATATTTTATTAAATGAGAGATGGACAAAGAGTAACAAAAACAAGCGAAAATATTATGATCAATTTAGTACAATTTTTAAATGTGAGTTGTGAAACAAAAAATATAGAATGAAATAAGATTATTACCTTATCCAAATCAAGAATTAGCAAATATGGCGTGATTATATAAGTGTGTATATGTAAAGCACAAATTCATTTCAGTGAAACACACTGTATATTTCTAAGGCATCTCCAAAAACCAATACAAAGATATCCGTTATGGTCAAGATCTACTTTTATAAAACTATTTTTTCGAAATTTCAGAATGTGTTCAGAAAGAGCGTTACTTAATTAAAATGACATTAAAACGTGATACAAAAAAATTAGAGACAAATAAGTTTTTGCTGTATGTAAAAATGTATTATTACGCCTACGCTATTATTAGAATGACGTGGCATTGTGAAACAGTCATTAGAAATTCGAGCGTATATTAAAAAAATAATAATAAATTAGTTCTAGGAAAAGCAGCAAAGTTAATTTTAACCCAACAGACAACGCTAGAATGCCGTGACATTATCGTTTATCCTTTTTATGAACATCGATGTGACAAAGCTGCTAAGGACAATACAAGTTGAAGTGAAGTAGATTGTTTAATTACTTGTTTAATTCCTTATTATGAGGTGTATGTTTATTTCTATAAAAAGAGTGCAATGTGGCCTTGCAATTTCTGTTATTCTAATGATAATGTCGCAAGTATAATAAGATCATGATACCTTTTTGCAGAACAATTCGGGATTTCTTGACTTTCTCCCGTATAGTAGATCTTTTTATGGCAAAGAAGTAGATTTTTCTGAACCCAAAAATTATATATACAGGGCGACAACGACGCAGGACCTGCGTCGAGATTGTAGAAAAACGCCCAGACCCGTCGATTTTAGATTAAAGGGGGACATTCTTTGCTGGTATATTTGACTCAGTCACTTTTACTCTCAAGCAAGGGTAAGCATCACTCCAAAATATTTAAATGGCATTGGGGTTTGAGTAATATTTATTTTGAAAGCTCTTGCTTGCTCTTTACACCAGATTTTAAATTTTATAATAAGATATATATTTACCGAGTGTTAACAATCTTCTCAATACTTTATTTTACATGTTGCAGCTTTTTTCTATTGTCTGTCAGTTCTTATTTTAGTATACATTCTATACATGGTAAAAAATTAGACTATGATTATATAATTTGTAAACCATTTTGTTATTCAAAATCCTACACGAAACGGTAGTACTACTAGTCAGTTAATAACTAAGAATTTGCCGTCATATTTGTAGCCATCTATAAAAGTTCGATGTGACAGGAAAACGACTCTTTTTCCAATATCCACACACACAATAAAAAGTGATATTTCGAACAGCAGTCCGCAAGTTCTATTGACATGTTGGTATTATTCGATTCCTTGTTTTCTTTCCAAGTTTAAGACACTCCGGGGCTTCTATTGTGTCGGTTGGAAACGTCTTTTTACATCGTATAGTCTTTAAAAACTCGTCGCATGAGTCTTTACACAATCCTCACAATACTACAGATAATTTGTCAGTATTTGTAAGAATGAGAATATAAAAATATCTTTAGGGAATGTTTATCATGTACACCTATCTATTTCAAATAGTAAATGAATGAAAGATAGATCAGATATGATAGAAATAATTGTAGGCTATAGAAATAATTTTTATTTTACAAGGTGGCTAAAAAAAATCTACTACTAAATTATAATAAAACTACTGAAATTAATATCGAATTTAAATTTGAATAGGATTTATAAATTAAACATCTCCTTACTTATTTTTCTAGTATTTGTGTGGGATTTTCTTTTTGTCAGAAGGCACTTGTAAATATTTCTTTTAATTTAAATACAAGCTGCATTGCATTCTCTTCATATTTTTCTAGTAAAAATCTTAGACATTTTTTATGTCCATATAAAATTTTAAATATTTGAAATCAAAAGAATAAATTTGAAGACTTGTTTACACATCCTGTATAATTAGCAATCAAACTTTAAATTATCTAAAATTTAAAAAAGGCCAGTTAATAGGTATCCCAACGAAAATTTGACCCCCCTATAATTGGAAAACCGAATAATATTTCAAAATTCGCCGAGACTCTTCGATTTTTGTTCTTGGGGGGAGCTTTTTTGACAGTCAAGCCAACTCGATATGTTCATCCCCCTAATGCCTAGCAACCCCAACTTAAAAATTTCAAATGCAACTACCCCACTTGTGGCACATCATTTTAAAGCCCTTTTCATTGCGAATACAGTGACGTACCGTTTTTAGAAATCGGTTGAGATTTGACAGAATTATTGGTTACAAACGAAAAGATGAGAAACCAACTTACGCGTAGTAATTTCTACAGAAATGCCCGCCACTAATAAGTTTTTCATTTACTACACATGACCGCATTACCTAATTGTTATTGATGTGTATATCAGTTTACAAAAAAGTCAGAAATGAAATAAAAAAGCTGAAGCAAATAATAAATCAGATTTATTTGATGAATTGCTCAAAATGACCCCCGTTAACTTCCAAACAATAATACAGTCTGTTTTAAAATTCTGTTCGAACATTATTAAAGACATCCGCAGTTATTAATCGGCATTCTTCTACAATTCTCTGACGTAGCACTTGCAATGTTTCCGGCTGAGTGGCGTACACTCGTGATTTTAAATGACCCCACAGAAAAAAGTCCAAAGGGAACAGATCCGGAGATCTTGGTGGCCATTCGACGGGACCTCTTCTGCCAATCCAATGCCCCGGGAAATGGTCATCAAAAATAGTCGCACAGCAGCATAGTGCGGGGCGCACCATCTTGTTGGAAGGTTATTTCATTTTCTAGTAAATTGTCGTCACTTTCTAAAATCTCTGTTATCCTAGGATCAATTGTACTTTCCAATAATTCTAGATAGGTGTTTCCATCGAGATTACCTTGGATGAAAAATGGTCCAACAAGATGGTCGCCCAAAATGCCTGCCCAAACATTCAATTTTTGAGGTGTCTGAGTATGAAATTCACTGATTAAATGCGGATTAGTATCACTCCAATAACGACAATTGTGTCTATTCACTTCGACATTCAACATAAATGTGCATTCGTCGGAGAAACATGTATTGTAGAGAAGATTTGGATTCAGTAGAAGTTGTTCACTAAAGTATTCGCAAAATTGGTTACGGCGATCAAAGTAATCTTCATGTAACTCTTGAACCAGCGTCATCTTAAATGGATGAAACTTGTGTTTTTTTCAAAATTCGATAAACACTGGAACGGGATTTGCCAGAAGCTTGAGACACAGTTGTAATCGATTGCTTATTATCCATCTGTACATGACCCAAAACTGCCCCCTTCAACTGCTTCATTTCGAACTGGCCCAATTACTTCACGTTTCCTGTTTAAAGGCGAACCTGTTTCAACAAATTTGTCAATCAGGTGTTTAACGTACTGGTGGTTTACATTTTTTCAGGATTATTGGCATTAAAAATTCGTGCTGTAGCTTTAGCGCAATCGTGATTTCGATAATAAATTGCAACAATTTCTACTCTTTCCACGATAGAATAAACCATTTCGAACACACGTTAATACTTTCAATAACGGCTGAAACTAACGATTTCTTGGTCACAAGCAAAAAAACACCGACTTTTTTTGTAGTACTGATTTTTTGTTATTTTGAAAAGGTCTGAATTCCTATAAACTTAAGTATCTTCTACTAATAACTATTTTAGTGTCTAGTTTTATTTGCTTCAGCTTTTTTATTTCATTTCTGAATTTTTGTAAACTGATAGACACATCAATAACAATTAGGTATTGCTGTCATGTATAGTAGATGAAAACTTATTAGTGGTGGGCATTTGTGTAGAAATTACTACGCGTAAGTTGGTTTGTCAACTTTTCGTTTGTAACCAATAATTCTGTCAAATCTCAACCGATTTCTAAAAACGGTACGTCACTGTATTCGCAATGAAAAGGGCTTTAAATGATGTGCCACAAGTGGGGTAGTTGCATTTGAAATTTTTAAGTTGGGGTTGCTAGGCATTAGGGGATGAACATATCGAGTTGGCTTGACTGTCAAAAAAGCTCCCCCCAAGAACAAAAATCGACGGGTCTCGGCGAATTTTGAAATATTATTCGGTTTTCCAATTATAGGGAGGGTCAAATTTTCGTTGGGATACCCTGTATAATAAAACAAATGTTTCACTTTGTTGTAGGTACATAAAACTCTTTTTTTAGAAACCAAAACATTCCATTTTATTATTAATTTTATATAACAATAATAATAAAAAATACATGTTATTTCATTGTTTAATAGTTACCTACATTATTTGAAAAATCTAGCTGCTCATTTCAGAACTTACCATTGTATTTTTACACCTCTCACTTCAGCATTGACAATTTGGTGATTTGTATTAAAATAGTCAATCATCATAATTAAATTTACCATCGATAGATTAGACGAATATGCTTTTAAATTGCATGTGAATCTTAAAGGTAATTAGATTTTGCTAATCTGCTTAACACAGAAAAGACTTTGCTCGAATTCGAGGCGGACAAGCACCAAGAAGTTGTAGGAGACAATGACGTCACCCATCGCTCCAAAATGACCTCGTCAACTACTTATCAGACCGACGTCAAATTTTCTGGGTTGAATGCAAAAAAATAAACAACGTAATTTGACGTTTAACCAAATTACACTATAAGTAGGTTATAGAAAGAAAAATTGTAAAGCTACAATTTTATTAAATTATGATAATTTTTCGCATGTCATGTTCTAGCCCTCAAAAAACATAATTATCCTCGTAATGATTATACTATACTTTATTATAGTATTTAATTTATGGAGTAATTCTAATTAATTTTCAGGTAGTTTGTCATACTCATTCATGTAATTTACATTATCATGCAAGAAAAAGGCCATAGTTGTGGCTGTTGATGTCAGTGTTTAAAATAACTAAGCAATAAAAAACTAACTCAAACTTGTCTTTCATTCAATATAAAATATGGTAGTAGCATCATATTTATTTTATTTAAAATAAAAGGTACTATTTATAGAGAAATCATAAAAGTTATGTCAGTAAGATTCTATTTAAGCTATGATCTATTCAAATGAAAATTTTTCAGTGATATGAATGATACAAGTTCTTGTGGTATCTAGGTGTCAGTTATTTTAATTTTCTGAACCCAGTAAATTTTAGGATAAGATAAAAAAATAACTGCTTATCTCTCTTAAGCATATTTTTTATATTATGATTTTTTGCCTTTATAACAATTTTTAAGCATTCTGGATAGTATCTAATTGCGTCATTTATGGAAAAATCGGTTTTCTGAAAGCTTTCGGGAATTCGGTCTGATTTCAGACTCCAAAATACTTATTCTAGTATATTAGTCCGTTATTAAACAACTATCTGCAAATAATAAGGGAAACTTAATTTTCTCATTCCAGATTTATCTATATTTTATAAAGTAAATACTCATAAATACACGCCAAACCAACTCACATTAAAAATATAATATTTATTGAACGCATTCCCCATATTAAACCTTTATTGCAACCATTTGTTGCCTGCTGTTAATTATTTCTCCTTCGACAATATTATTAATATTACCAAATTTCTCTGTTTCTCCTGCCTCTAAATATGTGCTATGTCTACCCTATTTGTAAAAGATTCATGTATACAGGGTGGCCACGTTTACGACACCCCAAGTTGCGCATTTTTATGCCTTTCAAATTTCTGAAAAGAAATTTGATATACTTTATGTACATCCTGAAATAACGGTTGAAAACTGGAAAATTGCATTTTCTTTTTCAATTCATAACTTTTTTTATATTTTAAGTACATGCTATGAAATTCGATACCCTTATTTTGTTCGAGGTTTTACTAATAGGTACGCGATATGGAGTACTATTATGCGATTATTAAATTTTCTGTACATTACTTTATTAAAACAATGTTACCTCACACCAATAATATTTTACGAAATAAAATACTTACGCTTACTGGATTTTATCGGAAAGATTCGCTTACCTGGAACAAGAAAAACAAATAATTTGTTTGATGAAAGAAAAACAAGGAACCGACAAAAAATTGCTTTCATTTCCATATGCTATTTGCTTCTGTAAATATTATGGTAAGTTATGGTTTATATGACTCTATACTTGATCTTGGATAAATATTATGAAATGTTACATTATTCCGTTTTTGTTCGTACTTTTCAATTATGCTTTTAATGGAAAATTATACAGAATGTATTTACCGTTATAAGCTTTGTTTTAAATAGTAATAATTAATGACATCCTACCGCATGTTTAAAATATATAAGGGAAATAAATTATAAGAAGTAATTTTGTTTTCCATAATACATTTATTTCTTAAAACAAAATTTCACGTTCTCTAGGAACCGTAAAAACTATAAAACTTAAAATTTTAAGATTATAATAATATCTACTTCTCATTCTAATCACGAGGATTAGCCCAAAAGTCGAAGACTTGTGCGAGAGAGGGGGCGGCATATTATTATTAAGCAGAGGCCGCATTTGCATTGAACAGTAAATCTCCTAAATCAAATGTCTACTTTAAAAAGATCATTTGTGATATATACAAATGTATTACCAGAATTTGATTATTTATTCAAAGGTTAAGAAAAGCGGGACTAAAAATCATAATTTGAAATTCTGACACCAGTAGTATGTTTTAAGTTTAGCGAAAATTTAAAGTTCAAATTGTATACTCCCAAATTTTCACTTAGGATTTTTTAAAACAATCCATATAGTTGTCAAATTCTGCTATTATTATTTAAGTAGATATAAATGAATTTACATTGATAATAGTTTATCTTTGTGCTTTATATTTGGATTTTTATACATCTGAGCAATAATTGTCACTCTTATTAAAACAGGATTGTATTCCCAAATCGTGCATATAACACCACTTTAATATAAATCTGATTGAAACCTATTAAAAAATAACGTGTAAGCCGTAGCCGAGAGTACAGGTTTAACCGGCTAGTGAATGGCCACCTTAAGTCACAGGTCCGGCTTAAGAGACAGTTTTCATCAATTCAAATATTATTTTATGTTTCACAAAGGTATGTGTTGAGATACAACCACTTCATGGTATTCATCATTCATTACATGTCGCAATTTAAAATTAGGCGTACGGTGATGAATAAAGCCCGCACATCGTTCGCAGATCTCTGGTCCGGACTTGGCGACGACCTTAATACTTAAATATACTTTATTTATATTAAAATAAATAGAATTTTATTCATGCCAGCTAATCGATGGAAATATCCCATATATTTACCTGCAGGTTACTACGTTTATGCATTTTACGCTCGTTTATTTCCTCTCGCGTTTTCAATTTTGTCGGGACGGCTTTATAGAACGCTTGGCGACACGCGTTCCGAAAAGGCACGAAAGTATATCGGCGTTTCTATGCAAAGCGCTCTTTGTCGCAAGCCTGGTGGCTCTGTCTGTCAGGAATAGTTTTAGCACAGTTTGTTTTAGTTTTAGTTTAGCTGTTGATCAAGCGGAACATGGATGCAATGGACGCAATTGATATTGAAATATTTATTGATACCATCAGAGCAAATACTGTTATATGGGATTCGTCATCAGAATGTTATAAAGATACACGGGTCCATTTTCATGTACTTCACTGACTACTGTGTGGCATAAAATTGGGGACAACTGATAGAATACGCGTGCATAAAATGGAGCAGAAATATGCCGCGTTTTTTTAATTTCGCGTTGAGTGGAGAACGCGTGCATAAACGGGGTCTTATATTGATGAAACACCCTATACTTCCTATTCGCGATTTTTCAAATGTCATCGTAAACCATTAGTTTTCAGCGTAGAGATGTTGTCACCGGTTCGTGTAACACAACACCGACCAACGGTAAAAAATGATTTCATCCATTACATCAGCAATAAAAAAGGAATGATTCCGAGAATTATTCCCTCAAAAATCATACATCAAAACAATGCTTTGTACAAACTAATTCCGCAGTCGGCTACGCTTGTATTTTTCAATTTACCTCGCGCGAATTGGTCAGGCGATGACACGTTGACTCACCGCTCAAAAATTAAAATGTCAAAATGCACTTCTTGGGCACAGCGGCAAACACTGCGGCTAACAATTATTGTTGTTAATGATCTATTTCGCTTTAAACATGACGCACGGTGTTAATTCGCTTAGTTGTAATTAAAATAAATGGTTTCGCTAAGCTCTGCATTATTTTTAGTTGTGGACGACTACGGCTATAGATAAAGCCTACGGTTCAGAACGTTCGATTGGATTAGCTGCGATTAAATCTTAATCATAGTGGGTTCGGGATACAGGACCTTTCGATAATGGTGTTAGCGGATAATAGGATCGTTTCATTTATTTTATTTCCTTTTTCTCAAAATATGCTAGAAAAAACAGCAATTTCAATACTTCGAGGAATGGGAAGTATATTTTTAGTATAAACGTCCAGAAGGCTTTAGAAACTTATATTTATTTGTTTGTTTGTTTGTTTGTTTGTTTGTTTGTTTGTTTGTTTGTTTGTTTATTATGTAACACATCTTCTTCCACTTAATTTAAGTAATCGGCAATACTTAAGGTTATTATCATAAGTCTCGAAAAGCAATTGTCCTTGAATCTAAGATTTAGGTGGTAAATGAACTTCATTTGAATCTTCTCAATTCTACTTATACACTTTTAATATTTAGGGTTCCAGACGATGGAAACAAATTCAAGGGTACTCCGAACAAGGGCATTTGATAAAATTATGACAGAGACTGGTTTCGGAAAAGATTAAGTTACTATTAATATAAAACCAAGATTACGAAGCGCCCCGTTAACTATATATTCTATATGAAGTTCAAACCTCAATTTTGGATCTAAAGTAACACCGAGATCTCTAATAGATGTAATAGATTAAATTTTTGATTTTTTTATTCACACCCCCCACAGAATCTAGCCTTAGAATAACGAGGGCAGAAGAGTCCCAGCTAACGCTAAAGATATGCACATTAATTCAGTTACTAGCAGCAGTCATCAGTTACCTAGGTCACGGTATAACAGCCTAGAAAACCATTATAAACCCTACAAATTATAGTTATCTTAACTAGCATTATTGTGTGTGTATCGGTCGGTTCGTCTTTCCCGTAACACACTGTATATCGAACACGTATCAAATGAATCTCAACCAGCCATTTCGATCGTTCGCGTTCAACTGTTGAAACTTTAAAACCAATTCAACAAGTTAATTAAATGTGTACTATCCACTAATTGTCAATTAACTGTAGTTCCTGTCCGTAAATTTGCATAAAGAGGAATTGCTTTTAGCACGTAGGTACTGTGATTCGATTTATAAAAAATACAAACAAATTTGTTTTTACACTCGTATATAAAACCTTATTGAAGGAATACTGGCTCGTAGAAAAAGTTTAAGGACACCATAACTGTCTTGCTCAGAAAACTCAAAGCAATTTCAATCCTTGAACTACCCCTTTTGAGGCAGAATTGAAAGCGTTTTGTGATTGGAATTCTGCTAGAAGGCATTAAATTCTTCGGTAAAGGATTTAATCCTTATGATCCATACCTACTTCAAGACTCTTGAAACACGCTTCCAGCTCTTTTGTCTGACTAAAAGCTGTCTAAGCATGAATCTTTTGGAATGTGAATAGGTGTAGTCGTATACTAAATGTTGTTGTTTCGATTAATTAGTTAAAAGGGATATGCCGTTATTATTAAATATACCGTACTAAAAGCTACAATGGAAGTTTACTATCATACTAATAGCAGAATTTGAAACCATGTGCAAATAGTGAAACAACTGTGTTAACAAAAATGAGAGTAATTTTTTATTTGTCATGTTTCCTACCTTCTATCACATAGATAGTCGCAATGTTTAATTTTTGCTATTGAATAAAAGCATACTTCAACACGACGAATAGAACTATTATTTACATTCAATATTAGGAAGTAAGGCAAATCCTGTTCTACCTCAAAAAATTTAAAATTTTAATCAAGAAACATATAACAACATTTCTACAAACAGCCAATGAAACGTATTTGGATTTAAAGGCGTTTTTCAATATTCCTTTTACATTTTCAACAAAATATTTGTTTTTTATGATCTTACTAATTTTTTGAGTAACGGGTGCCTGTAGAAAAGCAGAATGGACATACATGTTAAAAGAAGATGCTGTAAATTAAAGTTGTTTCGAGTCCAAGTTGGGCATGCAAAAACAAAGATTGATTGAAATTTTTATAACTGCAGCAGGCATACAAGATATCGATTTAATTGATACTATTAGAAAATCTTCTGAAATGAGACCTCCAAACTGTACAAATAATCGTTTTTTCGTTACATATAGAGATAAGAAGTGTGCTAACGTCAATATTAGCGAATGCTGGAGTCGACCTTTTAACGATAGAGAGGGATGGTAGATGGAAGAATAATGCAGTTGCAGAGGGATATATTGAAACTTCCGATGAAAATAAAAAGGAAAGTGCCATTAAAGTATTAGGTGTGAGTACGTCATCAGGAACACAAAACAAATTTGATGTTGGCAGTATTGCCAGCACTTCGTAAAGTTTTTTAGAATATCGTTTATGGTTTTTTGTGGAGACATTTTAGTACAATAGTTAACAACATCCAACACGGGTTTGTTGCCAAAACATTCGATTTCCTATACACATACCATATGTTTGAGTCGTTTTAAAATAAAACACAAGCAGATGCGATTTACAGGGATTTTCAAAACGCGTTTGATAAAGTAAACCTTGACATATTACTAAAGAATTGTACCTATCGTACAGGTGGTCGACTTTTCAAAAAAAAGTATTCGCGATTTTTAATAAGACTAATTCTAATTTGCACGTAGGTACACATAGCATTTTTCTAACAAATAATCTTCAATAAAAACCTAAGTAAGCCATGGAAACAAAAGTTTGTATTATTACTTTGTTGTAGAATCATTTCATACCAGTAGATACCATTATTCTGAACAAAAAATAAAGAATACATTTTTTTCATTTGAGAGCGAGAGAGTGGAAAAAAATTGTTTTCGACGGCCAATATCTCAAACACCTTTGAACCTACAAGGATGTATTCTTGTACAAGAAGGTTTCTAAAGGTGCTGATTAAGAATATTTTATCAGTTTTCTTCTAAAAAAATCGCTAATACTTTTCTTTGAAAAATCGACCTTCTTTCTCCATCTTAGAATGGGACACTTCCGACTATAATCAATATGGGTACGTCTAAAGATTAACTTTATAGGTACCGATCACCACCAAAGTTTCAAAGTATTCGGATATCAGATGAGCGAGATACCAGGGTGGCTCCATGAAAAGTGGGACACATTGTGCATCTATAAAATGAATGATGAAACTGAAAAGAGTCAAAAATGTCAAAAAGATTTAGAAGTAACATTTGACTCAAAACTTTCATTTACAGATCATTTTAGAGTAATAACGTCATCTGCTTATAAATGTTTAAGCTATGTGATTAGATCATTTTCGTAATATAAATTCAATTATTTAACTTTATCATGCTTCAGTAAGACCTAAGCTTGAGTGCGGTTCATTATTGTGGCTTGCAGTGCATATCAGTTATCTGAAGGACGACCATAGGTCTTATCTTGCACTATTATAAACGCGGGAAGAAAAAAAACTAACGTAAAAAAAGATATTATGTCACGTTCCAACCTATAAATATGTTCACAACGATTTTAATTTACTACGTTATAATTCTTAATTAAATAACCAATTTGGAAGTAATTAATCATATCCATTCATGATGTCGTGCGAAGGAAAGCCTTAATCGTGGTTGCTGATGTCACAGCTTAAAAATAGTGGGAAAAATGAAAGATGAACCGTTAAAATTCCCATCGTAACCAAGTGGGCGCTACCTCCCGCTTATCTCCCATTCATTCCGTTTACATTCACTCTTATTTTTATTAGACGCCTTTACACGTGTGCGCATAACCAATTATAATTAATTATATCACCTGCGGGCTAAAAATGTTTAAGGTAAACGCTGATACACATAATTCGGATAGCACCGCATGTGAAACCGGACCGGCCTTTGAAAAAGAAATGTAATTATGTGGCCCGGCGGAAAACCCCACATTTAACCTAATTAAGTTGGCGGTATTATTCTGTGCGAGGTTTGCTTTTGCGGGGCCTGAATTGGACGAGTTTTATGAGATAGTACATTGTTCTTTTGTTTCAGGAGAGAAGGGAATAATTCAATTGCGAATATTTTCTGAATCCGGGCGTTCCCGGATTAAATCCGGAATTAAATTTGATATACCGTCTCCTTTGAGTGAATTGTCCATGAGAGCTACAATGAGGAATGACTACTCGTATAATTTCCAGTTAGTATCATTTTCATCGCATTCAGATCAAAATCGACCGGAATAGCGGAAATTTTTAGGCACAGCAGATATCGAGATACGGTTTTGTGCATTGTGTTCAGGAAGGTTCCAGGAAAAAAGTCTATATCGTCTGGTTTAGCCATTTCTTGAAAAATGCCTTCTGGGCCGGAAAATGCATTTTCCAATTGCATCATTACTTGCACCATTAGAGGAACGACTGGAAACTCGGAAAAACCGCTCGAAAATCGTTGTTCGGGGGGTTTTCGGGGCTGCCGAATTCAATTCTGGCATTAGACTTCTCCGGGGGCGCTCGGGGGTGGCTCTGTGGGAAATAGTAAAGGAAAAAGTGAAAAATCACAAATTATGAAAATTACACTTTATTCTATATTATCAAATAACAAATAGGAGTTTTTATTTATGTTGAATTATTCATTATAAACTTAAATTTTTAACTTAAATACTAAATATCTTGTTCAAACTCTTTTTCTTCTTCCACTTCTCCATCTTCTTCCTCGTCATTATTCTCTGCCCCGTTGAAAGTGCATTTTTGGTTTGAGCAATTGCCATCGCAATCCTTGTATGCAAGTGAGCACTCCAACCCACTTCGGCGGCACCCGCACCTCGTTTCACAGTCGGATTCAGAAGAACAAGAAATTTTGCTTAAAATTTCCTCGGGACAGGCTTCCTGGGTCATGGTGACAGGACTGAGCTCTTTATCCACCAATTCCCACCCTCATTCCAACGGATCTAAGGTCTCGTCTTGACTTTGTGAACCATACCAAGCCTGTACTTGGAAATAGACACTCTTGATATGCTGGGTTAATGCATGCAATCAAAATATTTATTATTCACACCCCCGGGTAATTCTAATGTCAGAAATGAATTCGGCATCTCCGAAAACCCCCGAGTTACGATTTCCGAGCGATTTTTCCGAGTTTCCAGTCGTTCCTATAATGATGCAATTGGAAAATGCATTTTTCGGCCCAGAATGCATTTTTTTAAAAATTGCTAAACCAGACGATATAGACTTTTTTCCTGGGATCTTCCTGAACACAATGCAGAAAACAGCATCTCGATATCTGCTATGCCTAAAAATTTCCGCTATTTTTCCTAAGTTCCCTGGACTATATCACACTGATATAGTATGCATATTAGTGTACCAGTTTCAATGGTTTTTATGAGTATCTGGAGTAATTTATTTATTTACTTATTTATTTATTTATTTATAAAAACTTTCATACTAAAATCGGATTTCAGTATTCGGAATCCCCTGTATTCCGTTGACACTAGAAACTACAGTAGCTCAGCGCTGTAATGGTTGAAAATATTACAATTTTTTTTTTGTAAACCATAAGAATTTTACAATTTTTTATGCCATTGATTCCAATTTTCATAACACATCTATTCTCATTTTTTTATAAGTTGTAAATCATCTTGTATGCATCTTTATTTTATCTAAATTTTGTGTTTTCATGGGTAATAATAAACCGCTCGCTTTTCTGGTAAATCAAGAAACACTTAAAGATTCCAAAGAGTAACATAACATTACCTTCAGCTATAATTTAGGACGTAAATAATTTTATACTTCTCTATTTCCATATCCATACATGACGAGTTTGAGGGTATATAATAAGAATTAGATTGACCTCAACCTGTGACATTTAGAATCCGGGTATATCAATATTAAATATTCAATAACCAATTTTTGCATCAAGATGAAAAATATATGTCAACAGGACATTTCATTCTTATCAATCTACAGCGTGTTAAAATTTGACCTTGCACACTCCTGTGGCATTTGACTTTATTTATTTTATTTTTATGTCTATTCACTGTGCAATGCTACATGAAGACAATCCTCTTAAATCAATTCAGTCCTGAATACGGTAAAATCATGTGATTTTTTCTGACAATTTGAAATTTTTTAGGACCAATTTTCTGCCAATTCGTGGCCCTCAAGTGACAATTGGGATGTGCGAGGTCCTATCCAACAACTGATTCATGTTTAGACCCTTCAATGGCACGAGATAAAACTTTGCGCTTATTTCCAGGTAATGGCCAAATTTTTCTAATTTTTTTGACCGTAGGGCGCAAATATGGAACGTCTGGGCTATACCGACCCCGGGATTGGTTTCAGGAGCCAAAAATACATGGGGAACCATAGGTCGGAGCTCGGGCACAGAACTTTTTTTATTTTTGTGTGGCTGTGTAATTGAGCAAATTTTATTAAAAAAATAATTGCATAACGTATTTTGGAAATATGTAGGTATTACGTTTTTTCCCCTGACAATAGTTGATATTACAGTGAGTATAAGAGAGAAAGCAACATATTTTGAAGGAAAAGACTTGGAACTTTCATCAAAGTTGCACCAATGAGCTGCACTCCCTCTTTCGTGATTGGTTATATTTTAAAATTGAACAAAATTATTTTGTTAACATAACGATCCATATTTTTTATTAAATTTCTATTTTTATTTATTTAAACAACGTATTTGTTTCAATCGATTGCAATTTAAACTCATCGAGAATTTCTGCATCATTTTAATTCAGTATATATTTATAATCATAATTGGGATTTATCGTTATATGTATATACATATAATGGAGCTTAGTACCTATTTCTTATCTCCATTTGAATAAATATTATGTTGAGAAGCAAGATAAATATTTTTATATAATATTTAATTTAATATTATTATATAGTTTTAAGAAGTGACCTATATTAAATGAATACAATATGGATTAATTAAATTATATATATTTCAACTAATTATATTTATTTGACAAAATATATTTAATTGAATGAACAGTAACTACTTTCTCTTCGTGTGTTACAAGACAATGGGATTATTGTTTTATTCATTTAGAAACACTCGTCAGTTTTGAAAATATCAGGAATATGAGTAGTAAATAGTAAACTTTTTTATCTCTCCCCATAAAAATTTTGCTAAGGAAAGAATGTAAAGATTAGATTGTCGTGACTCGTGAAGAAAAATTGAAAAGGGTGTAATTCCAGACGATTTTCATGTACTTCCTCCAAAGCCATTAAAGAAAATCCCCGATCTATCTGATAAATGTGTGTTTAGCAAGCAAACTCGGGCCAAACTTGAGAGATATTTCGTCTCGTAACGATGGAGTCCGTGGTAGGTGAGGGGTCGAAGGAGACGGCATCGATACCTTATTTTTGACACAAACATGTAGATAGGATCGATTTCCCCTAATGGTCAATGAACTTTATCTTCCGGAGAATTTATATTCTGACGCGTTTGCACTCGACATAACAAAGGTCGTGTTTTTTTGCCTGTGCAGCGTAATCGCTTTCGATTTTATAAGCCGGTTTGAAGAAGTTCATCATTAATCAGGTTTCCTCAAATATCACCCAACACGTACTTTTTAGAGAACCAGAGCAATGTTTGTTTAGATTACATGATGCAGGATAAGTAATTGTGGAAAGAATCTGATAACATTCCTTGCTTTTTATGACGTGTTTGTATCTCGAAGTTGTTCAGGAAATTCACAAAGAAATAAAAAAATGTAATTTTAACTGTGTATTTAGAATTTGCAATAATTTTGGTGTTTGTCAAATGTAGAAAATACGAACATTAAAATAGTACCAATTATGTTATGTAAATGCGTAAATTATTAACATACCTATTACAATCTTGGTCAATTTTGGCAAGTTGTTTGATATATGCTTCATTTTCATGTTAAATCACAAAGTGCTAACATGGATTCTTGGCCGGTAGATCTGCTTTAACTAATCTTGTTTGTATTACAGATTTTATTTCTAATACGTTGGATAGCAGTGGACATCGCTACACAGATATGTTAAAGACTTTTGATAGGCTTAATTACGGTATTCTCCCTCGTAAGATGTCTAATTTCGGTTTGTCTACAACCTTCTTAAAATTTTAGTTAATGAAGGTTGCCTTCGAAAGCGGTTTTCTTTGAATATTTCTAAATGTTTCATTACGACTTTTACTAGAAAAATTAATTTTATTATTATTTAAATTCACTTGATAAGGAGTTTCTAAAGAACTGGAGGGGCTCACAACTTCGCTAAGTTGGACTTTGATTTTTTCAGCAATTGTCAACTTGCTGAACAGTGAATCTTCAATATAATTTTTTGCTACCGTAGTCCATTTCCAACCACCATGACGCTTTACAGTGGTAATACAATTGGCCAGTAATGTTGCCGAAGAAAGCCTCATTCCATATCCGGTAAAACTTTCTGGATCAGAGAGCCTAAGAAATGCAGCCACTTTTAAAAATATTTTCGAAATTGTGTTGATACCTACATGCTGTGTAGTACATTTTCCAGTCACATATCGCAAGAAAAATCTCCCACCGGCATTTTTATGTCGCAGATTGTTGTATTTTTGACACATTTCTACAGCATTGACTGAAAAAGCTTCTTCCACGATCGTGAAACTTCTTGAAATATTTGTTTTTGTATCTGAAACGTATAGGTAACTGCCTTTGCCTTGGACATGGGTGACATCCAAAAAGGTTAATTCATTGGTATTTGGTTTATAATTATTTGATTCTAGGTACTTTCAAATATGAAATGTTTACATTCTTCGAAATATGCACCTTTGTGCATTTTCAGCATTGATTTTAGCATGGAATATGTTGTCCACATCGAAGAGGCAGCAAACCGTTTCTCCACTTTGAAAAAGTAGGATAGTAACACCTCTTTTGTAACCACCCCCTCCCATATGCCCCCTTTTCTCCATCGAATCGTTATCGAATTCCACCAATTCCTTCCCGTACACTCTTTTGTTTTTCGCTAGTAATAGACGTAATGTTCTTATTGGACTTCTTGCTGGATTTCAGCCGGAATCAAGAAATTCTCAGCATTCTCACTTATTCTTTGTGTCGATTTTGTAAATTTGTTTGCTCTTGTTGACAAATAAACAAACGCATGTCATAGAAAAGATTCCAAGACCATTGAGTTTATCGTAGCTTATAAAATCAATACCAAAACTTTCTAGTAATCAGCTGATAATCAATTTTCTTGAATAAAATAAATTTGTCAAATATGACGTTTTTAAAAACCATAATTTTTCACCTGCTCTCACAAGACTTTCACTCTGCTAATTGACCGTGGTCGTGAATAAAACGTGGAATTACATTCGGGAAATTACCCAGGCTTGTTAATTCTCTTATATAATTAACTATTATCAACGCCATATAGCAATGTTATGATACATTCGCCAACTTATTTCATGTGTCTAATACATAGGCAGTATCAGGTACCTACTAATTTGATTGATACTAGTGCATGTAAAATTAAATTAGTGTTTTACGTCATCGATTGTGTATGTTTATGTAATGTTCTTTTTTGTATGATTATTTCTTTGTAGCTCTGCGACAGTTTCCAGTTTTTGTGTGTATTTATAAAAGGTGTCCCTTGTGTGTAATATACCTATTTTTTTCAGGATACTTGCAAAGGAATTAATAACCGGACCCTTCAGAGAAAAACCGACACCTCAATTCTATATTTGTCCCGATCGGTCCTGGCCCTTCGGGGATGGTTTTATCGAAGGGCTTCTAATCAATTCTGATTTGGTGTCGCCATATCTATTCACTGGAGGATTAAGTGTTATAAGTTCGTCACAGAGATAATAATTTCGTCCATCCTCCAACGGATAAGTTAATCCCAAATCAATAACCCTCCTCCTGAAGTTCTGAAAGCACTGATGCTGGAATACAGCGGCATAACTTCCTTACATGTTTTTTTCTCCGGCATTGGTTCCGGAAAGGTCAGTTGGCTTTTATAAAGTTTTTTTTGGGAATTGTGAAATCTCTACGGGCACTAAATACATTGTTAAATCGTCGAAGTTGCCGAAAAACACAAGAAATGTTTTATCTTATGTGGAACTTTACGGTAGGAAAAATGGAAACAATATTTTTGGTTTCTCACCTGTTCACAAATTTATTTGTCTATTAAAGTTGACTTCCAAAAAATTGTAGAGAGTGACTCATGTTATAAACCCGCTCACAACTTATAGCAGTCAACACAAAGAAATATACATGCAGCGCGTATATTTTCTTAACAAATCGTGTGCCGCATATTTCTGAAAACATACCCGATTACACAGCTTCTGCTACGCATGCGCTTCAGTAAGTACGCATACGCTGCAGTAAGTACGCATGCGCTGCTGCTTTTGATTGGCTGCGACGAATTGTCCGATTCAACTGTTTCATTTTCAGCTCTATCATGGGCGTGTATATCGTTCGGGCGGGCAAAATTTCGGGTATATCTTTTCGCTAATTTAATTATGAATGTAATTAATTTTATTAGTGATTTGATCGAAATGATGACTATCGGATATGAAGAATTTAGACTGTGAGGTCAACATATGAGTGTAAGTGATGTTGAAATATGTATTTCATTAACAAAATTGTACGTGAATTCGTGAATAGCATATGTGTGCAAATATAAAAGTGGTAAAGAGGTACAACTTTGAAACGGAAAGTAATGGAAACTCAAGGAAGGAACAAATTCTATTGCTATATCTTACAAGAGTCCGTATAAATGAGTGTTAATGTGTGACCGTTATAGTGACTAGTAGCCAATGGTAAATAGTGTGTATGTATTCTAAAGCCTTATGTCCTTTTGAATGCTGAATTCGCAAATATTTGCGCGATTTATTTAATGGTGGAAAAATCTCTATTTCTAACAAATTTTGTCAACTACCTATAACATTTTCTATTACTTCCATCATGAAACTGCCATGGTAGATTATCAGAAGCTCAAAACAAATTTATTAACACCACATAATAATGAAAAGGGCAATATTTGTAGTGCTTGACAGTTTCGCAAATTGCCATTGTCAAAAGTTGAGATTTTCCGGTCATAAATAATTAAAACAGAAGTTGCAAAATTTGTGGAAAAATCCGTGAATTTCGCGTCCATGTGGACAAGGCTTACGTGTGATATCCGCGGAGTGCGCATCAGGTAGGTGTAAGTGGGTGGTGGTGGGCAATCGCCTTCCAAAAGGACGGAATTCTGATTTGTAGAGAGAATGACACAGGTGACACATTTAAAGTAAATTGTTAATGTGCTAGGTTCATCCGATGTCAACTTATTTTTGATAATGTTGTGTGCTTTAACTCTTCTCAAGTGGCACGCTTAGGTAATCATACCACCCGTATCTTTCGTACTCATCTCTGTGTTGTGAATTAGTCACTCTCTGTTATTTTCGACCTTGAGTAATTGATAATACAAGATAAAAACTTTAAATTTGAAAATATTCTTATTATTTTTATTATCTAACGCCTCGATTGGTAAAAATTTTTATATCACTGTTTCTACTCTAAAAATAATAGATGTAATGTAATGCAACTATTTTTGTCATTTTTGTATATTTTTTATATCTGATCGCATTCACGCCTATGAAATGTTGCTCCCCGCACACTTCGCCCGTCGCGCTAATCTATTAGCTAGCGATTAGTACACAGAGTATACAGGGCGGCTTAATTTAGGAAAATGTTATACATTTTTATACCTTTTAATTTTTGACGAGAAGAAAAGGACTTTTTATTTTATTTTAATTCCACCTAAAAGAACGAAGTAGTGAATTCAAACATGTGTACCTATTTGCTTTTTTGTTCTGCTTTGAATTACACTAATTATTACATAAATCGCCTCTTATTATTAGGAAAATCTAATGATTTTTTTTTTAAATTTCTCGTAAATGTCTCAACAACATTTGTATCGTGGTTTTAAGTATCATATATTTCTTCAAATATCTAGCATACCTTAAGGTTCCATACTTAGACTTTTACTTTTTGTATTATTTATAAATGACATTGATGGAGACTTGCAAATACTCTATCTAATGTATGCAGGTGACCTTAAACTTCTATGCAAAATTAGCAGCATTGATGATTGTGATAGTTTTCAGAGTGCACCTGACATTGTTTGCTATTGGTATCTACATAATGATTTATTTTTTAACACTTCTACATGTAATGTTAATTGAAGTCGTTTGTCATAAGAAATGTAACTTGACAGTAATTGATACTTTGGCATCCAATATGTAACTTTCAAGTAATATTTACTACAAAGTTAATTTGAAGTAGCAGTAACGTTGTGACTACGGCATATCTATCAAAAGTTACCACTGGTACATCTTAGTAACATTTTTCCTGTTGCAATGCTTTGATTTAAATATTTAATCTGGATCAAAGTTTGTTGTTTAGTATAGACATAGGTTTATATTTTGATGTCTGTGTTAATTGCTATAAAAAATATGATATATATTCACAAAGACAACAAATACACACCACACGTGGCATGATCGTATAGATTACACAATTACGAACAGCATGAAAGTTTTCAACTTTGAGGAACTACATGGTAAAATGTACTTCATGGTGAATTTATGAGGTGATACTCACTTTGTAGTCGCTGTGTGTGATCATAATACTTCTATAAGTAGCGATAACGTTGTCTGAACTAATAGATATATATATATGTTGCAAGTACCACGACTTTAAACAAACAAACGTTCCTTGAACGAAGGGGCAACTATCATAGCTGCTTGAAAGTAACTGCAACTTTGAAGTCATATTTTAGTAACATGAGTTACTCACTACTACGATCATTTGCACACTGGTTAGTAAATGTCCCCTTAGAAGTCATATAACTCTAAAGTAACCAGCAGTAGTCGAAAATAAATAGCAATTGCTATAACTTTGTTATATAAAGTTATTTATATAGCAAAGTAGCAAATTTGGTGGTGGTTATGTAATAGTTATTCTCTGAAGAGTTTAGTCTAAGTTAGTATTATTTTGATGTTAGTTGGGGATTTGTGAAGGCGTTTTTGGTTATAGATATCCTCTATCTCTTATTAAGCTTTATCTCTCTCGTGATGCAACACCCTGTATATGTTCCACCATGCCCTAATTGGGCATATGCCTGCTGGGTATGCATTCTGAATAAATAAATATTTGATGCCATCTTTATGCTCTGTTACAAAACCCTTATGAAGACCTCATTCTGAGAAATTTCCCCAATGTTTCGACACAAATTGTTCAAAGTTCGTCGCATCAGATTATAGTATCAAAATTTAATTCATGCAATAAGCCTTACTGAAGTTTAAACTAGTTTAAAGTTTAACTGTTCCGAAAAACGCCTTGCGGTAAGAATAGTTATATAAATTATTCAAGATTTCCACTTAGTATGCAAATTACACTGGTCATTTTCGCTTGAGGAAAGAGTTTAAGTTATGCTACCCGCTGCACGAAACCCTGAAATAACAGATTATGAATTAAATATAAGGTAAACATTTGAGGATATGCAATCATGCAGATTAATATTTAATATTATTTAAATTTTTTGGGTAATTCCAAACTTAGTCGGTAGAAATCTGTTCATTATAATTAAAAATAGAGTGGAGACTAATAGGAATTTTATCCCTTACACAAAATAAAAGTGTTATCTTACGTAAGCAATTATTTTCTCTGTAAAATTGGTAAACTGATGTAGGATTATATTTTTTCATCTTTCTTCCTGTTTTAATTTTTATTTTTTACGATAAGGTCATCTTTAGTTAAAAACATGTCCGTTCCGGAAATGGATATAATCAGTTTTGAATATTTCAGAATTCAATTTCACTCAATTTCCGTTTCTTTTAACCATAATAGCCTTAAATTTATCGAGTATTTAAAATTTTGTTTAGAGAGGAATACGCTTCCTGAATCAACGAGCAATGTATAATTAAGTTTAAAGGTGCTCACATACGTTGAGGAAAATCTGGCAGATGTATTGTTACAAGCTTGATCTAGCAAGCTTAAATTGATTTGTCATTATTATTGCCATGAGTGTCAATGATCTTCCAATTGTTATCTAAATGAATAAATACAAGGTGATTCAGTTTTATATAATAATAATTCCCTCATTCCAATCACAAGGATTAACCCAGAAGACCTGTGCGGGAGAGGGGGCGACATATTATTGTTATGTAGGGCGCATTTACTCCCAGGAACGACTTACGTTCCTAACCATCATTCAGTGCAAGAATGGGGGATACTGACTGCATTCATTAGGGGGATGGTCAAACGTCGACCGGTATTAATTTTATTCAAATCTATTTGATAACATATGATAGAATTTTGTAAAAATCTTTTAGAGACACCCAATGATTTTCCTTAAATAAAAATTATGTAAAATACTTGTTCTAATTCTCCATCACATACATATAATTCAATAAGTCTTACTTATTACTGTAACGTGTGAGAACTAAAATTAGATTTTCAGAATGGAGGAAGATTTGTTGTGTATTTCCGCCATAGCTTTGTGAAAACTATTTCGTGATGTTACTTTGCTGACACGTGTGCAAAATACAATTAGCTTGGTTTTAATTAAGGCAAATTTACATTTTACGGTCGGTTTTTAGGGAAGACAAATAGACAACACAAGCGAGATATACAGGGTGTGACGTCCTTAATGTAGAAAAGACAAAACATAGATTCCTGGGAATATTTGGAATAAAAAAAGTCTTATATCGAAGTCCTATATTCACGTTTTACACAGAAAATTGAACTTCAATTTTGTAGTGAAAAAACCGTTTGTCAACTATGACCCAACGTCATTGTTGTCAGATAGTATAATTTTACGGAAATTTGTAAAACAAACAAGAGTGGTTTTTAGGCTTTCACGGCCAGTGCTGGAATTTGATACATGGTGATTTTCCGGGTTGTTATGCCGTGACCTCAGTAACTGGTAGCTGCCTGAAACAGAGTTAAAATGCACATCCCTAGCATTAGCTGGGATTCTTTTACCTGCCCTGGTTGTTCTCGGGCTAGGCTCTGTGGGGACAGACCCGCTATCGGTGTTTCTGGGCCTGCCCATAAATTGATTTCGGTTCCTATTGTTGGTATTACGACTGCTACGGTCGGAACCGTTCCTCGGATAATGGTGGTCCTCCGAGGCGTTCCGTAGCCGCCGCTGTAACTGGTCACATCCCATGCTTCCAAACGTTTCGCCGCTCTTCACTATCGGCATCTTCAGTGGTGACTTTGCAAATGCTTCGACGCGACTGAGACCCAGTGACACCGATAGCGGGTTTGTCCCCACAGAGCCTATCCCGAGAACAACCAGGGCAGGTAAAAGAATTCCAGCTAATGCTAGGGATATGAATTTTAACTCTGTTTCTGGCAGCTACCAGTTACCGAGGTCACGGCATAACAGCCCGGAAAATCACCATGTATCAAACAAATAAAGTTTCTTCAACATTAGACTGAAACAAGCCCAAATTTTCGTAAAAAAAGCAGTTAAAATCAGTGTAAATGTGGACGTTTATTATACAATTTGGGCAGTTTAAGAGAATCCTCGTTTTAAAAAAGAGAAATAAACTGTAAAAGTGGATTGGTTATATCTCTGTAAACCGCGACAAGATGTTTGTAGAAACAAGATACTACACCAGTTTGCATTAAAATTGTAGAAATATTTACGAGGCAATCTAATCCTTTCTTTATAATTTTTTATTAAATATTTTTAATATTCAAATCACGCTATCGACATATGATATTATTTTATTTTATTTGCTGTTAGGAATCTACGGTTTTAGTAGTTTGTATCAAAAACGCCACACCATGTATATGTTTGTGTGTTTCTAATTATAATTATATTCCAATTTATATAAAATGGTTTTACAGAATCATCCTCCAGAGCAGCAAATGAAACTGGTAATCATTCCGAATTTAATCCAGCAACGTCCAGACATGTTCTATCTTTTTTAGTGACGTAACCCTTCATGTTTTTACTAATTATAATTTTCTATCCGTCTTTGTAATATAACTTTTGTATTGTAAAGAATGAAATTTAATTAGTCAGACTCTCCAGGACAAAAAATGGTTTTGTTCATAAAAACCCCAGCAGGCTTTATCGTACCAAAACAGGGTTAACGCAGCTTCAAGCGAAACGCACGAATTATAACCTTTGCTTCTGAAACTCAGGATTTTATTTTAATATTTTTTGTTCCAGTTATTGAAAAAATGTCGAAGATAAAAAACAATATACACGGTTCAATAGTACAAAAATTTTAACCACCTGCTCTAGGAGACTTAACAGACAAGAAACAAAATATTTCGGATTTTCAGCTTGATGTTTAAAAAATAAACCGAACCCCTTTTTCTCTTAGAATTCAGTGTCTATGACAACATACGTTCGAGATGGTTTTGACTTAAGCACAGCGCTGTGCGGTTACTTCGCGGCGTTGCCAGTTGTAAAGATAGTGAAAATGATTATTTTTGATAATAATACTTGATATTGGTTGAACAGAACTATACAGGGTGATTGGGAGAGAACCTCCAATATCCGAAAGAGATGTTTAGGGGACAAAAAGTGAACAAAAAAGTCTAATAAACATATGGTCGAATATCAACGGTTACTTAGATAGCAATGAAAAAATTTTTTATTGCTATTTTTGCGATAGCTGTTATTTGATATTTTATTTTGCTTACGTCATTTATTCTAAACCAAACTCACATTAGTTATTACTAATTGTCACATTTATTTTGAAGTTTGCGATTTAAACGCTCATTCTATAACCGTTGCTTTTATTTTTACATGTGCGTTCGTTAAGTTGGTACTGTAAACACATAATTTCGTAATTCCTGCCACATTTAGTCATCGAGAATATGCTGATATTATTTTTATTTATGGGTATTGCAACGGTAGCGCTAATCATGCAGTTGCTGAATATCGACGTCGCTTCCCGAACAGAAGAGTGCCAGATAGAAATGTATTCCAGACAGTCTTCAACAATGCACGTGAAACAGGCATGTGGCCTAGTGGGAGAATTACATCTGAGCTGGTCCTGGTCTAGCAGTGGTAGAAGCAATTGTAAATATGGTAGAACGTAGCCCGGGTGTAAGTACAAGGCGCATTTCAACTCGTCTCCAAATTAATCAATCTACGGCATGGGAAGTCATTCAAAAAAGTGGTTTAAAACCTATCCATATTCAGCGCGTCCAGAATCTTTAGGATTTGCGGTTGCATTTTTGCAATTGGATGAACGCAACCCATGCACCTTACAAATACATTTTGTCCACTGATGAGGCTCGTGATGGAGTAAATAACTGTCACAATGAACATCGTTGGTCAGATGAAAATCCGCACGCTGCGGTGGAAAGTAACTTTCAGCATCGGTTCACCATTAACATGTGGTGTGGTATGATTAATAATCAATTGATCCAGTTGTGCTAGATGGTCGTCTCACTGGAGCTATATATATACAATTTTTAGACAATAATTTGGCAGATCTACTGCACGATGTTTCGATATTAGGCAAAACAAGTATTTTCAGCATGATAGTGGCTCTGCCCATTTTAGTCGTGTTGTGATCAATCATCTTAACAATCGCTTTCAACAACGCTGGATTGGCCGAGGTTGTTTCCAAAATTGGCCACCAAGGTCACCAGATTTGAATCCCCTTGATTGCTGTCTTTAGGGATGGTTTTAATCATTAGTATATGCAATAAAAGTGAACACAAAAGAAGCGCTATTCAATCGGATTGTCAATTATTGTGCAGCACTCATAAGAGAAAATCACCATGCACTTCAACGATTATAATTTACTGAATAACATGGAAATGACCATTTACTGCTTACCGATACATTGTGCTGTATCTAGTACATGCAAAAAAGTTAATATCTTGTAAACCGAGCCTCAAATCAAAATCTTGTAAGACTGAAAAAATAAAAACACGCTCTATCTAAAAAAATATATTCTGATACCATAGGCGTACTAAAAATAAGGTGGGGTCTGTGGGTACTACAATTTCCCTTTTCTCCGTTCGTGCTTTGATATTTTAGATCAAAATTATACAAAAAGTGTTTCAGATTTCAAACAGATGTCTGTAAACCACCAGAACCATCAATAAAAATCAGTTTTAAAATTTTTATTTTGTCACCACGTATTTTGAAAATGAAGCTCGAAAATGAAAAGTGGCATAAGAAAACTCCCTTTTTTATCCAATGAATGTGTGGTTAATGGCTTGGCCTATTAATTTGTAACATCCTGCACTTAGGAAAGGATCTTTCGGAGTTATCCGATTACGTTACTTTTGCTCAAAAACCAATAATAATATTTGCAACGTTAAAAGCTCCTTAATCCATCTGACAAAATTCTGTGTACGCCAGTGAACATAGGGATTATTGAGTAATGGTGGAGTTCCGCTTCCAATATCCAGTTTCATTCATAGTTCAGTGGCGGCTTTAGTGAAATTAGATCCATAGCAATGCTAATGCTGATTTAACTATTGCACCAACATTACCTTCCTAAGCAAATCTCTTTGATGTGTTCAATTGCGGTTAACGTTAGTGCAACGGAACCTATCAGACTGAAATGCTATGAGGTTAGTCGAACGAATTCAGGGGATAGTCGATTAGACTGCAAATATTTTGAATTATCAGAATATAAAAGCATCCTGATACGACCATAAAAGCCTAAAAATATTTATTATACAGGGTGAACCTTAATTTTATTACACTTCAACTGATTTATCCCGTGAAAATAATAAAACAATTTAAATACATTTTATACGTTAGCAACAGATGCGTCAAGCAGTGCATTACATAAATAAACCATTACCTTTGTTCGGTTTCAGAAAATGCAAACGTATCCCATATTAATTTTCAGTTTACCTGTATTGAAATTAGCAAATCCCTTTCCACAAATATTACATGTTTTGTTTCTACTTGTAACTTACTTATTCCTTTGTTCTAGACCATACTAGTGCACCGGTAACAACATAACCTCTCCGTCGACCTCGACTATCAATCCTAGAGAACGAAGCTGGTGCGGGACATTTCGCCTACTGCTTATGACACCTACCTGTTACCTGTGTCAACGACACCAGTTTCTTTTTTACATGCGATTGACACTGCTTTTAAATATGTTACTTTGTATTCTCTCGATATTGAACGCAGCAAGTTAGCTAGTTATTTTGTTATTCCATGTTTTGTGTTTATAATTAAAATCTGTTTTACCCACTAGTACGAAATGGTTAGCACCGACATGTTGTTTGAGGTTATGTGGCGAAAATTAACTCTACATTGTTGTGTGAAAATCATGGTTTTTTTGTTATTTATAAAATAATTTAAGGGGATAATTTGTGATAATTTTTCTAACAGTGTACCATGGTATTACCTTGTGAAATGTATATTTAAATAGCTGGTTTTTCAGTAAGTAGGTGAGCTTTCATGTATGTCTATGGATAAGCTTTGCATTCATTGAACAAAGTAACTTTCTAAACACTTTTATTAATAGTATCTAACTTGCGGAAATTAATATTTGAATCGTTTATGATAATTTTACTTTACTTATTGCTAAAAGAAAGTGTTTGTAAATTAGAACCAAAACTTACAGATGATATAGTTTATTTTATTAGGTTACGTCAGTCGTGTGTCTGGTCAGCGGTCCTCAAAATGTGGGTAGTTAAAAAAAATAATATCTCCGTAAATATTTGAAATTTTTAAAAATGACCCATTAGACTTATCTATATGACGAACTATACCTGCAGTTAAAATATTTGTCAACATAATAAAAAATCAAAATTATTTGTTCTGTATGCAGCATATGTAATGGTATTATTATACCAATCCAGACATCAAATGTAATGTTGGGTGAAAATCAAAATCAATTTAAGTTCAAGGTAGACGTTACCCTTTCTACGGACGGTTTGTACTATGTCGCCTAAAAGGGATTATAGAAATTAGCCACAATGCATACAGGATGTTGGCCATTATATAGGGTAAAATTCTCAGAAAACAAATATCCGCTTTACATTGTAGTGTTCTATGTGATATGTATATCCACAAATATAATTAGCATAAAACAGGTTGAAAATAACATGAGAACAGTCTACAACGGTACAACTTTCATGTAATACCGCTGTTGTTCCTAATCCTTAATTGATATTTTACATTTCAGGTGTACCTTTGAAGTTAAGGTACACATACAGGACGTAATGCAACGTCGCCTTAACAATGATGTATTTAACGTTTTTTTCATATTGTACAGGGTGTCCCAGTTTTGTTTGTAATTACAGAATATTTTGGAAACTACAAGAGACAGAAGAATGCGGTTTTGATATCACTGGGCTACTTTTTCAAGAAACTTAAGATGCCGCAAAATTTTTAGACATCTTCGCTTTAGATATACAGGTTGAAATTTAAAAAAACTACTTTAAAGGGATTTTTCGTATCTCAAAGAAGAGCTGAGATATTGAAGTGGTGAAAATTACTCCTGATAGACTTTTTTATGTAGAGTTCGATAGTGTACTTGAAATTTCTCTACAGGATGTCTCTTTTAAAATATGACCCAAACATATAATTTTTTAAATGGAACACTGTATTTATGAGATTCAATTGCATGATTTACTTATACATATTTTCGAAATAATAAAAATATGTTAAATTATTAAAACTGGTATCTCATAGTTGGCCATGCATTTTTATACAGGGTGTCCAGAATATGAGCGCAGTAATTTTAAGAGCTTATACATATATGAGACTAATAGCAACAAAACAACTCTTATGAAAAAAATATCTAAAAGGAATATTTTGTCTACAAATACTAATAATACGCAAAACTACGTTACGAAATTACAAACTAAGGTACAATTAAGGTTAAGTAAAAGCCCTGTAACGTAATTTGTTCATAATTTGATTTTTGGATCTGTATTGATGAAGTAAACAATTGAAGTGAAAAACTCGTTAAAATGTTCGACAACGTTGCAGTGTCGGGCTGCTGGTGATAGATAACCTAAAAGTAATATTAGTCATAATGGTGCGTACAGGTAGTGCAATTCATCTTGGTCTATTTTTTATAAACAAAAATTGAAGCAAGCTACAAAAACAATTCTGGTTTACTTAGTTTTAAAGCTTTCTGCCTTCTATACACTTTTTATTCGACTTATAAATAGTCGGATATGACGCTCTTTTGTTCCAATGTGGTGTGTCATAGTAAACTATTAAACTATTTAGTGTAGAGTTTAATGACATTTGACATTATTTAGAACAAGAGGTACTCAATTTGTTGTTGTTTTTGCTTTTTCATTGGGGTTCCTGTTATGTGAAGAAATGTTCAAATTGCCAGGTCAAGTTCTGCGAAAAGATCGGTAGATTACGTTATTGTATTTATGGATTTGCACAGTGTTATGTTTGTTTTGCTGTTTTGATTTATAGAGAAGTAACCATTTCACTTTTACAGTTTATTTATTAATGTCACTGTTGTCGAAAAAAAAATACTTGTTTTAAATCTTGCCGACCATTCTCATTTAATTCTTAATGATTTTAGTTTAGTCCTGAAGAAACCATAAAAATAATTGTGAGATGTCTGTAACCACGTTTTTATTAACAACTAGTCTAAATTTCCTGATAAAATTCAGATCAATATTGATTAGTGTATGAAAGTCCTTTATCTATTTGTTCATTTTACAAATTTCCCTAAAATTACACCATCTGGCAACACTGACTCGGCCTTGGTATAGGCAACCGGTTCGTAGCTGTCAAACAGTAACATTTTGGCCAGGACTATAATAGGATTTATTTTTTTCAATACAAAACTGAACAAAGTTGTTGGCAAAATGTGAATATAGGACTATTGTATATAATACTTCTTTATTCTGAATATTCCCTGTATATTTGCTCCTTCTCAGCTTCAGGAAAGAAAGAGGGGTGTAAAAATTTTCAAAAATGAAATATTTAAATGATGAAATTTATATTGATGGGGAGTTGAAAGAGGAAATAAATAATTTCCCTTTCCTTTTATTATTTCCTCACACTCGTTTATTTTCGAGGAACAATTTGAAATCTCTTTTCCAGGACGTTTCATGTCGCAGGAAATTGATAATTATGCGCATCTCAAGGTGAGTCTTGTCTGCCGGAACAGGAGAGCATTTCTTTGACAAGATTATGATTTTCGAGAAAAGTTCTAGTCTCTATACAACGACAATTTGACGCTCGAACAAGTTTTATGATTAACTCGTTAAAAATTTATAGACTGACGTAGCTTCTGCTTTTAATATAAACTTTTCGGGGCGTGTCTTTTGCCTCACAAACACGTCGTGCCGTTTTTAAATGGTGAATATACAGTATGATATTCACAATTTTATTAGAAATTATTTTCTTAAAAATTATTAAATATGTCTACATATTTTTGTAAGGCATTGCTTGACGTATAAAAGATCACAGATGTTTTTAATTTCTATTCCTCTATTTTTGAATGACTCACAGTGTTTCAAGTACAACAGTATCACCACGGAAAAAATCTTTATTCAAATTTTAAACTTCATTAAAATGTATATGTATTAATTCAGTAATAAATAATAATAATAATAACAATCTTTATTATTCCAACAGGAACACCCAATTACAGGAATAAGTAATAAACAAAACTAAGTAGTAATAAGAAATTAAAAATAAATACATATAATATACACTAATAAAGAGACTCATATAGCACACATACAATGTATAAGTTACGCTAAGTGAGAAACACAATAACACAGAGACTTTAAACTGCCATTAAAAATATCACAATCCTTAGCAATTTTATTATACAAATTACACATTAAGTAAATAGGAGATTTAGCTAGTATATTAGTTCTAGGGGAATCACAGTAAAACAAACTGTGTTGCCTCGTGTAACCACGTGGTATACGAAAGTAAACATTACTCAATAGTATGGGGCAATCAACTCTGTTGTTTAAAAGATTATACAGAAAGCGAATAAGAGATACATACATACATACGACATAAATCCAATAACTCTAATCTGAAACGATTCAATAGGTTAGTGTGATTACAACCCTGAAGTGGATAAACGCCATCCTGTCGAAATGCAAGAAGTTTTAAAAATCTTCTTTGAACTGATTCTAGCCGGTGCGGATGCGTATTATAAATCGGGTACCATATGATCAGGGAACAATATAAAGTTTTCAACGTGGCCACATTTGTAAAATCTCTACAATTGCGGTATATAAAACCATAAGTCCGGAAAGCACTAGATACAATAATATTAATATGTTCGATAAAAGTAAATTTACTGTCAAAGGTAATCCCTAAATCTTTATATAGCTCAACACGACTAATGATGTAGCCGTCAATAGAATATTCATATGCAACAAAATTAATCTTGCGAGTGAAGGACATAGAATAAAGAATATTTGACATAAATATTTACATATTCTTGAAATCCAAGCATTCTTATACTTAATTGAACAATTTTATTTCTAAATTGAATTGAATTGAATTTAAGATTTACTTAACGAACAATATTTTGTTAAAATATGAATAAAATATTATAATTATAGAATTGCTTCCTTAAATTATAAATGTATGGACATTCACGAATTAACATTATTAATATTTTATAATAAATGTCATACTGTAAAATTTAAAATGCGGATATAGTGCAAAATAATAATATTTATAGATTATATTAATACAACACTATAGAGACACAAATGTAGTATTATTTACTACAAATTGTATTAAAGTTCTGTATGTAGGTGGACCACCAGGTTCAGTATATGGCCGCAAGATGTAGTTACATTTTGCACAACGTCTACTCAGGTTCTCTTCTGTTAAATAATTCGTCACTTGCCTCGCCCCCAGTGGCATACTGGGGAGAGCTAAAAAGCTCAAAAGCGGTATATGTTTGGTGTGCCGCTAATGAATGACAGACATTTTGCTGTACATTTTTCTTTTCTTATATTAAATACTACTGAGTGAGTAGTTAAATCCCTTCAGGTTACTAATGTAAAAAAAAATTGGCCTGTGGAAATTCCACAGGCTTCTCACATTTCCAGAGGTGTTAGCTTGAAAAATAGAACACACTGTATGTTGTTTGGCTCAGCTCTTCTGTGTTACTTCCATAAAACAGACTATTTATGTTTGACCTAGTTCTTGTTTTCGATCTGAAAAATATACTACAATGTAAGTTAGAATTCGCCTTAGTTCCCACGCCAACGCGTGATTTCCAGTTCTATAAAAGAGGAAAACGTTTATGTCACAGTCGCTATTAATATTTTTATTATTTTGTCTGTCTCGTCGAGCGACCACTGTTCCTGAAAGTTTTCATAAAATATCTTCTAACTCATTAAATGTAGCAGTATTAGAAATATATAATTCGGAAAGTTGAGATCTTTCCATTGCTTCTGTATAAAAATAAAGTATTTCAATACATATTTGCTTGATAGACAATAAGGGTTATGCAAACACGAAATTTCTAAACTACTCTGCTGACTAATGCCCCGACCAGCATTAAAAAACCTATAGCAAACAGCTAAAGTCACTTGTAAGCAGCACACCAGAGATATACCGATTTTGATTTAGCTCTCATCAGTTTTCCGTAGGTGAGATATCTGACGAATAGCCCCTTCTCTCTTAAGCCCAGCAGAAGGGACCACTACGAAGTCATTAGCCCTTACTATTTTATTTGTAAAATATTATTCTCGCCGTACGTGATAGAGGTCGATGGCTTTCAATGGTGTAAGGGTGCAAATCCTCTCCACAAATATAGCTTATATACGGTCTACCGGCAGCGGGGCGCGAACCCTCACCGATCTAGTCACCTCGATTCACATACTGACGCTTTAAACCGCGCGACCACTGACCGACCGTATAGTAAAATACATTGCATTATATTGGAAGACTTCGTATTGAAAATAAATCACATTTCCCATTTATTACGTTACTTTATTACTTTTCCACGGGTAGTATTTTCTTTAGTTTCATAAACTGCTGGCCACTTGAACTTACACATAGAGATTTTTAGATAACAGTACTTTATTACACGTCAACCCCGAAAAACTTTCTATAACTAAAGTTATCTGATTTGAAGCCCAAACCTTTTGCCAGACACGTTGTTACATTACAACCATATAACTTCTAGTCCCGATATTTGAATTAGATATGTTGAGCAGAGAAAAGCACGGAATAAGCCTGTAATCCTTATAAATGAAGTTGGAAAGATAATGGGGATCTGGCGATATTGACAATTGCATCAAGTTCACTGAGAAAATATTCCACATCTGGGCAAGTATTTAAATAATGTGTTTCTATATATTTTGCGCCCACATGGTTTTGAATAGTGGGCTGTTCTAGTTATTTGTTATTAGTTAATTGATGACCATCATATAAGAAGTTCAAGTTGTGTTCTCAATGTAATTTTAAAGCGTTTAAAGTTATGTATACCAATTTAGAAATAGCAGATATGTATTTTATTATGATAAAGCAAATGAAAATGCAACTATAGCGTTATGTAGAAAACGGACCATTTTCACATCAGAACAAATGTGGATATCGTAATACCAACAGAATAATTAGAAGATGCTGCATTAGTATAGATTGAAAATCATTCTCAGATTGGTACAAGTGATTTGCATGTAAATTTAGCAACCATTTTGGAACACCAGTTACTATATCTATATCATATACAACATGTACAAGTACTTCCTCCTCGTGATTTTCCTCGCTACATAGAATTCTGACAATACTTTCTAAAACAGGTATTATTTACAGATGGTTTACAGATAAGTGCAACTTTTTGGGATATAATATTTGAAATTATTATAAGTTATCATAATAACCACTTTCATGAAGATACAAATCTCCAGTTAAATAATAATTGAAAGTAGGAACCAATGTTGCCAGAAGTAAATGTGTGATTAGGCATTGGGTGATTTCTTAACTGGTCTGCCTATTGTATCATTGACAGCAAATGGTAATATTTATAGAGAATTATTATGTAATCAGAACTTCTGAAAGATGCACCAATTGCAGCCAGATAGATAATGTTTCTTCTGCATGATGGAGCACCAACTCATTTCAGTAAAGTTTCTTATAGATTTCCAATGGACTGGATGAAATGGAGGCATACCCTTGACCTGCTCGATCTCCTGACTCAAATCCAATGGATTTATTTTTATGGGGGTATCTTAAATCCACTGTTTATGAAACAACAGTAGAAAACCAAGTGGATTTAAGGCAACGAATCATAAATGGATGTCAACAAGTCAGACAAATGCCAGGAATTTTAGAAAATGTACGACAACCGTTGAGACAAAGGCTTGTGACATGCGTTATTGCCAATGGTAAGCGTTGTTAGTATATAGAAATATATATATTTTTTGCTTATTTCTAATAATTGAGGCAGGTAACTAGACTCCTCGTTATTGGGTCTAAAATTATGCAAAAAATCACTCTCTTAAGCGGCTTTCACACGATGAATATATTATCAAACATTTTTATTAACAATATTTTTTCAATGTATTGAACACTTCCGTACGATCGATATTGATAATAATATTCATATTTCCAGATGATTTTTACAATAGAAGAATTAAAATGAGAAATAGTAGAAAAAGCGTGTATCGCTTATTATTTTAGCACCAAATGTCAAAAAAAATCAAAGGGAATATTTCGTGAAAGAGAAAAGAATACTACAAAGAGAAAAATACTGTCATGTCAATCTCGTAGATTGCAGTAAGGTAGTTTATTATAAAATTTACTTCAAAATAAATTGTGAAACATTTCAAGAATTACTCAATTTGGTATATCCATGTATCACCAAAAAAAGTATAACAAAAGCAATATCAGCACTTAAAAGGCTGGGAGACAGAAAGATTTATTGAGGATCTCTTCAAAACTTAGGTTTCCAAAAAATCCATGAAGTTGGTTTATATACAAGTATGTCAACAGAAGAACTTTATGTTCTCTAGCAGTCTTGGATTTTTTAGCCTCTTGATCTTTTATTAACGTCCTCAATTTTGTTATACACGTAAGACAATTTTTACACTTGAAAAACACATGTAAACACTCGCATCATAAAAACGTTAATACAATAAGAAGTAATCGAATTTCAATATTCAAAATCGCCTGGCTAGAGTTTACAGTAGCTCGGCGATGTAAAGGTTGAAAATACTACAACAACATTTTTTTCTCGGAAACTATAAAGATTTTATAATTTCTTTTACTATATTAACTCATCTATTTCCAAGTTGTGAATCATGCAGTATATGTGGTCCCGCCCAAAACATTTTGGGATCGCAACAATCCATGAATACATTGACAATATTGTAAATGTAGCCTTTATCTTTCTTATTGTCAATAATAATAGTCAATATAACAAATATTGATAATATTATTGATCGTCTGAGACTGCTTAAATTTATGACATAGACTGAAAATATATGTACCCTGAACGTATAGATTTAAATATTGCAATGTTGATTTGTTACCACCTTTCAGCTGAACCCTTATATTTTGCCTTATTTAATTCACGTCCTATATTTAACTAACCATGGACTACAATCGAGTACATTAACTTAATTAATAAGTTCCAAGTATTCTTTTTCAATTCATCTTGTTATTATAATGCCACGCCCTTTGCTAACGTAGATTTCTAATTTCTAAAAAGTCGAACGGCGAGAAAACCACTTTTTAGAGGCGCGCGTTTTGATCCAAACAATTCCTCAGTATTTTCGGCACAAAAAACCGTTTCGGAAGCTACCTGTTACGTTAGGTTATTTAGCTCATTTGTTCGCATAGCTCCGGTTTGAATCGATCGGATCGGGTCTCTAGAATTGGCGGGTAGCGACAGTTTCATTAACAATAATTGTTATTGCTAGGCGCTTTATAGTTAGACAAGTCTTTGAAAATATAGAGTGACATAAATAATACAACTCAACATTTTTTTTCTCAGATCTGGAGGTCAGACCATGTTTATTATATGTATTTGAGGTCGCTAAATCCAAATCTGGGGTCCGTTTAACCCCATCACATCAGACTTTTTTTATAATTTGAAAAAACTGAATAAGATAGGTTCTTCAGCACTATTAACCGCATATAACCCTATAACTTAAACTTTAAACCCACTCAAGCTGTAAATCCCCAAACCCATAGATAATTACCGCATAACCCCACAGTTTTATAACCAATAAACCCAATAACCGCGTTACTCAGTACTTTGACGCAATTTGTCAGTGCTCTTCAAACAAAATATATCCTACACCACAACCCAAGAACCTGATAACCTCGCAATCCCATAACCCCATAAATAATAACAATAGTTTTCCTGAAAAACGAAATAGGACCATTAGCATTAGAGTTACGCAATGGTTACTTGACTGATTTTTGTTGGATGCTAAAAAAAGATATAGCAGTAGGAGAAAAAAATTCAAATCAAAAATTCAAATTCTTATCAAAAACCCATTCAAGGGCTACATAATAATAATAAGAATGATGATGATGATAATAATAATAATAATACGTGAACGCGTGAACCTGATGATCAAAATTCGCTCGCGCAATCTCGGGAAAAATATAACTGTTATTTTTTATAGGGTTATGGGGTTATTGCGTGATGTAAGATAAGTTCAAGGACTGAGTAACGCGGTTATTGGGTTTATTACTTATGGGTTTGTGGAGTTATGGGGTGATTGATTTATGGGTTAACAGCTTGAGTTTTGTGTTTAAAGTTTGAGTTGTAGGGTTATATGCGTTTAATATTGCTGAAAAGACAAAATGATTGGGTATTTTGAGCTTATGTCTAAAGTCTCATTTGATGAGGTTAAACGTATCCCGGATTGGGCGATCCCGGAAAAATATATAGTAAACATGGTCTGACATGCAGATCTCAAAAAAAATTTTTGTGGGGCTGTATAATAAAAAAGCACTATTAATATAATATAATTTTTGTTGGCGAATGGAATAAAAAATTATTACTGCGCTGCTCTCTACAGGGTGTTAGAGGTTTGAGTGCCATTTCTTTAACTTCTGATAGGTTAAGCGCAAATAAACAAAAAATGTGTATGTTACATGGACATAAGTTAAATCTCTTTACAATACATTAAGTTGTAATACCAGGGAATTTCATTTGTTGTTGTGTAGATGTAGGTGTAGATGTAGTTGTGTAGATGTTTTTGTTTTACAGTTTTAGAATTTATTTGGAGAAATCAAAGAAAATAAATTTATGCCATTGTCTGATATATTCATCAACGCAATGGTATTATAACTTTGTTGGCACTGCTAAGATAATTAAAAGTGATTTTGACAAGGACATCAAAGTTGTCACATACATGAAATTGACAATATCATATAAATTTCCAGTTCTCATTATATTAATTTATGCAGACATAATTTGTCCCGACGTAAATGATAATTAAAAATCATTTATCTATTAAAAATGTCATACACTCAGAGAAAAATATTTTGACCAATTCTTATCCACTGATTGTACACTGACTGTAATGTGAATGTGAAATTAATATCAATATGAAACTTATTCATTGTATTGTCAATAATAATTATATAAAGCTTTGCATTTATATATTTTACGCATTTAATTTTTTGCAAGAAACATAACTTGCTATTTCATTTTGAACATAATTATTAATTAATTTTAAAAGCAGTTCATTGAAACTTTATAAAAATGTTCGGCATCTTTTGAACTAAGATAAGTTTGATTATATGCATTTTTTGTCGCTTGACATCGTCCTGTGTCTGATTAATTTCGGGACACCCTGTAAATACTAATGTTTCCACATCTACAGATGGTTTTCACCCTTTTATTTTGTGTATACATATTTTTTATTTATAATAATTATTTTCTTTATGAGTGTATACTAAGACCGTGTAAATGTCAGCATTTCAAAACAATTGGTTTCGACAAGTTACCGACAAAGAATGCTTTCCTAACAAGTAAAATATGTAGTTAGACCTAAAAAATGATTTGTAGACAATTGATTACCTATTTCAACTGGGTTGTCATTCCCGTAGTTTCAAATTAACATCTGTAGACATTTTAATTATTTGTTATTAACAAAATATGTGAATGATTGACGTAAGAAGAATGCAATTGACAAGGTCTCGTCAGTGTTTAATTGTTATACAAAAATATTTTCGCATACGAACAGCGCAAACAAAGAACATTTTAAACAAGACATTTTTTCTGTACACTAATCATCAGCCACAATCAATTAAAGGGTAGGAAAAGTACATAATATTAATATCTTTCTTGCCTGTTATGTAGGTAACAGGCAAGATGGAACCAAGTAAATTAAAAAAACTATACTGTAAATGTAAAATAAGAAATATACTACATAACTAATAAATGGGTATAAAAATAATTACACATTTACTAAATATGTATATGTATAGTAAAATACCTTTTTATGCGAAAAATACTATTTATTCGTTGGTTTGAAATGAAGAGGTGAGCATGTAAATTTGTGGGGTTGTCTGGGGGAGATTGGGGAGGAAATGAATATTTGTTATTTGAATAAAGTATTATTTTCATAATTTGTAATTTGTCACTTTCTCCTTTACCATTTCCCACAGAGCCACCCACGAGAGCCCCCGGGGAAGTCTAATGCCAGAATTGACTTCGACATCCCCGAAAACCCCCGAGTATCGATTTTGGAGTGATTTTCATAAACGCTGCCATTTCCCCCTCAAGTCACCCCCAGACGTCCCCACAGAGGGACCCTCCGAGCGCCCCTGGTAAAATCTAATGCTATAATTGAATTCGACATCCCCGAAAACCCCCGAGGAACGAGCACCCCCGTGCATCCCCGGCTAATTCTAATGCCAGAATCGAGTTCAGCAGCCTCGAAAACTCGCGCGTAACGATTTTCTAGCGATTTTTCCGAGTTTCCAGTCGTTTCTGTAATGGTGTAATGCATTTTCCGGCCCAGAAGGCATTTTTCAAAAAAATGCCTAAACCAGACGATATAGACTCCAGAACACAATGCAGAAAACCGCATCTCGATATCTGCTGTGCCTAAAATTTCCGCTATTACGGTCGATTTTGATATAAATGGACTGTCATTTTGCAAAAAAAAAAAATAATAAAAAATTCTAATTGTGGTAGTTTTTATTTTCATTCATTCCATATCAAATTTTTATCATGAATGATCATCTTGTTGAGAATGAAATAGTTAGTTTCCAAAATTCTGTATAACCATCCTCCTCGGAAACACCCATTCAAGAAATCAATACATTTTCGAACACATACAGAGTGTGTCAGAAGACATGAGAATATTACTAGAGCTAATAAAACATTGATACGTACACGCCCATACCACCCAAAGCCACCCATTCAAAAGGGGATTTTATTATATAGACTCCACTGTATCAACAATATATAATTCAGTTTTCAGTATTTTATCAGCTTTAGCAATATTGATACGATGAAAATAATCGACAGCCTAATGAATGACAGAATCTTAGTCCATGACAGGCCACTCATATCCTCACTTTGCAGCTCTTGGGTGCCAAAGATTTTATGTCTTAGTCTCCCAAAAGCCACATAGTAACCTAGAAAGATTTAACAGTCACACCGTCCATCGAAAAAACCATGGGCCTGTCTACATCCTCTATTCCTTCCCCAATTCTATCTTAATATTTAGTAGGTATATTTATTCAGAGCACTATTAATGCTACTTCGCCCAATTCAATGAATGGCTTCAGATCCCTGGCCAGGCGCCCCATGTCCGCAAAGAGCTAGCTGGTCAACTCTCTCGTTAGCTGGCTACTTTATGGCTCCAGACAATCTCCACACTCCTGAACGATACCAGCCTTGTCCTTGGAAAGCTAAGAGCCCTAAGTGCAGCTTGGACTATCAGAACAGATACAGCTTTTCTCCTCCACACAATTTCTTACACGTTCCTTGCTTGCTTCCATCGAATATGTTCCTGCACTCGAATACTCATCTCCTACCCGGGACCCATCCGTGTAGCATACCTAGAGAAACATGTCCTCTATCTGCTCTCGCCGTTCTCTTAAGGGGAATAGTGGTAAGTTACTTATCGAACAAGCCGTAAATGAGTAACGCGTAGTAGCAGAGGTTGCCGGCGACTGACTTTAGCTGTTGCTAGAAGTTATTCAGGTGTAGAGATGGGCGATTCGAATCTTTTTCAAGATCCGTATCGTTCGAATAATTTTACAAAATGATTCGTACCATAAGATTCGTACCAAAGATTCGTATCATCATAACACAAATTGAATCCTAGATAAAATATAACTGAATGTAAAGTAAAGGCCGTATGACACGGTGTAATATTTCACATAGCTTTTTATTTGATATTATAATTAAAGTGGTTCGTCCCGTATCATACAAGCAAAATGTACAGTTTTCTATATATATAAAACTGAAAAATAAAACATGTTCTATTTATATAAAATTCAAAATACATTTTATGTGAACAATAATATAACATCAGTGCATCTTTCCCATATCTTTCCTATGTTTGCTTAATTTTTGGTTATTGGTTATAATAACAATAATTATTATTAGTACTAAATATAAAAAAATGCTTATATAATTCTGTGCAAAAGTTTATATATAATTTTCTACCGTGTCATACGGCAAGTACTAATAAATAGCCCGGTCCGTGCTCGTATTTCGAACCGAACTGTGAACTGTATAATTATTTGTTATGTGAATGTGAATCAACAGTCGCGTCACGTAGGTACGGTTCCGTTCAGATAAAATTTGGTGTCGGTTTTCTATCGGAAGTCCAGTTATGTGGTACGACTGGTACGAATCATTTTAGTATAGAGGATTCGTATCATACGAATCAGTGTCTTGATTCGAATAATTTAAACGAATCATACGGATTCGACTCATCTCTATTCAGGTGTAATTCAATGCTGGTCGGGACAGCAAGCAGAGTAGTTGTTTCCTGGAATTCAGTGTTTGCAAGCCGTAAATGGTCCCACAAAAAATATTGTAGTTAGATCCCTTTGCATGGCATTTCGAACCATCATGTTACAAGGGTACTATTTTCTAGAGGCACAACCAACGTCTGTCGCTACATCTGCAGGTAGGATCCCTAATGGAAATCTTGTACTGGTTGGTGGAAGAGCTGCATAACCAACGCGGTGCTCGCGAGTATAGCACTCGGAAACGACTCCATTACCGTGAATTCATTACTACACACGCCATTTCCATTTTAATTTAACAATGGCTCGATACACCTCTCACTAGATGTTGATAAGTGAGTTATATTTAGCTACGTGTGAGACTACTTTTTTATTTGTAGACGCCGGATGATATTGCAAGAGAAAGAAACATTAAATCGGGGCATGCTGGAATAGATATTCGTGAAATGTTAAATATATGATTGCTTTCCGACTATACGGGGTGATTCATTAGTAATTGGACAGAGCTTAATGGCAAGTTGCTGAATAGAAATACAAATAATTTTAGGCATTTAAAAACTGAATAATATAGAGCTTAACAAATAACAGGCATGTTATCTCATGCCACATGCGAATATTCAAAGGTAGCAAAGTAAAACGAATATATAACGACAGAAAATGGTCTAACCAACAATTTTTTGGGTACAGAAATCTTTCAAATTACATATTTTTTTAATTTAACTGTAGATGTAAATATTGTTGTAACATAAACTGACATAGTTCTGCATATAAGATCGTTCACCTTTATTTATAAGTATGTGAAAATAATTACTGTTAAAATGTGGGGTTAGAAGAGCAAAATAATGTGTTTCTGACATATACTTTTTAAAAGTTATTATTTTATTTGAAGATAATTTAAATAATAGGGTGGATAAACAAAATATCAAGAATTTAAATTTTGATATTACTTTTGTTCTACGTGTTTTATTTTTCGAGATTTCTGTACTTAAAAATACCACAAATTTGATCATCACCTTGTATTGAGCGATTTTTAAAATTAAGATATTTAATTTACGGTGATTTCTTGCATTTAAAAAGTTTGAAACCAAAAAACTAATAGGATATTATGCGGTGAACATTTAACGATACCTAGCAATTAAGATACGACATGAAAATTACGTAATAATGAAATATAAGCACTGTCTGGGTCTGAATACGACCACAATAGAAAGCAACCCACTATACTGTGGGTATTATTGAAAAAAACCCGACCTCTATAGCCATCGGTGAGATATTTGCAAAAGAGGAATTTTAAGAAACAACTACTCTGCGGGCGAATGTCCCGACCAGCATTAAATTACATTTCAAAACAATATAACAAACAGCCACGGTTAGTCGTCAATAGTGCCACCAGAGATACCTATAGATGAGTCATTCGATGACTGTCTCGAGAGAACCTAATGTTGTGGCTGTATACAGGCCTAACGTAATGCAGTGACCAACAGTGATTCATGACATGTTATACATCTCCTTCGGTTATGGCAGACTGCGAACAGCCAGCGTTATTCGTCGGTTGCCTCACCTATAGCATACTTATGAGAGCTCAAAACTGGTAAATGTTTGGTGGCAACGCTGGCGACTAACTGTGGCTGTTTGCTATAGGTGTTTCAGGTTCAGCCCGCAGAGTAGTCGTTTCCTGAAATTACGCTATTGAAAAAATATGCACTTTATTTAAATTTGACGTAAGTAGGAATTTTTTTTTATGTTTCCAAATTTGTTTGTTCCTACGTACGTAATTTCTGTTTATGCAATTCATAAAAAGATCTGATATTCTAAAATATTTTGGGCTATGTAGGTTTCGTAATATTTTCCTGCAAATGTGAATTTCCTGTATTTGTTAAGTTAACTGTGTGAGCCAGTTGGTGGGATATGTTGTAAAACATATAGGGTTGACTCAATCTCAAAAAACAAGAGATAGATGAATTCTAAATCTTCCAGAGTTAACGTCGGACAATTTTAAGAATTGGAAATTCAGAATAATGACGTTATTAGAAGCGAAGTAAGTAAAAGTTGCATTTGAAAAAGAAGAAGCAAATTCAAGTAAAGATGAATTAAAGAGTGAATTCAAAGAAAAACATGCAAAGGCGAAATCAACTATAACAAAGATTTTGATTTGGCATCAAAGCAAATGGCGCATGCTTTAGAAGATGGGACAACAGAAGCTGGACTAGTAGCCAAGGGATTTGAAGTTAAGGAGAAATTTATTTTTATTTATTAACTGGTCTTGAAACAAATAATGTGGAACAACTCATACAGCTATTCAAAAAGGAATTTAAAATATAGGAGGTAACAATTTTGTGGGTATGAAACTTACAGATCTGAAGACACAATATCTATATCATAAGAAAACATGTTAAGAAGTACCTAAAAATTTGTTCGTTTGACCGCTTTCTCTCGTTATATATTCGTTTTGTATTATGATTATGTATGATATTATTTTTATTTATGGATATTGCAACGGTAGCGCTAATCGTGCAGTTGCTGATGTCGCTTCCCGAACAGAAGAGTGCCAGATAGAAATATATTCTAGACAGTCTTCAACAATGCACGTAACTGGAATGTTTCTCAGTGTGAGAATTACATCTGAGAGGCAAGCTGGTCCCGGTCTAACAGTGGAAGAAGAAATTCTAATTATGGCAGAACGTAGCCCATGTGTAAGTACAAGGCGCATTGCAACCCGTCTCCAAATTAATCAAACTACGGCAGGGGAAGTCATTTATAAAAAATATTTAAAACCTTCCCATATTCAGCGCATCCAGAAAATTCAGGACGGTGATAATGACTTGCGGTTGCATTTTTGCAATTGGATAAACGCAAACCATATACTTAACAAATACATTTAGTTCATTGAGGCTCACTTCACTCGTGATGGAGTAAATAACTGTCACAATGAACATCGTTGGTCAGATGATAATCCGCACGCCACGGTGGAGTGTAACTTTCAGCATTGGCTCAGCATTAACGTGTAGTGTGGTATGATTAATAATGAATTTCTTGGCCCAGTTGTGCTAGAAGGTCGTTTTACGCTAGATATGTAGAATTTTTAGAAAATAAGTTCACAGATCTACTGGACGATGATTCATTAGATATTAGGCAAAACATGTACTCTCAGCATGATGATTCTCTTGCCCATTTTAGTCATGTTGTGATCAATCATCTTAACAATCGCTTTCTACAATGCTGCATTGGCCGCGGTGATTTCCAAAATTGGCCACCAGGGTCACCAGATTTGAACCCCCTTGCTTACTGGGTTTGGGGATGGTTGAAATCATTAGTATATGCAACAAAAGTGAAAACAAGAGAGGCGCACCGTGCACTTCAACGAGCTACCCGTGCAATCCACCAACGAGCTGATGCATGCATTGAGGCGAACGGTGGTATATTTTAAAATGTAATTCTTTAATTTCGGTGTATTAGATCTTTAATCAATGTAAATATAGAATACACACCTTTTTCTACAGATGCTTTACAATAATTAATTCGGGTAAAAATATTTTCAATGCTAGCTCAGTGATATTCGACCCATGAACACCCCTATTAAATATAGGAAATTCCCTCCCAATTACCCTCTATATTATTAATTTCTTAAATATCTGTAATTATTTATATTTGTATAAAACACTATTTCAAGAATACGACGTACTTAAGAATCTGATGTAGTTTGCTGGTACATCATTTCAGAGTCACCCTGTATATACTTCTAGTCAAAGGTCGTCGTGAATGATTGTATAATTAACAAAAGAGCGGCTGATGGGAGCACAGGTCCATTATAAGGCCCCTCACCTGCAGCAAGCGAAAGAATAATCTAATTCCAAATTATCCCCTGCCAACTTCCCCTTTTGTCGAAAATCAATAGCCGAGATCCCAAACGATCTCGGCTAAACAACGGCAACGAATCTCTCTTATCAACAAACAGCCCCGTGTTTTCGGTACGTCCTGCGTCTTATTGAATCTTTCACGGGCTCCTTCTGGAAACAAAAAATATCCTCCCGAGAGAAATAAAGCTTCGCTACATTTCCCGTACCGTTCCGTTCCTTTTGTTGGGTCGAGCGTTGTTTTAGCAGCAGTTAATCTTTTATTTTGCGGGCTCACAAGTCAAAATACCGGAACGCAGACACATAAAAAGTGTATATCATATATGTTAGGCAGGGAAGCGCGTCCATTTGCATATGATTTCTTCGGGAAAGTTTCTGTATTATGTAGTTGTTTACCACCTGAGCTTAGAGGTCTGGATCTCCTAATGTTTTTTAAAATGTGTTTTTTTACAGAGAACCTACAAAAGTATACCTAGACGAAGACTTCTAGCAAAACTTGCAGTAAATATTATGCCAGAACTTTTTTAATTCGAAAAATATGTAAAGTTGACTGGAGAATAATATTGCTAACGGTACAATGTTGACAAAAACTTTCATTAAGATATGAGTTTTTTCCAAATATGCAAAAATAACTAATTTGTGGTTGATATACGGGGTGATTCAAAAATTATCTAAAAAACAAGGGATTTTTACAAATACAATGTAAAGACTAGCATCACAGAAAGTTTAGTGCCTACAAAAAGGAATCGGATTTCAATATTCGGACTCGCCTGTCTAGTGCCTACAATAGTCCAGAAATCTAAAGATTGAAAATAATACAACTTCAATAATGTTTTACTCATGACGCATTTATTCCCAAATTCTTTTAGATACGTTCTGAAACATCCTGTATACAGGTGCGGCGTGTATGATGTATGCAAAAGAAAATACGGTTTCCTGATAATATTTGTAACAGAAAAGGCTTGAATGGGGAAGTTTTCATCATTGCGTTTTTTATTTTTGTAAATGAAAGATCATTTACTCAACGAAAATGAAGACCGTACAATCAACTGACTTTGTATTTCATGATTGAGTTAAATGATAATTTTTCGATGCATATTTAAAATTTTATTTACATGAAAAAGCACAGTCAAAATTGTTCCGTATAAGGCTTTCTAAAATACCACAATAGGTGTTTTATTTTTCCGGTTAGATTTTACCAATTTTGATAGACCAAACTTTTTTACTTTAAATAGAACACCCTGTATGTTTTTCAGCAAATTGTGGAAAACTAAATTACTTTTTCTTTGATATAGAATTTGTAGGGTTTAAAAAAACGCAGTTAACTAATACTAAATGGTGATGGTTTGGTCAACTTGAATTCTCTTGTTTAACTATGTTGATTAAGTATTTTCATACCTAGTGACAACTTTAACAAGGAAACCGGAAAAAATTCAAAATATAATAAATTCATTTCCTGCATAACCAACATTAGGGAAAAAAGTACACGATATTATATTTGAAATAAGAAAACATTTTGCTCATTAAAACTGGTATTGTTTTTCTTTGTATTATTAAATGATTAAGATCTCGCAAATATGTTTTGTAAACCTTATTTTTAAAGCCCTCCTCCCCCATAAAAATATCGAGGGGTGTTAGATATGGTGACTTTCCAAGGAGCAGAATAGGTACATTAATCCCAATCTATTTCTCTGGGAAAGTGTTACCTAATACTGCTGCACAATCTTGGCCTTGTGGGTGTAGAACTCCGTCATGCTGAAACCATAGGTTTCTCCTTAGCTGAAAAGGCACATTCTCCAGAAGTGAAGGAAGTTCTTCTTGTAGGAAATTTAGGTAAATCACGCTGTTCAATATATTTTCATAAAAATAAGGCTCAATTAAATGCTGACCGATGATGCCGCACCATACATTTTCTCCAAAATGGCCTTGGACAATGGGGATTTTCAATGAACCAGTAGTTCTGATCAACAGTTTCTATATTTACTACAATTTGAGCTATAAATTTAAGTCTGTTTTCAATGTGACGCTCAGGTAAATACTCCAAGTTGTGAATTTTTTAGTCATGATACCCATTGGTCTTTAAAATTCGTTGAATGGTTGATTTATTCAAATTCAATTTTCGGCTAGCCTGCCGTATAGAATTTGATGGATTTTGTTCGAAATACTGAACAGTCTAGCTATATTAACATTGTTTCTCACCCTTCGGTCAATTATTTGATTCTTCCGAACAGAAAATGCATCTTCATATCGCCGCAAGGTCTCCACTTGTCTCAAATTTTAGTTATTTTTTTGTATCCTCATAGTAGACCCAGTATATCAAGTTTGAAACACTGTACAGTTTTATGTTTAAACGTTCGTTGAAACATATTTGCATAGTGTTGGTTTTCAGCTTCTCTAGATACACCAAACCAACACTAGATCTTTTACCACTAGTACTTCTTTAGTTATCAATATCTGTACCAAATATTTAGCTCAATCGACTTAGTTCGGTCTCTAGTTTCAAAATTTATAATCCTCTCTAAAACGCCCGTACAAAATAAAGCTAATTAGTTTATCTACGCTGTCAATTACTTGAAAGTTCCATGTCTTGTATTTTGTACTCGTATTTTCAGAAACGTGTTCAATTTTGCACCCCCATTTGATATTCTTATGCGCTCTAAAAAGTTATTTTGGCGTAGATTTTATTTCCCAAGCACGAGATTTACAGTTCCCAGAATAAATGTGAAGGCTAATGTAATCTGAAGTGTGTACAATTTCTCTCTGACTGGCGGGATGGAATTGGAGCCCAATACCAATTTTCAACGTCCCTGAAATCCCAGAAATCCTTCTGAAATTCAATAACATGTAGGGCAAACTCCCCAAGTCTATTTATACTTCTAAAAGAAGGTCTTAAACCGACACCCGACGAGGAAATTGGTGAGAAAGAATGCAGTTTTCATTCAGATCTTCCATTTTCGTCGAACTAGGGGCAGTATAATAAGTCGCCCCTACTTTACACAACTGAACTTTTAACTAATTATGGAAAACGAATGTTTTTACTCGGGGAATAAGAAGCAAAACCTCTGAAGTATTAATATAATTTGAAACTTGACTTGATTTCCCTGCTGTTTGCCCTGAGCTTTAAAAGCCTGCATTTTAATCTAATTACTGAAGATGGAATAAGAATAAAGCACGCTTTTGTCTGCGTTTGATCAAATTTGAGCATCACCGGAGGCTCTGCTAAGGCGGCATTTCGAGAAATCAAACATAACTTTTCCCATTACTTCAGCCATAGCGATTAGCTGTGATTAAAAGAAATTTCAAAGAAGAGGATTTCCGGGGACAAGGATTTTCCTGTCGATTTTAATTGTTGTATAAATATTTCAGTGCCCGGGGGCAAAAAGAAGATAACAATGGAATTAAAATTGACTTAATACACTTCTTGGTAGCTTTTTTACTTCCGAAAATATTTCTCTGAATTACCTAAGGAACTTTATATTGTAATAGATTGAAACACCATACATGAAAACGTGGTTTCGATTCTTGTTTTATCGCATAGCTTTTGATTTAGCTTAGTGATGTAAAAACAAAAATAACAAATCATCCCGTGCGTATTTTGTGATAATTTTCGTAAAAAATGGAAGAAATCGAGCTAAAATGTGCTGAAGCAACCAGTAAATTGGTGCTTACGAAGTCTTCTGCTCGTTATGAGAAGGAATACCAGCTTTTCAACGTGTGGAGAAAAACCTAAAAGGTGGAAAGCGATCTGAATGAGAATATCCTTTTGGCGTACTTCTTGGATATCTCCAAAAAGATGACTCCTGCGACAATGTGGGCAAAATATACGATGCTCAAGTCTATGCTGATGGTAAAAGAAGGAGGTGATATTTCAAAATATCCAAAACTGGTGGCTTTCTTAAAAGGGCAAGCAGTTGGTCATCAGGCAAACAAATCAAAAGTTCTAACAAAGAAGTTAATTTCTTGAATTCGTTAGTCGAAATTTCATCAATTTAACAACCAGTTTTAACCCATTTTCTCTATTGGTACAGGTAATCGCAATTATAGGCATTGCTGGTGGTTGTCGGCGAGAAGAATTATACCATATGACCCTAAAGAGACATTGAAGATTGTGGCACCAAACTAATTATAACCATTCCCATTTCTAAGACGAATACAAAATGGGTATTCACTGTATTGAGTGACGACAATGAAGGAATAAACTTTCTGGAAATATTCAGTGCTCCGACCTAAAAATATGAAGGAAGATTATCTTTTTTTGGGTTATAGAAGAGGAACATGTGTTTCCCAAAGAGCGGGCATGCATACCATTGGGGGGGCACCAAAAAAAATTGCGGGATATTTGAAGTTGGAACACCCAGAAAAATATACGGGGCATTGTTTCCGTAGAACATCTGCCACTTTTTGGCGAATGCGGGAGCTGATTTATCAACACTGAAGCGTCATGGCGCACGTAAAAGCTCATCTGTTGCGGAACAATACATTGAAGATTTCTTAGAAAACAAAACAAAAGCAAGGATGATTCAAAATGGAAAACTTTATACAGGTTCTTCAGACCAAGCAACAAACTACGAGTATATCCACCACCACTACCGTGTCTAGTAAAGATTCTGTCCCTAAAGGTATTCCTGCATTCAGCCTGCAAGGAAATTCACATTGCACAGTTACTGTTAATTATAATTATAATTACAGTACAGTATGAAATAATAGTTATTTATGCAACAAGTACAAAAAGTAAGTGCTTATGGCACGCGACGTGAAATTGTCCAATGAGGCCATCAGGCCTGCAGCTGTTTTAATTGATGCATGGGTTGATGTCGAGTTAATGCCTTGAAAACAAGTAAAAATTACGTAACATTTGAGTTTTTTTTTATTATTTTGACATGTAGAATCTATTCCTGAAGTTTGGCGTGTTCCTCCCGACTCATCCTGTCTTCGATAATACTCCATTGTTTTTACCAGGCATTTAAGAACACTTAAAAGCAAATAATGAACAAAACACTTCCTTTTCACCATAAAATTATACCAATATAAAATCCTAAATAAGTTAAAATGCATTAAATTGAGAACGCGAACTTCTTATGCGTCAAAAGAATCAAGAATCAAAAACAAACATTGTAGTTAGTAACGTTAACGTTAGTAATCGTCCAACCAAATCACAGAATTTTGAGATACTAGCGCTCTGCAATGGATATGTGCCTAGCTAATATTTAGTGTATTTCTGGCTGCATACCAAAACACTTTCAAAATAAAGCATGGACTTTCCATTATATTTTAAGTGTTATGTGCGATATAGCGGAATTTTGCTTCGCTTGTTACATAAAATCATGTTTCATAACGTATTACATACAATATTTTTCCTAATTTTGACGAAAAATGCGGTAGGTATATGACTTGGCTTATGAACAATTTGAGAAATAGCGTGAACACATCAATGAGAAAGTACTATTAGCATATTTTGAAGGCAAGAAGAATTTGAAGGTTTCTAAGCCATGGACACAGTACTCCATGTTGAGAACTGAGCTGTCTTTTAAAAAAGGTATAAACATTAAAACATGCAATAGTTTCATAGCATTTTTGAAACGGCAGTCCGATGGATACCATGCTAAGAAATCAAACGTTTTTTCAAAAGTAAATATTGTGAAGTTTTTGACGGAGGTGGATGACAATAATTTTTTAATGGCTAAGGTAACTAATAATTGCTTCACTTTGTTGTCACAGTTGTTTACTAATTCGCATTTTTTGCTTTAAGTTGTCTTGGCTGTCGGAATAATCGGTGCATGTCGGAAGTCAGAATTAACATTTTTACGTGTTGAAAATGTTACAGATGAGGAGACGTATTTAGAGTATTTCGTGAATCTGTAATCACCCCGGGAGATATAGAAGGGCTAAACTTCGTTGACATTATCAGGAGATATAGAAACCTACGCCCGGAAAATATTAAACACAAAATATTCTTTGTTATATACAGGGTTAACTATGACTAAGTACGAATATTTTAAAAGGGGATAGAAAAAAATAAGAATGAACAGAATTTCCTTTCAAAACATTTCCAAACTTATTAATAAAGCGAAACAATTGTTTTCGATATTATATTAAATCCTTATTTAACGCCGCCAATGCGAGAATCAGAGTATGCAACCAGCAAGCTCCCGGCATGCAACAGTCGGCAGTCGGTCCAGTCAAGTCGGTTCGCTGTCATGTTATAATTTAATTCCTGTGTTTACGTTGTAGTTTTGTGTTCTTCTTCAGTTTTTAGTGCCTTATTTTAATTTAAAACGTTTTATAGTTAATAAGTAAAGGAAAATGTGTCAGGTACAGATATTTTCCCACAATATAGTTCGCCGGTTTGTATTTCTAGGTTATGGGACGAGACTGCCACGGGTGTTAAACGTTTTCTGTTATCTATTAGAACCTACCTACTCATCCCTTTCTTCGATTTTGTTATAATACATAGGCATTGTACCTATGGGAAGTGTGTTTATCGGTAGTGAGTGAAAATGTAGTTTTACCAGTTTGTAACCAAATAATGAGAAACGAATGCAAAATACTGGAGCTGACTGGATTAACTGTTACCTACCTATCAGGTATTATTACTAATAAGAATGTTTTGTCGTTTCTGCATTTAGAAACACTGCAAACGACCGCATGGAAGTTGTTGACAGATGTAATGTCAACTATGGATCTAAGCCATAAGCCCTCTCAGTCGATACTCATCATAGGCGCCGACTTTCCGTAGGAAAAAAGGGTTTTGCCCCATTTTTAATATCGAGCTAAAATTCTGGAATAACTTTTTATTGTTTTTAGGGCTCCTGAGCACGTGGTTAAAATTTTTGTACTTGTAGTCATAGTTAACCCTGTATATATAGAAATGGTAAATGTGGTGTGCAAGCAGTAGGAATTAATAATATTGGTCAGGTACCAAATATGATTGGTTTGCCGAATTGTGCATTATTCACGGGGCAGTGTTTCGGAAGATCTTCGGCCACTTTACTTGCAGATTCTGGGGCCATTATTTTAAAAATAAAACAACACGGCGGCTGGAAGTCAAATTCTGTTGCAGAAGAATATGTTAAAAATTCTATAGAAAATAAAAAAGCAATTTCCGGTGATATTCTTGAAGAACCGAGTAATACCAATAACATATCACGGAATATTACCGCAAGTTCCACAAATAAGTTTTTTTCTGGAATTAGTTTCACTAACTGTACCAACTGCGTTGTGAATATTTATAATTAAATAATAATAATTAATTAAGTGTTTTTTTTATAAAATTACTTTATTATTTTTCTGTTGTACTTTGTTTAATTCTTTTTTGCAATTAGTGACATAACTTTTCGTAACCATTTGCAGAATGGTTTTCATTATGTAATAGTTACATACAGCAGAACGTTTTGACACTTGTTTGGAACAAAAGATGTTACTTTATATGTACTTTATATTAGAAAAACAATATTGTTTATATTTCGTGGGCAAAATCAGTGTTTTATGACGCTTTAGAATCATTTTTCACATTCTCACGCGTCATTAAGACACTATTTTCACTTGCACTTAATATAAAAAGCAGCCTTTGTTATGCATTTTGATTAGTTGCGACCGCGATGTATATTTTTTTATGTATTTGGCACCACTATATATTTTTAACGTAAATGACGAAAATTAAAGCGTTTGCCTTTATGGCTTATCTGACAGCAGCGACAAAGGGGCTATAATTATAGAAAAAAAAATGAAGGGCGCCCCTCACTATCAAAGTAATCGGTTCCGATAATAAATTAATAAAGTAATCTAAACAAAAAGACTGTGTACTGACATTTTAATTAATGAAAATCGATGTGAAGCCGGAGATAAGACTTGTTTACCAGAAAAAAATCACAGACGGTAGTTCGTACCAGTTTCAATTTGACATTATTGAGGATATTATAACAGATAAATTGGTTCCGCTTGGCTTTATTTAATAAAATGACGCTAATATTTTTATTTGTTACTCATTTGTAAACGTCAATTTGTCGAACCACTGTATTTATCAAGAAAGTTTATTTTTACAGGCTATTAACTTGTAAAATGTTTACAGTTTATCTGTAATTTTTACAAGTTAGCATTATTTAATATAGAGAATTCATTTTATTTTGTCATATATGTTGAAAATCATGATATAACTGTAATTTCCGGTAACACAATATTTGAACGATGAAATTGAACTAGAAGACTGTTGAAGTAGAAGACAACGATATAGCAATCTTTACTAGGAAATCATTGTTTTGACATTTCGATTTTGTTACTGATGGAATCATCGACAACTCGCTTTTGCATATCATTCAATGTCTTCCTTAGTTAAAACCTTGGCCATTTTTGAAATATAACCCTCATTATTTCGTTTAACAATTGAATTTACCTTAGAAATCTTCAAATGTCAGCTAAACGTCGCATTTTACCATATAAATTTAAATAAAAAACGAACCTGCAAACTTGAACATTTTCCTTGATTTCTAAACAACGTTTTCTGTTACCCTAATCACAGCATTTTTGTCTGCCAGTTTTTAAAGTCGCTATATTCAGGCTTGTACCTAGGAGATGATTTTTCTGGTAATAAACTTGAAGCTAAGCTGGTATTTTCACTACAATAAATAAACAGTAAAATAAACAACATACGGTAGCACCTCCATGCTTACGATAAATTATTGAGGATTTTTTTGTAATCGAAATTTGAATATCTATTATATTACCCAAATGAATAAGAAATAAAGTATCCTTCTGTCCATCAGTAACGAATCTCTTACCATGCTAAAAGTATTAGATGTATACTAATATTAATTAATATAACCTTTATAAGAATTAACAATTGTCAAGATATTCAATGCAGTATACAAATATTAAGTCAGTAATTTTAAATCCAGTTATTGTAAATTGTCTACTGCATTGTAAAGGTATTTAATCTAATATAAATCAATTTTCCTACAATTCTTATTAATGAAGTCATATGTATGCATGTTCTCTGATACCACATACTTAGCCATGCTAAAGAACAATTCCATAGACAAAACTGTATTCAGTAATTATCTGAATTAAAAATTAATATAATAGAGTGAAAGCTACTGCTACAAATGATACTAACAATAGAGAGAATAAGGTAAGAGTAGCCGAAGACACTATTAAATACATCCGTCTTTTGCATTTTAAAATAAAATATAGTTATAAAGCAACTCATCTACATTGTAATTAAAATTAAATGAGAATCCGCTTTACTTCAGTAATGATCGCTATAGTAGGAAACAGTGTAATATTTATTAAGTACATGTTTATTCAACCGGAAATCAACATTAGAAAGAGACATCCCTTTACATTTTTAATGCCCTCGGTGTTTCTTCCATTGTTTGGAGAAGGAATGTTGTTACTTGCGTTGTAACTTGAATCTTCATCATAATTTTAAATCGAATCTTCAAATTTGTTTTGCAGTCTCAGGATTATACTTTGAAAATTTGACGGTTAAAAAAATGACTTTTTCTACAAAACTGGGCTTTTTAATTGTCATTTCTGATGTTAAAAATGTCATTTTTTGACACGCGTGTTAAAAGTAAGTTACTTTTAGTAAGTTTTAAAGTAAGTTACTTTTAACACTAGTGTTAAAAGTAACTGGTTGCTACGAAAATTTTGGTTCATAAACATTGCGATCTGTGTGGTATTTTTTGATTTCTTATTTTTATTGAGTTTAAAGTTCTTCCGATTGTTTTGTAGAAAAAATAGTGTATGATATACGTGTTAAAAGTGATTTTATTTTGTTCGTGAATTTAAAAAACTCGCTCGTTTTTTAATCATCTTCACTCACAAAATAAAATCTTACTTTTAACACGTATATCATAAATAGCTATTTTTCAGTTATATCGATTTTTAGAACTATTTGTACAATTACGAACTAAATGTCATATTTTAATTTCCTTTTTAAACATAGTTTTCTTTTTGTTGTATTTAGATATAATTATACAATTTATATAACAATGTTTTATTTGGGAAACTAACAAATAGATTAAAATTACTCTCAGTTGCTTAGTGAGTTGAACTTTAAAGTTTTTTAAATTTGCAAAAACTCTTGTTTTTATTAACATTTTTTAAATTTTAACAGTTCATTTATATGCATAACTAATATCTTTTCAATTTGGTATAATATCTAATTATGCTGTTAAGATTGTGATTTAATATTTAACGACGATTAATGATTTCTATAAATTTTTATATAACTCTTAATAGTAATTTTAGAGCAACATAAATGTTTATTCTATGCTTTTTTATAATAAAATATACATATATACATTATATACAAATAGCAGAAATATAAAAATTATACTTGAACATTTTCTTCTTTCTGCAACTTTTTTAAAAAGTTTAGGATATTATATTTGAAATTACTTCAACCATGTCAAGTAGTACTAGTAAACAATGTAATCATGTCAAGAAGTAGATTTAAAAAAAATTGATTTCAAGTAAACTCAAATACTATAAGTTTTCTCCAACAGCAGTCAGGGACTAGTTTAGACTGACAGAAATGTTAATCCAACTACTTCTTGAGTTACATAAACTGAAAACAACACAACTGAATATTTCTAACAGTTTCCAACCATTGGCTCATCTGACTCTTGTTGGAACATACCCTATATAAACATTAACTTATTTGGCTTCATGAATTCCTTTGTATTAGTACAAAACCTGACTCTGCCATGATTGGTCAAAACACCAATAAAACAAAGTAATGCCATTATTGGTCTGGAGATGTACAAAATATAATTTTTCGTTTCATAACATTTATAAACGCAATGTTTTAACGATGCTTAAAAAATACATATTTAGCGAAGATTGGAGCAAATATATTTGAGAAATCGATTACAAATATCACAAAATATAGAGAGTGTTCCGTTAACAAAAACCAAGAACTATAAGATTGGGTCATATTTCCTTTTTTTCCTGAAAGTTCAACCAAAAGTAGCAGGAAAATATCTCTTGTTTCTGCCATTTTGTTCTTTAGGATGTAATAACTGAGAGTGAAAATATGGCCCTGTACATTCAATATTGATATATAATTTTTTTCTGTAATTTTGAATGAAGGTAAAGGAAAATTGTATTTGTAATTTTTCTGTGTAGAATACAAAATGAGATTTCTGATAATACAAAAATATTACGTAATTTGACGTTTTTTTGTTATGGGACGTAGATATGTTGCTTGTTCCTGTGATAGAAATTCAAGATAACGGTGTTCAGTTAATTTTTTTAGAATTTGATATAAAAATGTGCCGTTAAAAGCTCCAAATTGCTCTAGGGAGCGTTAAGAACGCGCCTATACGACCTGGAGCAGTTAACAACAAGAAGAGATGACAATGTGTTGGGTCCTAGCCATTTGGGGGACGTAGATATGTTGTATGCATTCAATATAACGGTGTTCAATCCATTTTTTTTAAATATGATAAAAATGTGCCGTTAAAAGCTCCAAATTGCTCTCGAGAACGTTAAGAATGCATCTGTACGACCTGGAGCAATTAACAGCACGGAGAGACGGCAATGTTTTGGTTCCTACCTATTTGGGGGACGTCGTACTGACGCTGTCCTCTGGGGGAGCGCAGCATGAGCTGGGAACTGACAGCGGAGAGCTGAGGGAGGTGCTGCGAGAAGTCGGAAAACTCTTCAGAGGGGTTCTGCTGGTCGGAGGAGGAAACGGAGGAGGCGGCGAGCCTCTTCTGCCAGGCGGCCGCCTGGGGCCTTCTGTAAGAGTCCCTTTCGAGGTGCAGCGGCTGCGGAGTGGCCACCACGCACACCCACACACAAGCCGCCACGACGGCCCACATGCCGAGGGCGCACTCACAGGATCAGGTTATCATCGCGTCGAGACATGAGCCTGCACACCGCGCCTTCGTCAACTTGTTGCTGTTCGGACCCACTCGGCTGCTCTCTTCGATGGCGCGTAGCTGTGGCGAGGTGGTGGTGTGTTTTCGACGCTGGAGACGGCTCGCAACTGAGACCGACGCCGGCGACCGTCGGAGTCCCGACCGAATCCGCCCACGCCACGCCGTCCCCACCAGCTATGCCACCGCTCTGCCGCTCCCATTCACTTCCACGCCGATACATCATGGAAATTGTGTTTTTCGTTTCGTATTTTGTATGGAATTAGTCGGACTCGGGTAACTGCTGCCGGAATTTCGAATTGGGTACGCTTTTGGGAAATTTCTGTTTCCCATGTACAGGATGTCCCAAACTCGACGACTAGATGATATTACGGGGTAACGAAAAAGGTTAGGTTAGGTTACTGGAAAGGAAGGTTACTGGAAATTTGAAGAATGGAGGTTAAACGGCATGGATTGGGGTGCACTTTGTACCAAAAATTAAAGTTTTAGATATTTCGAAAAATGTGTTTATGACGTCATGAATTATATTTTTTCCAGGAACATCTGTATTTTTCTTTCTTTTAATTCAGGCAAATTTCCTCAGAATTTTAAAATAAACAAAGTTATACCTTTTTATAAAAAGAATGATCCTTCCTTATTTGAGAACTACAGACCCATATCAGTACCTAATAGTTTTTCAAAAATATTTGAATATGCATTTCTGGACAGGTTACAGAGTTTTTTGGACAGTAACAATATAATTATAAATCAACAACATGGGTTTCGGCCACATAAATCCACTGGTACTGCTATGTTCTACTTTTATAGTCAGATAATTGAATATGTTAACGCAGACGAGAGTCCGGTAGCAGTATTTTGTGATCTAAGCAAGGCTTTCGACTACGTTAATCATAATAAGTTAATCAATATTCTTGAAATTTGTGGTGTTAGGGGTGTTACCTTGAATTGGTTGACTTAATTTTTAAGAAATCGGCAGCAATACGTTTCTCATTCTGTTACATGAATTAATCAACTAATAGGCTGTCAATCCGTTTTTTAAATGTTAATTTAGGGGTGTCACAGGGTTCCATTTTGTGCCCGATTTTGTTTATCTTATATATAAATCAAATTAATTCTATTTTATCAGGCTGTTATTTCACTGCTTATGCCGATGATATATCTCTAATTGTATCTGATAAATGTATTAACAACTTACAAAATAAGTGTTCTGATATTTCGAATAAGATTGCCCACTATTTTAATTATTATATTTTATTTTTTAACAGTCAAAAAACTGAAATTTTGCGCATTCACCCGTATCAACAGGCTATTGAAAATATAAATTTAAACATTTATAATACGCCTTTAAGTAATTCACATGGTAGTACCCGATTTTTAGGACTTTGTTTGGACGAAAACTTGAATTGGAAGCCCCATTGTGAAAAATTAATTTTTAAACTAAACAGTTTAAGCTTTTTTTTAAACTTACAATCTGTACTCACCATAAACCAATTGATAAATGTGTATTATGCAAAAGTGGAGTCGATGTTAAGATATGGTGTGTGTTTTTGGGCTAACTCGACTAATAGTCCTAAAGTATTCATAGCACAAAAACGAATTATTCGGTGTATAGCTAATACATCCTTAAAAGAATCATGTAAAAATTTGTTTAAAAAATTCCGTATATTAACATTGGCCTCCTTGTATATTTTTGAAATGGCTACTTATGTATTTAACAATTCTAGCATATTTAATTTAAATGAGAATATTCACTTTTATAATACACGTCAAAAACATCATTTTCACATGCCGTTTGCTAGAATAAATTCAATAAAAGACTCTCCTTAAGACCTCGGATTAAAAATATATAACACGCTTCCTGAATATGTAAAGTCTTGCGATAATATAAAAAAATTCAAGATGTTTTTAAAACAGTATTTGCTGCATAAGTCTTTTACTCTTTATCTGAAAAAGTTGATATGTTAGTAATTTATGGAGAATCCCAGAAAAATTCTAGAAGGGCTGTTCAGTTGTATAGAGAAAGATTTCCTGAACGCCACATCCCTGACCACAAAATGTTTGTCAGACTGGAAAGAAACTTACGAGACAATCAAAATGCATTTTCGATTCGAAATAAAAATAACTGAAGGTCAAATAAGAGTCTTCCTACCTCCAAAAAAGTATCAAAATCGATCCTCAGTGACTCTGATACCTTGCAGAAACTCAAGCCCGCAAGCTTTCTGTGAGCAATAATATTTTAGTTTGATTCCAATATTGTTTGTCTGCAATCGCAACCGAATACAACCCCAACATCATTATTTAATGAAAACATTTCATATGCTTAGCAAATAAACTCAGTTTCAGCAACTGGCATCTCTGGAAAAGTAAGAAAACACAAGCTTGGTTAAATGCACAATATGATGAACAATTTTGTCGCATCATTATTGATTTCAAAAACAATAATACAGGGCGTAACAAAAAAGCAGGTCATCCCGTTAACTGCGTATTTTTGACGGAAATATATGACGATTTAACCCTACTTACCTATTATATATAGGTATAAAATGCGTCCCGTGAAAGATACAGGGTGTTAAAGTTAAAATTTTCAAATTGTTTTTTCGCTATAATGTCTCCAGATTTTTGTGTATGACTTTAAGATTTCATAGAGATACTTCTTGTTGTTAATCATATCCTCAAGACTATTATTGTAAACGACGCCTAAAAAACAAATGTAGGAACGGGGCGGGGGAAGGGGTTATTTTATCCCCCCACTTTTTTCTGATGTTCGCCTATGGGCAATTTTTTATATCGTCATAATTTTGAATTTTATTTTATTACTCTTTATAATTTTTCTTAAAACTCTTCATTTTCGAGACTAATTTGATTTTTGAGCATGCAACGTTAGACATAGCCCCAGCAATTACAGAAGAACAATTTATAATGTTCCAACTTGCTCCCCCGATTTTAGTCCATTGGACTTCAGTGTTTGCGGAGTTATGAAGGCCGACATTTATTTCGAATCATATCGAGAATATTGATCAACTGAAAAAGCATATTATAAATGGGGTTAAAAAAAGTTAGGCAGGTTTTTCAAAATATCAGATATTTTTTATTGCTAGTTTATGCATTTCGGAGGAAGTTGAATTAGTATAAATCTTCTCAATGTCTGTAATCTCTTTTTTTTTGTGTTTCAACATTATATTGAAAAGTATTATTTACTTACTGAAGTTTTTACTAGAATTCATGATACATTTCTAATATCAGACAATTAAAATTTGTTGTTGTTTACATAAGCAATTTAATAAAGTGTTCAATAGTAGAATATACAACATTTCTGTAAATAATTGTGATATGTAGTAGCAGGTATTCGCCACAGATTCTTTTTAACTGTTATCAAAACACCAACATAATTTAAAGTAAACGTCTAGAATCTAGACTGTATAAGTACACGAGTTTTCCAAGTCTAAATAAAACAAAAAATGTATTGCATCAGTTGCCGAATAAAGATAACTCAAAAATTTATATAGAAATCTCATTTAGTTTTCGTTTTACACTTTTGACCGTTTTGATCTTTACCTCTTCATTAAAACGCACTCAACATTCATAATACCTTCGCAAATCCTTGCTTGTATTATTATCAAGAAGCACATAGTCAATTACTTTCTTTTGCAAACACGGAATTCCAGGAAACAACTACTCTGCGGGCTAATGCCCCGACCAGCATTGAATTACACCTGGAAAACCTATAGCAACAGCTAGAGTCATTCGTCAGACGCCCACCAGACATATACCGGTATCGAGCTTATTAGCTCTCATCAGTATGCCATAGGTGAGGTATCTGACGAATAATCCTAGCTGCTTTCGTCTGTCTAACCCGACAGAAGGGACCATGAGTACGCGGTGTAGAACTTCGTGTCTGTGACATTTTCAGTCCGGCATGGAGTAGCGAACGGCCGATAGAAGTAGTTAGTTATACACCGCGTACTTTCTTTTGGTTAAATTTGTTCTTATATGTATACACATAAATCAGGGTCATTCAGAATTTATAAAAAAATGAATTTCAATATATAGAGAACTCTTACATATATAATTTTGTAATAAAAAATCAAAAAGGCAGCTCGAAAATGGCGCTCGATGGAGGTCCAGGGCTTTCACGATTCGGTTGCGAAATTACTGTCTCACGCCCGCGTTGCGCAATCGGTCCGTGGCCGAGCGATTTAAGGCATTAATACTTAAATCGAGATGACCACTCTGCTACGGCAGGTAGATCGTAGACCAGCTATATTTGCGAAGAGGTTTGGAACTATCTCCGCGGGTATGGTAGGAAGGAAGAATGTTGGCTTGAGTCAATATGAGAGAATGATACTGGTCGACATTTGATCACTGTTTTATAATTAATGAGATTTTCCAGGTTTCTCTCATTCCTGCACTGAATGGTGGTTAGGGTCTACCAAAGTAAGTCGTTCCTGGGCGAGTCTACATAATAATAATATACCGTCCCCTCTCCCGCACAAGCCTCCGACTTCTGGGCTAATCCTCGTATTAGAATGAGGGATAAAGATATATTATTATTATGTTTTACGGAAAATGTCAGTGAAATAGAAAGAAAAAGCATGAAACAGACCAATTTTTTTTAAATCATATATTTTCTTCAATTTTTCCCACTATGAGCAATACAGGCCTTATAAATTTTAAGTAGTGACCCTGTATCATGAATGAGAAATGTTATGCAGACAATAGCTGCATAAAATCATAATTGCCAATACCTTTACATTTTCGCATGATAGATTATATAAAAATTCCCTGTCATAGTCAGCCTTCTAATAAATCACCTCCAAAGCGGATCTCGAACATTGAGAGCAATGATTGCACAAAAATATAGGATCAAATAGGAAAAACAATATGAATAAAACTATCACGTACGCTGGATCTGAACTGGCAAGTTGTAAATAGATAAGGAATACTGCTATTCATATCCAAATATTTTTTTTTCGCAAACCATTAATATCGAACACACAATACAGCGTACTCCCACATAGCAAGTTAGCTGAACAACGAGTCTTATATCATCATTTATAATACACATCTTTTATAGCTACGATTTAATACAAATTTTCCTTGAATGAAAACTGCTATCACATAAATTTGTGTTGATAAAAGTGCGATTTATCAATGCTGAAATCCATGAATCGTTTCATTTCCGTCCCTTGTATGGAATAATTTTCAAATGAACTCGTAAGTGGAAGTTAAAGGCTCTATTTGGGTAGAAAATCAAAGTTTATAGGGCTAAAACAGGGAAGGATTTTGTATGCACAGAATGATTTTTAAGATTATACAGGGTGTTTCAAAACAGAGGCAAAACATTTCAGGGGGCGATTCCTTGTTGAAAATAAAAGGTAGTTTGTTATATAATCGTTGGGTCGCAAGTCAACCATTAGGGAGATATCGCGGTGCAAAGATGGCGGAAAAGAGAGCGTTTTTATTGTTTTTCTCGAAACGAAAAGTGTGAGAATGGTAAAATTTTGTGGAAGTGTTACCATCAACCATCATCAAAAGACACTTGTGACATATTTTTCACTGTTTGAAAATAATTGAAAAGGGTTGAAATAAACTACCCCTTTCAGTTTTTAACTATACTTTCAAAAACTTCCTTAACGATGTAGAAAAAATAAATTAGGTTAAGCCCATTCATTTAGAAACTTATTTCTGTCTAATATTTTTGATAAAATTAACTGTTTCGACGTTAAAAATAAAATTCAAAGTATTGCACGTCGGGAAGAGGCAGTTTTACTACACCCATTACTAGGAAAAACTAGTTGGCTGCTGTCAATTTCCGGATATTTCCATTGTTGATTTGACAGATAGCAAATGGTGTGCACTATTTTAACATTTTGAGAGTCGTTTAAGGGATAATTTGCCTTTCGTTGGGTGATGTGTTTGATTGCGGAATACGTTGGGATTCAATACTAAGTTAATACAACAAAAATGGTTATTTTCACAAATGCAGAAATGACAGACATGCACTTTATGTACGGCCGGGCAAATGGAAATTCCTTACATGCTTGTCGCCTTTATGCAGAAGCGTATCAATCGTAGAATTCCTCATCACAGTATATTTGCTCAGCTTCATTGAATGCTATGTAAATCCGGAAAATTCAAAAAAAGAAGTTTTGATACAGGCCGACACCGGGAAGTACAAACCATTTGCTATCTGTCAAAGCAACAATGGAAACATCCGGAAATTGACAGCAGCCAAGTTTTTAATGATGGGTGTAGTAAACTGCCTCTTCCCGACGTGCAATACTTTACATTTAATTTTTTAACGTCGAAACAATTAATTTTATCAAAAAAATATAAGAGAGAAAAAAGTTTCTAAATGAATCGGCTTAACCTAATTTATTTTTTCTACGTGGTTAAAGAAGCTTTTTGAAAGCATAGTTAAAAAAACTGAAAGGGGTAGTTTATTTCAACCATTTCCAATTATTTTCAAATGTGAAAAAATATGTCACAAGTGGGTAACACTTCCACAAAATTTTACCATTCCCACGCTTTTTGTTTCCGAGAAAATCAATAAAAACACTCTTTTTTCCGCCATCTTTGCAACGCGATATCTCCCCTAATGGTTGACTTGTGACCCAACGTTTATATAACAAACTACCTATTATTTTCAACAAGGAATCACCCCTGAAATTTTTGCCTTTGTTTTGAAACACCCTGTATAATTTTCTCTACAACTGTCATATCAAACCCTATATATGTCAATGCATCAGCATGGTTTTATGCCCAAACAGTTAGATGCAATTTATACATAAGTTTCATTATTAAGTTTGCTTTTATTATATGTTTCATATCTGTGTGACAGAAAGCAATTTGTAGTGCATCGAAGTTGCAGTTCAGATGTTTTTGAAGTAAAATCTGGGGTTCCACAAGGTTTTTATCTTGGGCCTCTGCTTTTCCTATGTATTATAAATTCTCTACCAGACAACAGCAATTCTGCAGTAAGTGCAGTAGGTATAGCAAAGTTATGAAAATTTCTCCAAGTTCAATTAGTATATTTTCATACTAAAATTGTTGTAGAATTTAAGATATTTCACCATAAAAAACTGCCGTTTATGAAAGTGTAAATCTATTCCTTATTTTGTTTATACTACACACATCATACACCTATATCAACGCGTAACATAATTTTTATCACATTTGCAGCTTTTGTTTTGCTGCAGATTATCTAGTTAAACATCGTAGGTTCAGTAGAAAAACAAAAGTTGGGATTTTCGACACGCGCACGCGAGTACGTAAAAGATAAAAGTGTCAATATATAAAATAATTAATTGTCAATAACATCATTGCTTCCTACTATACAATATCACTAAATAGTACGCGTGATTGCCGAGTGATGCGGTGCATGTTACGTATTTATGAAGGTATCGCCGGAAAATAAATTACGGCTGATAGGACTGAAATGGATAATCAGCAATCGATTGATCTAAGCTAATATTTGCCAATTACATTATCGAATTGCACTGTAAAAATATATTATATAACCCCTTAATCCTGAGGCAATAAAGGTAATGTGTGAGGAAGGATAAAACCGTTATCGCTAATATTCTCTCCTGGATGATTTGGTAAGAGGACCAGGAAATGGGCGATTAAATACAGGGTGATTTATTAATAATAGGTCAGAGCTTAATTAGACCAGTGCTGAATTCTTTGAAAATGGTAAAAAGTGAAAAAAATAATAGTAGGATTAAACCCATTGGAAAAAGAAGAGAATACAACAAAAATGGAATAAAAAATAATTTAAGGGCGATCTGAGGTCGGGAAGTGGAAGAGGGTGAGTTTTTAAGGGTAAAAAACAGTTTATTTTGATTTCCGGCAAAACTACAAGTCCTATGGAAAAAAGTTAAATGGCAAAGTTGTTGGTAATAAAAAGATCTAGAACTTTTGTATTTACACTTTTTTCGCATAACCTCAATATTTATGTGAAAAATTCAAATAACCAAGTTTTTGGTTTTTTATTTTTCTTTTACAAAAAAAAAATTTTGTTCACGAAATTTGGTGAAAACTTACCTTTTTATGTCCCAAACACACTGTAATTTTTTTGACTTAAAATATTTATTTTTTCACCTTATTTTGACTTAATATCGAAAAAGCACCCTAATTTTCAATCGAAAATTCTCACGTCAAAATATCTGCTTTTTTAAAAAAAAGTCGGTGGGCTCTTTGTTCATTGAAATCTCTACTTTCTGATGGTGTAAAAAAATATATATTACTATGGTAAATGTTCTCAAAAAATGTAAAGAAATGACGCGACAAAATTGAGTCCAAAATTTTGTTTTTAATCATTATGTACAATTTTGAGCTATTTATTAAAACTTATACTTTAATTACTCGAAAAACGTGCAAGTCGAAATATACTACTATAATTAATTACCAACTAAGTTAATAAAGTTAATTTTAATAGGACATCTACAATATTTTTTCGTATACATTTAGACGGCAGATCCAGCAAAGTAAAATATTTTTAAACCTTTAATGTGAAATGTGTTGTGGGTTGCCGGTACAAATGCGAAAAGGAAACATGCTGGACGAATTATTAAAAAGAGGTCGATTTAATATGGCTTTCCAAAAGGCGCACCTGGAGACAGATTTAGCAAGCAGTTAGCAAGTTTGACTTGGGCTTCCGATAATCTGTGATGACAGTCAATGACGAGCAAATATTCGCAAATTTTGCGTCCATGAGGACAAAGTTTTAAAACTTCCTTGAAGCAAAGATATTTGTGTAACACTGACAACACTGTAAACCACACGTTCAGTCTGAAGCACTGTGAGTCATAAAAGTATGAAAGTGACAATCTGGCCAGCGGTCCTCAACTAAGTTTTCTACAGAAAAATTAAAATTTCACTTTTTTATTTCTCATTTTTTTGTAAAAAAAACTATTAATTATGTGTTCTACACACAGAACTATACTGCTGGTTAAAATATTTGTACTTATTTAAGGTTCACCCTGTATAGAAAGAAAACTAACACGGGTTTAGTGATAGATAACCTTTATAATCATCCTTTTTCACACAAATTAGCAGCATTTATTTGCTATCTAGAACGTTTGTTGAAAGTAGATTGGTCTCTAGAATTTTATGAAACTGGTAACTCTCCGCCCCCTGCAATCACGGTCTTCTCCAAACGGCTTCTTTGCAACATTCTTGTATTTTACGTCAACGAAACTTCCGAAACCATTAAAAGTTCCTACCACGTCTGCCCTTGTTAGGGCCTATAATATTTGCCGTTCGACTTCGTTGTTGGATTTTAAATAAGCATTTTACGGGAAGTCAATAAATTATGTAACCCAGGGGAGGAGTCGCATCGTCGACTAAGAAGCTGTTGGAAACTTTCGGTGAGATCCCCTTTCGGGAATAAGTTGTAAATATAAATATATGAAACCGGGAGTGGAGACCATGCTCACGTCATACTGCAGCAGGTGGTGGGCGTCTGGTCGAAAAAATGTTAACTTTCCAGACCAAAGTAAATACAAATAAATGGAAAGTTTCGAATATAAAGACATCCTATTCTTAACTCTCTATTCATTATTTACGCTCAGTGGAATATTCGGAGAAGCCGAATTCCATGAGATTTCAAAGATTCCTAAACACTACTAAAAATAAAAAAAGACAAAGACACAGTTTAGTGAATTGAAGAAGTCTTAAAATTATTATTAACATTTTTTTAGCAGAAGCTAAAGCTTGTTATGTTCTAAACAAAATGGAGATATCTTATAAACTATTAATGACAATGTATACAGGGTGTTAAAAAAGAGTGTAAAATATTTCAGGAGGTAATAGTATGAACCAAAATAAAAAGAAAAGTCTTAATACATGGGTCCGCAAAGAGTAACGGTTGCGGAGATATGGACCACTATTCGTTTTTCAAACATTTTATTTTATTAGGAATAAACCGACAAAGGAAGCTGTTAACAAACAAAAAACAAAGTTACAGAAGATGTTCAAAGTGCCCTCCATACATTTCCAAGCAGTCACGACATCTTCGTCTCAACGATATTTGAACTCATTCGAAAACACCCTTCTTGGTTTGGATTTCTTGACACTTTTGAATAATCCGTAGCTGCAGCTCTTTCAGGCTATTTACAGGAGTACCATACACTAATGTCTTGTAATATCCCCAAATAAAGAAATCTAGAGGGTTCAGATCAGGCGATCTTGGAGGCCACAAAACATCTCCGGCCCTTCCTACCCATCTATGTGGAAAAGTTTGGTGTAAATGCTCTCTAACGGCCATGGAAAAATGAGCTGGAGCGCCATCATGCTGGAACCATATTTGTTGCCTTTGATTCAAAGGAATGTCTTCCAAAGACTCATACAGTGTGTTTTACAGAAAGTTGAGCCTGTTAATCGGTTCGGTGAAACAACACTACCTAGAAACATGTCGCCTACAATACCCATCCAAATGTTTAATGAAATACGTGCCTGATCTTCAGATTCTATTAGAGCATGAGGATTTTCGTCGGCCCAAATATGCGTATTGTGAATTAAACACTCCATTTCTTATGAACCCGGAATAAAAAGAATGTTTGCAAGAAAACGAGGGTCTTCAGCATCGTGACATAGAAACTAACGGCAAAAAAACAAACGTGCTTGATGATCATTTATTGGATTTAAGGCCTGTATTCGTTGCACATGATATGGATCAAGCAGTTGCTCGTGAAGGATTCTCCAAACAAGAGGACCACTAATTCCTACCTCGGCTGATATTCTCCGTACATTCGTACCTGGATTCTTCTCTACCAGTTCTAGAATCTCTTCTTCTGCTCTAGGAGTGGACACCGACCTTGATCTTCCGGATAAATGGCACTGTTTGCTCAAGGAACCGGTATCACGCAATCTTTGGTGAATTCTTCCAAACATGCGTTGTGAAGGAATCTGGCGATTTGGATAAGCGTTAACATAAAGACGTCGCGCTTCGGTGGCGTTCCCATTAGCACGACCATACATGAAATGCATGTCTGTTAATTCTGCGTTAGAGTAACCAGCCATAGCGAAAGAAAACTTGTGCACAGAACAACTGTCAAATACTGTTTATTTTACTAAACATCAACCAACTATTATAAGAAAATACACAACTTTTTTGCAAAATAAAAAAGGGGCTAAAAATATTCCATATCTCCGCAACCGTTACTTTGCGGACCCATGTTTATTGAGACTTTTCTGCTTATTTTGGTTCATACTATTACCTCCTTAAATATTTTACACTCTTTTTTTACACCCTGTAGAGTAAAAATATAAAATTGTAGAATAGTACAGAATAGTTAGCTTTTTTATCTAGAACACGTGAAGTGCCACTTTTAAGTTCAAGAATGGAAGTTCTAGAACGCAAAACTATTTTACGTTCAGGATACAAATAATATTTTTTTGAAATCTGCAACTAAATAACAATTATTGTGTTATGTACAACAATTTAATTTATATTTGAAATTGTTTGGACCGTATTCGAATCAAGACGGTTTAGGCACGATGACATTACAGCATTTATTTGGCACTGTTTCAGTGGAATAATGAAGGTCATTACACCACTAGTGGAATAATGTGATATATTACCCCACTAGTGAAATATTACAAAAAGAAATCACTGCTTAATGGTTATTTTTATTAAGAACCCACAGGTTTATCAATTTGACAATGAATAGATAATAATTTAACTTAAATTAATTTGAATTACTTGTTATAAATATTAACAACACAACTTTGTCCATTCTTAAGATTAATACCAGATGAATGCAGCTGGTCTGTATTTCTATTAACAACGCTTAAATTTTCTTTGTAAGCACTTGAAGGAGCTTCAATGACAGCAATCTTTCCTCCAAGAACTTTTGTGGCGATTTTTTTCTTGTTTTCAAGAGACGTACCAATATAGCCTTCACACGCGATGTTGGACTTCCAACCACCATGCCGTTTTATAGTTAGAAGGTCTGCTTCTGTGTTGGCTAGAAGTGAAGTAGATGATCGTCAAAAACAGTGCCCTACATATTGTTGAGGCTGTGATAAATTGAGAAAGAGAGCAATCTTCTTTGGCATTACACTAAAAGTATTTATACCAACTGGAAGTTTCATACATTTACCACTTCTGTAACCAACAAAAAATCTTCCAAGATCGGCATGACTAGGATGCAAACATTTTCTTGTTCTCACCTTTGTTAGCAAGAATTTTGTATCATCAGTATCTTGTAAAAATTTTGAAACACCCTCTTTGGTTAATATTCTTGTTTTTTTTTGGTTTGTATACCACGGATTGCTTTTTCAGAAAAGGAATTAAATTGTTGAATTTACTGATGTCAACATTTTGCCGCATACAGATTGTAGACCGCAGCATAGAACAAAACGCCCAAGAATTAGATGATTTGTACTTCTTGGATAATTCTCCAGAAATGCTAATAATACCTTTTCTTTTGCTTCATATTTTATATTCTTAGATTCACACCAATCAGTGGATCGTTTATAAAATTGTTCGTACTGGGTTCTCGATTATCTGGTAAAAGTGAAGCTACTGCAGGTGCAGCAGCTTTTTCAATTTCAAGAGACAAGTTTTCTGTTTCTGAATCACTCATTATTTCAATCAACACCACTATTTTCACAAGAAAATGTAGAAACGAAAACTCAATTTTGTTTATAATAAGTTTGACAGGTTACCATAACAATGCCTTTGCTTCTTCATCAAAACTTACAAACTGGTTCTGATTTTGGATTTTTCTCAATTTAAGGTACTTAGTTGCAGATACATTTTTTTGTAGTTCTAGGAAAAATTTTATATAGCACACGTGGGATAACGGCATATTTTATTACATTCGTGAAATCACGCCACTCGTTGTGCAAATGTCTCACTCATGTATAATAATGCCTATATTCCACTTGTGCTATAAATAACTATTAAAGTAATTTTAAATAAAAATGTTCTTTATAAAATGTTATTTCTATTTTCATGCACGACGATCCAAATAATAAATAGAAAGATACGTGACAGAAATTATAGGTAAAAACCGAGGTAAAACTTTCTGAAAAATAGAGCCTGTTCTCAAAATCTAGCAACCTGGCTCCGGACACAAATTGACCTCCAACCGCCGCCGCAGTTCCGAAATTAGAATGAATAGATGTTGATTCATGATCGGAAACCAATTTAATTCTCGCACATTTTCCGTTTAACAAATGAGCGCAATGAATTTGTTGCAATTACAAGGCGGCGGGGCGGATGGAAATCAAAGCCTTTCACGTCTCCATCAGGTTCGTTTGTTCTATCTGGCCGGCGACGTGGGAAACGCGCAGGCCAGCAATTTCACTGAAATTCAAAGGAGGCGCTAATTAATGTTAATTAATTATTTTCGCGGCAGTTATTAAAAAATCAGACAAAGGCCGTGCTCGTTCAGGAGAATGCTATTTCGAGATATGTAGGAGTGGATTTATTTTTGTAATTTCAAGAGTAGGTGGTGGACGTTAGCCCCTCTAGGATGATCTTTGGGAGATGCTTTTAATAAACACAATTATTATGCTAATAATATATACAGAGCCCGCTGCTTAAAATCCTGTTCAAGGCCATCTCAGCCAACCATTTAATTTAAAATATAAATTATTTTAACATTGCTATAGACTGATAACAATGATTTGTAACATTACACATTTATTAATATGAAGTAATTCAGAATGTAATGTTACAACTGTAATGGAAAATTCCTATTTGAAGTGTAAAAATGCAAAAACAAAAAGTTCTGCTGTAAATATAACGGAATGTCTTCAAGAAGCATTGGCAGTTAATTAGAAAATTTAAATAATTTTCTCCGTTAAGTGGATAATTCCGTATTCCCTTGAAAAACATAATATTACAAATTTTCAAAACAATGGTTCATATGTACTTAAAAATCGCAAAACATTTTTTCAACTTTAACACTGTAGAATGAAAAGGAGAAACAACTAATATAAAAATTAAAAGTTAATACTTTTATTTATTTTTATTTATTTATTTGCAATACCCTGTTCAAACAGAATCAAATTACAGGACAGGAAAAAATAAACGATTAAAAACAAATATATACAAACAAAATAAAATCGGGTATACAAAATTTACATACATATTAAAATTAATGAAAAAATGCATTTTTTATATTTTAATATTATAAAATATTAAATCTAACACATAACAAACATTAGAGCATTATAAGAGCATTAGTCCTGCATGGGAATATGAAACATAGAAAAACTAAAACGCGTTACTAAATTAGATTGTGATAATTTAATATAAGAAAGAAGTTCCGGGCAATCAACGAAATTATTTAATAACATACAGAAAAACTACGGAGTAATATTTACGACGTAAAGACAATTCAAACATATTAAATCTGGATAACAATTGTTCATTGGAAAACCCAACTGGGGGATATACCTCATACTTAAACCATAAGTATTTAGCAAATCGTCTTTGGGGTCTTTCAATGTTTTTTTAAATGACATTCAAAGCAAGGATTCCAAATAACAGAAGCATATTCAAGCTCTAGTTTTGTGACGAATGGAGAGAAAATTAATTTATTTTCCCCATCTGTTCCAAATTTCATGTATAATTATTTTTAAATAAATACTTATCACGCCTTTTAAATGCGAATAAACGGCATCACGAATTCGTTCTTCATTTTTATATTCCTACGTTGCTCAATTCAAGATTTCTGCAAATCTTGTGCTTACTACGGATTTTCGTTTTTTTACCTCGCGTTATGGAAAAGCTGAGCTTTCCCGTGGAATACTTTATCTGTGGAGGCTTTTTAATATTTCATGCGCGTTGCAACTTTATGCGGAAATGCAAAGATCGGTCCTTATTCACTTTGAAGAATTGCACGAGAGGTAGTCGATTTTTCGATGAAAATAGTATTTTCAACGCTATACAGGTGATTTTCCAGGCGTTTTGTATTACAAATTCGAATTATTTATTAATGTACATATGTCGGAGGCATGCACAAACCTTTATTCTATCGGAAATGTAAACAAGTTTCTATTTTGAAAATGAATATGCCATGAAAATAATAATAATAATATAATTTATTTAATTTAATTGTAATACAAATACAAAAATAAATCATTTAATTGTAATACAAAAATAAATCACTTAATTAAGGAATTAACAGGAACAAGTTTCAACCCAGCTAGCAAAGTAGTTCTATACATTTACAGTAATAGGATTTTATATTCTGTTAATATTTTATAGCTGTATTTAGAATACTAAATTGTTGCATTAATGTGGCACATGAGACTATTTTGCTTTCAGAAATTGAATTGTTTTTTAAATTTGTTGCAGAAACATTCTTAGAGCATAATTTAAAAAGCATTTATACCATAACTGCTAATGTAGCCCTATAAGTGTGTATAATAACACAATTTTACAGCAATGGTGCATATAGGATCAAATTACTGTAAAACCGATGCAAAATACTGCTTTATAGAATTATACCATCTCCTGCAACATTCTTATAAAATTATTCCGTAATGTCGCTTATAGTTTAATTATAGAACTATTGTATAAGGCGTTGTTAAGTTACGATTCTGCTGCGGAAAACAAATTACAAATATGGAAGCTGCTATCGAACTTAAGAGAAAAAGCTCTTTAAATCAGTTATAGAGAATAATAGTACACTTGTTATAAAATCATTATAGAGTATGTAACAAAAAACTTTTTGTTACATAAAGAAACGCTATAGAACTATCATTTTTTACATATTGTGGTAGGTTTCCCATATCCCCATCTGACGAGACCCGCCTGTAAAAGTACGAAATATTTTGATAAAAGTATAATGGGGAAATTTGTATAACATTAAACATTTCATCACGATATATAAGATTTATTTGATTGCTAATATAGAAATTGATTTTCTTATAGAAATTTAGTAACATATTTAATTTAGACCATTCCAAACCTTATCCATTTGCACTTCTAGATATTGAACTTAAAGAATTTTATTAGATTTATTAAATAAGATTGAATTGCCACAATAAAATATGACAACAGTGTGGATATTAAGTGGCATAGAACTGTTATAGTAGTTGCTTACCAAGCATATATGCTCCATAATCATTGCAATCGACACAAAAACGTCATATTAGTGAGAAATCATTGGAAGTACAAGATAATACCTTTCTTTCTGTCGCCATATTGTGAAGATAGAAAAAAATCTTAATTAAAAGTATATACAATATAAATAGGTGAAATGATAACAATAATATGGATATACTTACTTTTTGACCATTTTATATACAGTTGGTTGTTAAATTCATCAATATAGAAAACATTTCTTTTTATTAAATTTCCAGCAGCATAGGAAATATAAGGTTAACTGAGGGCGCGTAAAAAATTACTATTATGTTCTACATATTTCACGATAAAACTTTTTCCGCATTAAAATGTACTGCTCCCTGATGAACAAACCAACTAAGCAATTCGTAATGTGAGTACTCCTATGCAGGTTGATTAGGTCCATCCTATTGGTTCTTATTGAAATCTTGAATGAATGTTGAAATTTGTTACAGTTATGTTTTAAATAAGTACAAGCATTGCGAAGGAGTCAGTAGTGCTGCATATCGTAGGGGGCGCTCTTGGCAGTTTTTTTTGTAACTCATCTTTATCGTATCTTTTTTTGTTAGTCCTATTATGATACGCTCGACGGAAAATCATGATAAAGAAGTTAATTTGGGGTAGAAAAGCTATCCATGTAACTATACCTTCTTTCCGCAGCTCCTCCATTAAATTTATTTTGACAGTAAACAGTAATCATATCTGCCGTTCTGTGTTGGAAAACTGTTTATGTCTAGGTATGTTTTCAAAATTTGACAAAATAATACTAATAATTTGAAATTATTAACACATTACATTTACACTACACAACTACACAACGATAATTACCAACTCAGTACAATAATTAATATTAATCTGACAGGTATTTGATCAAATTATATCTAATTTAAGCGTATCAACGTCAGTTTGACAAGTGGTAACTTGATCGAATTAGAAAATTTATTTCTATATTAATATGCGGAACTTTTCACATGCGTTTTTACCGATAACGGCGCATTTTATCAACATAGAACACGTATAGCTTTTCTACGCAAAATTAATATCTCCATTATAATTTTCAGTCAAGTGTATCAGATTAGAACCAACAAAAAAGATACGGTAAAAATTAATTGCTAAAAAACTACCAAGAGCGCCCTCTACGTTATGCGGCACTACGTACTACTTATGCTTGTACTTATCTAAAACATAACTGTACCAAATTTGAACATGATTGTCGTTTCGTTTATTAATTATGCTCATAACATGAAAACAATTTTTTTTCTTTGAAGCCCTGTAACTTCTAAACGAGGCACTTTTGTTAAACTTGTCTAAATCAGTTCTATTTGATTACAGGAAGCTATGTTTAAGCTGGGCCCCATTACTTTCCGGGCACCCTATATAAAGGGACTTCCAATAAGTAGCATAATTGCGTAATCGTTACGATCATGCAATCATGTTATTCATTGGAAGTCTGCCAGAATGCTGTATTTAACAACATAACTGATCATCTATATACTTATTTAGAAAATTTCTCTCTTGAATCAATGATTACACAAATATTTTTAATTCTGTGTTGTAGTTTAATTTAATTAATACTGTTTCGAACATTTCAATCTGTAAGCTCCGTTCTAAGCGTGACAATCCTTTTCAAGGACGAACTGGGTATTAGAACAAATTTTACTGCTCTGCCACTGCGACTTCCCACAAAATTTTAATTTCGGTTGCTCGTAGACACATAAAATCTTAAGATAGGTTCCCGGCTTGGATGTCACTGAAACGGCATGATGCTTAAGGTCAAAGTCTTTCAATCACACTAAAATTTGATTGAAACTGGCGTGTTCACTGAAGTTCCCGTTCCCAGATGATGTACAATGTTGCTCAACTGTAATTTATGAATCTTTTTTGCCTGTAAGCAAAAAATACAATGAAGGGGATCTAAGAAATGATATGATGAATATTTTTAACTATATAGGGTGTCTCAAACTCGACAGGATGGGCCTACTGTGAAGATACAAAAAATTTAAATAATATTTGGGACATGTGGTATTAAATGGCATTAGGTACCTAAGCTCCATTTTCAATCGAAAGTATGATCTCTGGGATTTGACAGAAACGACTAAAGAAGTCATCAATTATATTTTTATGTATTACTTCCCGTTTAAAAGTTATAAACAATATCGTCCTAAGGAGTCTGAAAAGAAATACCACCTAAAAAGCACATTAGCGGTAGAACGATCAACTAGTCGTTGGAAAGTAATTGAATGTTCGTTGTTTAAAGTGCATAAATGTCACAAAATATTTGTCATTACTCAATACGAACGTCAAACGTACAACTTTTGTGCTTATAAAATGTTTCCTCATTTAGAATAGTTGCTAATTTACGACGAGTCAAAAAAAATCAAAAAGAACTATAGAGTTATATCGAAAAAGGTATCCAGAGAGCCTTATTCCTGATCATAGAACCTTTACAAGATTAGAGGCCACTTTGCGACAAAATAAAGATGCATTTATTTCAGAAGAATCAAATTACCGACCTAAGGGTAAGGAACAATGTTAATACAGCTAGACTGTCGCAGTATTTCGAGCAAAATCCACGAAATCTTACATGATAGGCTAGCCGGGAATTGAATCTGGACACAGAATAAAGAAACTACCAGAAGCGAAAGCTAAGGCGGCGCCTTTGATCTTGGATGGTCACAAAAATTTAACCTTGAATTTAAAATTTGACGTATCTACAACTTACTACACTGAGAGAAAGTTGTATATAATATCTACAGTCTACACTAAGAAACAAGTTGACACTATATTTATTTAGTCATATTGAAGCTTTAAACAGTATAAAATACCTATTATGTATAAAATTATTAAAAAATATAAAATACATGTATAAATTGCATTTATTCCTGTTTATTTATTTTTTTGTTGTGAAAATTATATATTTTATTTAACGCGGGAGAGCTTTTTCAGATACATTTGCCATACAGAAGATTTGATACTGCAATAGATGTTTTAAATAGTATAGTCACTAATATTTCCTTTGTTTCAATTATGGAAGCTATTTTCATTTCAAGTATAGATTTCAGGTATGAGTACCTACTTGGTGGGCCACGCTAGATGCAGGTCAACTCAATCATTCCGCAAAGCACACAGCAATCATCCGACTTTTCTTACATCTTTTGCTCTTTCCTAGTTCCAAATGTACAAAGTTATTCTTAATTATTTTCAGAAACAAAGTGTAGATACATTTAAAAAAAAATAATTTTTCCCTCCATTTATTTTGTTCACTTTACGTCTTAAACCTTAGTTTACTTGTGTCAAAAAATATGATTTAGGGCACCCTGGGCACTAGATTCTAAGAGCACTGGAGTAAGACTCAAATGAGATCAATATTATGGGAGTTATTTTGAAACTAGTTTCAAGACACCTAAAGTTTTAATTTTGAATAAAAGTAATTTATTTTTCAATGTTTACAGAATAATAACGGAGATGGTCTTAAAGAAAACACAAATATGGTTTATGAAATATATATTTATACAATACCTATTTTACATAATAATTATAAATTAAAAGAATCTATCACTTTCCAAAACACACCAAACCGACACAGCTACACACATAAACAAGAAAGCAAAGCGAGGTTGATTAATAAACAACTTGTAAAATGGCGGCGCCGCACATGCGCACTAAAATTGTGTTTTGGCGGCAGCTCTCTTATTCGCTTCTGGTTGTTCCTTTATTCTGTGATCTGCATAAAATCAACCGTTCAACGAATTTTAAAGACAAATCAAACCAAATTTACAATTTAGAGTATTTGTCTGAGCGTCACATTAAGACACAATACTTAATTTTATAGCACAAGTTGTACTAAATGTAAAAACTGTTGATCAGAACCTTTTTCGGTACTTTCTTTGGACGGATGAAAATCGGTTTGTCCGTCATAATTTGCCAAACAGGCCCAACGAATACTACTGGTTCATTGAAAATCCCCTCATTGTAAATTCAGTCCAAAACAAAGGCTATATCGGTAGGCATTTAATTGAGCCTTATTTTTATCAACATGCATTGAACAGCATGAGTTACCTAAATGAAGAAGAATAACTTTCTGCACTTCTGGAGAATGTGTATTTGCGGCTAAGGAGAAACCTAAGGTTTCAGCATGACGGAGCTCCACCACAAGACCAGGATAGTGCAGCAATATTTAGATAACACTTTTCCAGAAAAATAGATTGGGATTAATGGACCTATTCATTGGCTGGGAAAGATACTTTTCATCTAGATAACCAAAGAATTTGCAGTAGGCATTTTCATACAGAAGAATTAAAAAATATATGTTGTAGAAGAAAAATGGACGTAGCTTCAAAGAAATTATACCCTACAGGTATAATTTCTTGTCGTGCTGTGTATTGTATACTGCTCTTACATCAGATCAATCAATTTTTTTACTTAATCTGAAGTCTACATATCGCGGAATTGCTCTGAGAGGATTGTCTGTCAGTCGCGAGGTTAGGTACATTCTGCCAAAGTCAAAGGTGTCAAACGTAGTGACAGGTCACCGCATTGGCATGTGTTATTATTTAATGATTTAATGAAAATACAGTATGGTAGTATAGGGAGACAACAGCTACCTTACTAATATTTATTTCCATGATATTTGGAGATATTTTAAGAATGTTGTATCATTTTCTGTTTTATTACTTGTTTAAATTAACACCTTCGAAAATTTTTGTACTTTCTGTGGACCTCGCCTTCCCGCGACCGTTTTTTTTGTTTAAAGCGAGGTACCTACTTAGTTTGGCGATCATGACCAGGTCGATTACTTACGTCGGGAAAAAAACACAAAGAAAAACAACAAAATACACGCAAATGTATACAAATACATAAAAACACCGCCATGGTATTATAACAGTTATTCAACGTGGTTCAAAAAGTATACGACTTGTTTGTAAATACACAAAAAATATTCGAAAAATTAAATTTGCGAAAAGCAAGTACCTACGGAAAAATTATCTACAGACGGCATCTGTAGGCCACTAATGCAAGGTGCACATCAAGGCGATAATTTTTTAAACGTCTTGTGTTATTGTAGAATTAAATTCTATTAATAGCAACAATATTAACAGTAATCGACGATGTTCACATAAAATAATTAGTAATATTTTAAACTATAACATCCCAAGATGTTTACAGCGTTCTGTAAAAATGTTTCTTAGACCCTTGGAAATAACTAACATCACATGCTCTTTGAGGTTTGGAGGACATGCAACTAGCAATGCAGTATTCTAGGTTATGTTATTTAAGTGACAAATGTTAAACGTACGTTAATTAAAGTATTTTATGTCGGATGCGTTAGTGGATAATTATGACGAATCTGTAAGGAGTGAAAATGTAGTTCTGCAGTGAGCAATGAAAGAACGAAGAACGAATACAAAATACTTCAGCTAACCGGATTAACTGTTATCTATCAGGTACTTAGGCATTATTATTATTATTAATAATAAAAATGTTTATTATCGTCGCTCTACACTTAACAATGCTGCACAAAACGACCGCACTGTAGTTGACATATCCAGCCATCTCGGACGATGATAGATTGTCATAGGCGCCGACATGCCGTAGGAAAAGGGGTTTTTCTCCATTTTTTAAACATCGGACTAGAATTCCGAAATAATTTTTTTATTGTCTTTTAATTGTAGTTAGTCATAGTTAACTCTGTATAATATTTGTATTTGTTTTTTATATTTATATCTTTTGTATACATGCACTGATAACGCAGCTTATTTTTAATTAATAATAATAATAATATCTCTACCCCTCATTCTAATCACGAGGATTAGCCCAGAAGTCGAAGACTTGTGCGGGAGAGGGGGCGGCATATTATTATTAAGCAGGCCGCATTTGCGCCCAGGAACGACTTACGTTGGTAGGCCCTAACTACCATTCAGTGCAGGAATGAGGGAAACCTGGAAAACCTCATTAATTAAGGGGGTAGTTAAATGCCAACCGGTATCAATCTCTCACATTGACCCAAGTCAACATTCTTCCACCCTACCATACCCGCAGAGAGGGTGCCAATCTCTCCACGAATATAGCTTATATACGGTCTACCGGCTGCAGGGGTCGAACCCACAGCGATCCAGTCACCTCGATTCAAGTACTGACGCCTTAAACCGCGCGGCCACTGACCGATCACTGAATTTTTGTATGTGATGCAGAGTGAGTTATTTCCTTTCGGATAAATCATTCACAAATCAGCCCCGCATTTTATTTTGCACCAGGCCCCGCTAAAGCTAGAACCGACCCTGTGTATACCTATAAGATTCGCGAGAAATGAATGCGTAATACTTGAGGATCTATTATCTAATACATTCCTTTTCCTGTAGAATTTACGGCATGCTATTCTGAAACTCATTGTACATTACATTATTTCGGTAGCATATCAAAGGCGGTTATACTTTACGTTTACGAATCGGAGGGTTGTAAAGATAATATCAATGAAACGGGACCCCAAGGTCGTGACGTCACCCGAACCATTGATAGACCGAGCGTCTCTTTTTGCCCAGAGGGACCCGACCGCACTCTTGCCTTTGTGTACCTAATCCGTCTGTCAGTTGTGGAATTGTACGTAAATTGTGACACCCTAATTAAGACCCCTTCCCCGGGACTGGATATCTTATTCGAATCGGCATTTAGAAATTCACTCCGTCGGTCGGGTAAATTATCAAACGCTGGCTTCCATTATTCTTGTTACTCAGTCGATGGAAATTAGATTCTAATATCGTCGGAGTCGACCACGAAGTCTGTACAAAGGGTAGATGCGTGTGCATTATTTGTTTTTGCTACCCCTTGATAAAAACGTCTCTTAAATTCCAGTGGCGACTCGCCATGTCGCGTAAAGGTACGGATTCGCTGGTGCGACTGCGGGTGCGGCTCGCGACTGCGACTCGTTGCCGACCAATAGGCAGTCTAAATGCTGGAGTTGATGAGAACATTCAGACTGTCTATTGGTCGGCGACGAGTCGCAGTCGCAGTCGCAGCCGCAGTCGCACCAGCGAATCCGTACCCTAAATAACTCACTGCTTCCCCGAAAGTTGCATGAATGTTATATTGGTTTGAAATGTACTATAGAGCAGTGTTTCAAACATACTGGAAGTTCAGAACATGTGTCTGGCGGCAAGAATCACATAATAATTAAAATATTAACATTCATAAATTGCCATAAAGTCTGAACAAAACCACGTGGCCGAAAACGCAATATCATTCGTGCGACGATACACGCCGTTCAGCGCGGTTTGTTTCCGTGGATACAAGTGCAGGTTACAGTAATGTAAATAGACGTTTGTTTCTTCTATTTTTGGCAATTGTGGGTCATAGATACATACATAGTGTAAATACTGTGTAGGTAATGCCACAATTATTAGTGGTGATGTGGTGATCTTACTACAGTAAACCGTTAAACATAACTTATTCTTCAACACAGCTCAACATTGAAAATAAGGGAAGTATGATAAATTAAATGCATTTTAAATTTTACAAAATTCACGTTCTTTTATTTTTATTTAACATAAATTAGTTTGCAAATGACAAAAAACGGCTTTTAATGACACTAGACAGCCTTAAAACGAGCATTTTACTATCTAGACAGAAAAAGGTAATAATTTAAATCAAGCTGGTAACTAAAATTGGCAATGGCATTAGGTGGGGTTTAAAAAAAAATACAAAAAACGGGTTTTAATACATTACTACTTCAAACTACAACAGGAAATTTTTACTAATTAGAAATATTTATGCTGAATTGTGAACAATTATTTAATACAATTGAACTCTCTCCACTTCCCTTCTTTTTCGTAAAATTAACAATATTATTATCCACACTATTTGAAACTCTGGAAACGCTTGAAAATATGTTATTGCCGATGTTTAACTTATTGGCTAGCGAGTCCTCGACCGCGGAAGGCTTTCATCCCCCATGTTGCCTCAACATTGTCACGTCTCCACCAGAATGCACCAGCAACGCGGCCGAAGTTCTGCCAAAGCAGTGCCCAGCATACTCTTTCTCATAGCAATTTCTTGTGACATTTTAGTGAACTTGTGAATGCCGATAAATTGTTGATGCGCTTTACCGTTCATACTTATAGATGAAACGCCGATTATTCAATTTCGTGGGTCTGGAGACTGCATATTTTCTGTAAATCCTCTTGATTTTTTGGTCTTAGTATTTGGTAGCATAATTAACAATTTGTCGCCTATATCATTTATATCAACCGTTTTTATTTGCAAAAGCTCATAAAATCTACAAGCCCCAGCTACTGCAACAATAAGTAAAACATAACGAATGGAAAAAGAGATAGATATAGAAGAGATAATTTTCAGTATATTCCTACCTTAGTGCTCAGCTACAGTTCATCTGGAGGCTCAGATAAAAATTTCTCGATTTCTTTTTTTTGAAAAACTCGGGATTTTCTTGCATGGAAACCATCTGGCTGCCGTTTCAAAAAAGCTCGTAATTTCAGATATTTTGCCAAATCAATGTTATTTTTTATATTCAGGTAGATCATAACGTTGAAAGCTTTATTTTCTTTGAAATATCGAAAAAATAGGCAATCAGCACATTTTCAGAGAAAGATCCTTCATTCTTCTTCTGTCTATATTCCATGAATCTGCTGTTTGTGAGTTTATATACAGTTCTTGGTTTATTCGGTAATAGATTTAATTCCACATCTCGCGCCAGGTCTCTTGTCTCAAGTGGTGTTAATGGTAATAACTCATCCTCATCCATTTTGAACAGTTACTTGCCAATTTTTTAACAAACAAACAATTCAGCAAGCGTCATCAGCGGTAATCATAGTAACAAAAAGCCAGATTTGGATATTGATAATGAAATGCAATTAATAAAAACAAAAAAGGCAATGGAACAAATTTGAAGACAAAATTATATGTTTCACTACACAGAAAAGCAGGTTTAATGCCTTGCCTGGTTTCCAAGCCTCGGCTACGCATTGACTATAAGACACAAGCCGCGACCTTAAATTTTGTGCTTTTTTGCCTAGTGAAACAAATAACTAATCTCCGCCTAGCCCGAAAACAACAGGGACAGATTAAAGAATCCCAGTTAAGGCTAGGAATGTGCGCAATAATTATATTACTGGTAACGACCAGGTATGTACATAGTTCATGCAATAACAACACGGAAAACTGTTATAGATCAAATAATTTCCACTAACCTTATATACAGGGTGAACCTTAAATAAGTACAAATATTTTAACCAGCAGTATAGTTATGTGTGTAAAACACATAATTAATAGTTTTTTTACAAAAAAAAATCAGAAATAAAAAAGTGAAATTTTAAATAAATTTCATAATTTTTCTGTAGAAAACTTGTTGAGGACCGCTGGCTAGATTGCCACTTTCATACTTTTATGACTCATAGTGCTGCAGACTGAACGTGTGGTTCACAGTGTTGCCAGTGTTACACAAATATCTTTGCTTCAAGGAAGTTTTAAAACCTTGTCCTCATGGACACAAAGTTTGCGAATATTTGCTCGAATTATTTGATGGTGGGAAAAAATCTCAATTTTTAGCGAATTTCGTCAACTGTAACATTTTATATTATTTTTATTATCAAACTGTCATTGACTGTCATGACAGATTATTTACAATTTTTGAACATTGGACATAGTAATATCACGTAATATCTGCCTAAATGCTTTATGGTAGTATTGAACATGCGGTAATTAATTTTTTATCGTTTATAGTGAGGTCACTTAAGAAGTTCAAATTTATGTTAATATTGCTGCGTTTCATACCACATTCCCAATTTTACTGTACTTTAAAATAGAATTAATCGTATTACTTTAAAGAAAACGTAATATTTATATTAGAGGAGATATGGCAACCTCGCAACAAATCATATGGTTCATTAGGTTGGTTATGACAGATATGTGAGCGGTCCTCAAAATGTGGGTATTTAAAAAAAATATCTCCGTAAATATTAGAAATTTTTAAAAAAGGCTTTCACTAGACTGATCTATATGACGAACTACATCAGCAGTTAAAATATTTGTATTTATTTAAGGTTCACCCTGTATTCAATGCATGTTTGGCTGCATTGATCCATTGTGACTGCAAATCTGTCACCGACCTGTGCCTTAGTAAAATACTTTTTTGAATTTGAAATATGTTTTAATTTTGACAGCAGCTAAAGCAATAGGGTTTGCATTAACCTTTGAATGCAAAACTGCGGAAGCTATTTATAAAAATGTCCGTTTAGCGTAAGATATCGCCGTAATTGTTTTCTCTCATAAGAAGTTAATAGGTACCTTTGACATTTCATGGGCACGACCACGCAAGATGCCTGCAGTCCAATTCATTGTTGCGTTTTCCGTCTCTATGCTTTAAAAGAGTAATTTATTTCTCTGTCCCAACCTCCTCCTGCATCGATTTCGCACACTCAAAGGAATAGGAAACAGTATCCTTCAATCAAAAGGAACGGAAAAGCGAAAACGCCCTTATATCGAGTTTTGTGGAAAACGGACTTTTTATACTTACACATGTCTTCGGATCATGAATGGCATGGCCTTTTGTCTACGGCCAGGGCCGTGCGAAAGGGGCAGTAAAAGCCACTTCCCAATAAACACACATGTCGTGTACGTAAAATGTTAACATTATTTCAAAAATTGATGTTTTCATAATGTAGCATCGACTTGAACATTACACGTTAAAATTTCAGGCCTATATTGTTTGTTGTTTCGAAATGTTTATTTTCCACATCTTTAATAATTATTTTAACAAATAAAATCATTTGTATTTGTGTTTTATTAACATTAGGTTTTTCAGGTCTAGTTTGAGAATTAAGAAGTGATACTTACGATTATACGGGAAAAATATAACCTGTGTTAAGTTTACCTTGTTGTGTGTGTACAACGTTGCATTAAAAAATGGCTTGTAGCCGCTGTTCCGATATAAGTTTTTATATTCGAGCAGTAGAAGATTTAAAAGCAAGAATTTGTCACGAGATACATCGTATACCTCCTGAAGTTATTGATAATGTCCAAAAACAATTTATTAATCGTCTTGGCTACTGTCAGGCAGCCAACGGTGCACAATTTGAACATTTAATTTAGTCGATTTTTTACATAATCCTTATCATTTTCAGTACTGTGAAATTTAAATTTTAAAATCTTCAAACATTATTTTCTTGAAATTTTTGTTATGCATTCTCAATTTCAAAAATAATGAATTTATTCGTTACTTTTCGAAAGCATTGTATAATCTTTATTATAGAAGAATAAGTAAATATTTCAATAAAATATTACTATACTTGAGGAATAAGTGTATTAGGTAATCTTGATATTAGTATAGTGTTCTTTCCGTGTATGATGCCATTGTGATTTTCAGAGATGTTTCCAGAGAAATATTTGCAAATGTTTGAAGGTAGGTTTTATTATTGTCTGCAAAATAATGGAAACCATTTTTAAAATTCATTAAATTAATAGACAAATAAATATGTAAATTTTAGTTACAATACTGAGTGTAATAGAAAAAGAGAAGACATTTTTAAAATTCTTCCGTGTCATTCTTCCCGAAGAGTTCGTATTCTAGTATCAGTAACTAACTTTTTCAAAATAAGCAAATAAACAAGTTTTTCATATTTCACGTACACGTTTCACATTTTCTCATCGACAGATTAAGAGTGAAATAGAATTTTGATTTTTTTTTTTTTTTAGTTAACCTCTTACAATTTTATACTTTTTAAAGTGACAATGAACAGTGAATGCAATGTTCTCTGATACAAGTCTTTTTACACTTTTTCTATAATGAAACTCCAAAAGGTCCAGAAACTGTTTCATTTTCACCCCAACCGACCATATGGTGTTTGCAGGAAATTTAATTCGATTACAATTTTTACTGATCAGTAAATATTTCCACTTTTCTCTGCTTAAACATCCACACAGAAATTTTGAATAAAGTATCTACGGCAAGTTTCCTGTATCCCAAACAAATATGTTTCTATCTTATGCAAAACTACTAAACGGGAAATTATATAGCCATGCTCCGCATCGCACGTGGGCGATCCATTCCGTTTCTATTCCAAATAATTTTAGGAAAGGTTGCCTGTATATTTTCTTAATATCGCAGTAAACTACCCGGAGCTGCAGCAGACAATGTAATTTCATTGGTGCATAAACACACAGAGATCGTATACCACTGCATAAAATGCAGCTCGGCATGGCGTAAACACGAATAAATAAAGCAACTGTGCTGGTAACGGGTGTAAAATTGTTGATATCTATACAACGTGCTTTCATTTTCTGTGCCTATAATAATAGAAACCTTAAAATTGTTGCAAACTTGTGCACAGACAAAAAGAGACTTGATATTTGAATCAACATTTTATGATATGTTGTTAAACTAAAATAGTTTTCACTTTTAAATAAAAAATTTTTTGGTTAGAGAGAATTAATTACAAATATTCAATTTAATAATTTGATACCGTTAAGTTAAACAAAATAGCAGTTAACTTAATATTGGTGTAATTATGTCAAACAATAATGAATATAATGACGATAAAGAAAAATAATTGAATTAAATCAGCAGAAGTTGTGCCTAAATAAAAAAATATTTAATATAAAAAGTAACACGTAGATGGAACAAATTATGAAGCTGCTTAACATCAAAGATGAAAACAATTTATTTTTGTTGTTTTAAATGGTCAGCGTAATTTTATTTTAATTATCTTCGTTTTGTGGCAACTATCAAAAAGTTGACATCAAGGAAACTGTTGCTTCTAAAGTTTGTCGTTTCTTAATGCATGAGGATATAATTCAGTGATGCAGACACATTTCTTTATTTAGTTTAATTTGGTATACTTATACAAAAGTCACAAATACAACTTAGACATTACTACGATTCGGAAGTGAGGTAAATTTATGTGAAACAAATTTTTACCTTTCTATTTTTCTATTGACAAATTCTGCACTAAATCCAAAATTTAATACCATTTGGCCGTCCAATCTAGAATTACGTATTACAAGATAACGGTCAGTTGGCACCGCTGCAGGCAGGCCACTTGTTGATTTTTAATTATATCGTGTGTAACGCCAAGCAATAAAGACTATCTCCTGGAGGCGGTTTAGTAGTTCCGCAAATTCAATTTAAACAGATAGAGAACTTTCACTGCATTGGTACTGCTGTTACATTTATTAAATTTACTCCTTTGACCGAAACAGTAAATATCTAAAAGGAAGAGTGAAATAAAATCCGCAAATACTGGTAAAAAGTTGTATCGAACAGTTTCATGTTCTAGTTTGCAGCCAACGAGGCCATTTATCTTTTTTATGACATTTACTGAATGATTGTGTAATCTTAATGCGAACTAAAAAAAATCCAAAAACTATAGAGACACAATTCTGGTAGTATTTACTAAAAATTAAAGTAGTGTGTGCAAATGGTCGTGTGCAAAAATAAAAAAACGGTTTTTTTTGTTGGAACATCAAGTTCAGCATCTGGCCACAAGATGTAGCTATGCACTGCATCACGTCTACTCAGGTTCGCTTATGTAGGCTAAGTCTTCTGAGCCTCATCTATGTCATACTGAGGGGAGCTATCAAGCTGAAAAGCGGTATATGTCTAGTGTGGCAATTTACTATAAGATTTCAGGTGTTCACACATATTTACTTTATAGATATCTGTTTCTGTGACCCAACTTACATAAATAAACTCACATAGCATATTTGACTTGATTGATAGGCATTGTAGGAAAATTGATTTGAATAAACTTAATTCCTTTACAACAACATAAACTACATAACATAAACGGTGTTGAAATACAGAGTGTCCCGAAATAAATGCAAGCATGCAATGCAAGCAATAATAGTTACATGGATACACTAAGCCGCAAAAAAGTTCTGTCATTTAAAAGAAACATAAAGTGCCATGAGGGCGCTCTCTACTAGTGACGTCAAAATTAGAAACAAGTTTGAATGTATTGCCCCGAAAAACCCCCATTCTTTCAAAATGTAGGCAAATATTTGGAATTTTTAATAAGTTATTTACAAATATCGAAAATAAAATTTTAACTTTGATATTCGGATCGGTCAGTGGTCGCGCGATTTAAGACGTCAGTACTTGAATCGAGGTGACTAGACCGTTGTGGGATTGAATCCCGTGGCCGGTAGACAGTATACCAGTTATATTCGTGGAGAGGATTGACACCCTCTCTGCGGGTATGGTAGGGTTGAAGAATGTTGGCTTGGGTCAATGTGAGAGATTGATACCTGTTGACGTTTGACTACCCCCATAATTAATGAGGTTTTCCAGATTTCCCTCATTCCCGCACTGAATGGTGGTTAGAATCTACTAAAGCAAGTCGTTCCTGGGCGCAAATGCGGCCTGCTTAATAATAATATGCCGCTACCTCTCTCGCACAAGTTTTCGGATTCTGGGTAATCCTCGTGATTAGAAAGAGAGGTAGAGATATTATTATTATTACTATCCTGCATATTTTTAACCATCAACTTTTGACCTAGGTAAGTTTAGCAACATCACATTATTTTTTACATATATTTTCAGGTATTAACAATATTGTGTGAAACTAACTACTCAGTGGACAAAAGCCCCAACCTGCGTTGAATTACACCCACAATATCTACCCATATGTTCCTTATTATTAGCTTTTGTAACATTTTTTTACTGTTACAAAAGCTAATAATAAGGAATGTATGGGTAGATATTGTGGGTGTAATTCAATGCAGGTTGGGGCTTTTGTACACTGAGTAGTTAGTTTCACACAATATTGTTAATACCTGAAAATATATACATAAAAGGTACATTTTTTTATTATTTTTTATATATTTTAGTAGGTCGTTATGATATTCATTGACATTTAATCAGTTTGACGTTGTCGACATTTAATTTCATTTTGACACTGTCGACATTTAATTTCAAATAATTTTAATTTATTGGTATAATAATCTTTATAGTTAGATATTTGACTCAAGTTAAAGAAGGCCACCTGATGAAGCAATCCTAAAAATGCAGAAATAGGTCAGATCTCATCTATTGTGGTTGAATTTCGAGTTCCCACTCCAGAGGTTAATATATATAGAGTATATCAGGTTAGTAAATAGATTAAATTCTTTAGATAATTATTGAATAGAGTTTTGTCTGTGGATGTTCATTAGCATACCTAGATGTTTGGTATCAGAGAACATACATATGACTTCATTGATAGGAATTGTAGGAGTTTTGATACATATTAGCTCAAAATACCTTTCTTAAACAGTAAAAAAATCACATTATTTTGTCGTCTTGCATTTATTTCCGGACACCCTGTATAATGAAAAAGGAAAATGCATTTACCGTCCATACGTTTCATGCAATTTAGGCTTCCAAATAAATTTGTGACATTTAATTTAAAAATTCTTAATAAATTTATTAATACTAAGGTAATTGTCAATTTATTTGGCACCACCACTTTCAAAAATTCTGTATCAAATCAGTCCAGGGTGTATTCGCGGGAATCTGTGCGTCATCAGTATTCGAAATGGGAAACTCCAGTTTACCAGAGCAATAACGTATTTCCCATCCCGTTACATGTCGTTTTACTAGTGTAACATAACTCAGTTTTCTGTGACTAGTTAATAGGGAAGATGTGTCAGTGCCACATAAGTAAAATCGACTGGTGCAACGCTGAATTGCACCCACGCGGAAAACGTGCCTGCTTCCCGAATTATCAAAGTTGCTGCTCCAAGCGACGGCACATTTCACGATTGGGGTCTTCTGGGCCCTGCGAACCATTTAGTGGTGTTTAAAAGTTTTCTTTCTTAATAAAGTTGGAGTGATATGAATGGGAAGTACGAGGTTCTCTGCTTGCTTTGGGATTTGTAGCCGACCCTTCGCCTCCCACTGAAAGAAAAAAGAATAGTAATCGCTTACACCATTGTAGATCTATGTACAGGGTGTTTAAAACTCGATAGTAGGGGCCTACTGTGAGCCTACAAAATATTTAAATAAAAACTGGGACACGTAGTGGGATGAGTAACCTCCATTCTCAATCGAGAGCATTATCTTTGAGATTTGACAGAAACGACTAATAACGACACATCGAGTGGTCTTACTCTCCTGAAGTACAAGTTATGGAAAGAATTATTACAGAATCAGAACCAAAGTTGCCATATCACACAACATAATCTCTGAGGAGCAGCATGGCGTTTAAATGACTGAACAATCGCAGTTGATAATAATAATAGTAATATCTCTACCCTTCATTCTAATCACAGGGATTAGCCCAGAAGTCGGAGACTTGTGCGGGAGAGGGGGCGGCATATTATTATTAAGCAGGCCGCATTTGCGCCCAGGAACGACTTACGTTGGTAGGCCCTAACCACTATTCAGTGCAGGAATGAGGGAAACCTGGAAAACCTCATTAATTAGAGGGGTAGTCAAATATCAACCTGCATCAATATCTCACATTGATCCAAGCCAACATTATTTCACCCTATCATACCCGCAGAGAGGGTGCCAATCCTCTCCACGAATATAGCTTATATATGGTCTACCGGCAGCTGGGCGCAAACCCACACCGATTCAAGTACTGACGCCTTAAATCGTGCAACCACTGACCGACCCGATAATTAGTAAACTGATTTTTAAGATTTACAAAGGAGGCTTTGTAAATCTTAAATGTTCGAATTGCTATCCACCAACTTCTTGACAATGCGCAAGTCTGTGAAGAAATTTTACTTGCACATTATGAATGATTTCTGGGCTAACTCTGCGTATTTCGTCCCGAGTGCGATTTTGAAGTTCTTCTAAATTACGTGGTTTATTAATGTACACTTTTGACAATTCGAACATTTAATTTAAGTATAAAATTTAATCAATTGTATTTTTTTTATATACCTCAGAATTGTTACTTTTTTATGGATAAAATTTACGTTTTCTAACATTCAATCGTCATTTACTCGAAAACTTTCCTATGTAAGAGGGCAAAATTTTAGTACTGTCTGATAGAGAATTAAACGATCTTTCAGAATCAAGGAAAAAAATATGGTGTTGCCATTTAAAAAAATCGATGACGTCATTACTCGAAAACAAATGACATTTGAAAATCGCATTTTACGCTAAAATATGTATTTTTTAAAATAAAAATCGACCTGTTCGAGGATTTTTCCCAAAAAATAATTGTTTCGTTTTTATTGAATTTATTCCATACTTTTGGCGCATACTGTATATTCTTAATGACATTTATGCATTTAAACAATGAACATTCAATTATTTTCCAACTACTACTTGATCTTTCCACCGCTAATGTGATTTATTGTGAGATATTTCTTTTGAGGCACTTTAGGACGATATTGCTTATAACATTGAAAGGAGAATATGGACAAATTTTTCTAAAGTTTATTAGAAAAAAGAGAGCTTTTTAACAAACAAAAAATTGGGTATGTATTAATTCAATTATTCTAAATGCTGTTGGGGTTTATTCTTCATAAGTGTATAGATTTTCATAATATTAAGCCAATTACACAATTATATTATGCTTACGTGTTTAGTAACATAAATTTTGCGTCTTCGGTTTGGAATCCACAATACAACATTTATGTAAGTCGCTTAGAAGCCGTTCAGAATAAATTTATTAGATTTATATCTTTTAAAACTCATTTCTTCATTGAAAATAGGAATTACAATGCAGCTGGGAAACAATTTAGGTTTATGTCATTAGAGAAACGTCGCATCTTGATTGACATACTAATTTTATATAAAGTATTGAATAATAAACTGAACTGTCCAGATCTTTTATCTTCAATACATTTTAATGTGCCCACCCATGGCACGCGGCATTATGATTTTTTCTACTTACCATTTAGAAGAACAAATTATACTTGTAATTCCCCGGTATGTAGAATAATGCATTATTCCAACAGATTTTGTTCTGATATTGATTTGTTTGCGGTTTCTGATAAATCACTGAAATCTTTGTTGACTGATTTATTTTTAAGCTTATAATTTGTTGTTTTGTCTTCTTCAATTTGTAATTGTAATTGTGCTTTTTATCACTATGGTGTTTATGTTTGTTAATGATAGTTGTGGATAGTGTTCATGGGGTTAATCCCTTTTGTGTCCCTAAAGTTTTAAATAAATAAAATAAATAAATAAATGTACAATTTGTTGTAATTATATTTGCAAACACAATTTTTATTATTATTTCACATACTATTATGCTTACAATATAGTCTCTAATTAGTAGGAATTTTTATCTTACTGTGTAGAATTTCAAATGTAAGGTACAGTTTCATTTCTACCTGAATTATTATCTGATGTTATCGCTAATTAAAAAGGGTATCATATCCTTAAGATACCGAACAATTAAATCTACCGCAACGAAATGAATTTTCCGTTATCCTAATTGCAATTTCCGCAATATTTCATTACAAAAAGGCCTTTATGCCGCACGATTCGTCGGATATATTTCTTCCTCGTTCACTCGGCTTTGATCTTAAAATTTTAACTTTTTCTTTTTATTGTCCGAGCCGCTTTAAATAATAATATCCTTCTTTTATACCTCCGGAAGTTTTTACGTTGACTGCAGCTAATGTAACGCTGATTAAATTGTAGCTTTTATTGCTGTACTCTCCATCCGAGCGTAAGGTATCTCTGAAATTAAGCCTCGTATTTAAAACGACTCTTCTCTTTCGCAATTCTCTTCTAAAATGATATCTGGATTAAACGAAATATCATTAAATGTAACCGTAAAGATGTTCCGTCAAATTGAGTAGGATAGATACATAAGAATTTTTCCACTCAAAATTTCAAGTAATTAAGACATTTCCAGAATCACGTATTTTACATAAATTATAAACTTAAAGCGTTGAGTGAGTAAGCGTTGAGTAAGAAATTATAGATAGAGGCGCAACCTTAAGGCTTACGGTGAGCGCTCGATCCAAAGGGATATAGTTTTCGCTCAGTAACTCCTCAACGAAAAATGATAAAAATATGCGGTTTTTTTAATAGACTACAAATACTATTTTACGTCGGCGCTGTGTTTTGAAATTTTGAAAATATGCAAAATTAATTTAAAAAAATTTTATTTTACACTTTTAAAAATTTTCAAAACACAGCGCCGACGTAAAATAATATTTGAAGTCTATTAAAAAAAACCGCATATTTTTATCATTATCCGTTAAGGAGTTACTGAGCGAAAACTATGGGTTTGTTCCAACACAGCAAAAATCGATTCCGAACCGTCCAGAATTAGTCAGTCAGTTTAGTTGTTAATGTACTCTCGGCGAATGCGACGTAAGACGGTGTTGGTCAAACATTTCTCACGGTACTGAACAGTTCTCGACGGTTGTTGGAACAGATGTTATATATCGTTTGATAGAGCGCTCACCGTAAGCCTTAATGGCGAAATGCGTATACGATCTACAAGTTTAACACCCTGTATCTTGAAAACAAAGGCCCTAATAGAAAGTATCTATAGGGCAAAATGTTTTTAAAGTCGAACAAGAAATAAAGGCCTTCATGTTTGACGTTCCGTTATGTTACACCGTGTTTTACAGTAGGGGTTTTTTGGGCCCGAGATTTGTCCGTCTGTCGAGAACTGTTGTTAACGACAGTCAATTTTGAGTGTTCTGTGTGATTCAATGGTTTAACAAGCAAAGAAAACCTCCGTGAAAAATAAGTTGTCGATAAATTGACGAATCTTAGAACCAAAGAGCTGCTATTACCTAATACTATCTCGGTCCCAAAAGTGTATACACATTTGGCCATAAGGTTGCGCCTCTATCTATAATTTCTCACTCAACGCTTAAAGTAGCAAAAAAAGAATTTTTAAATTACAAATTAAATAATTGGTAGCGATACTCGCAGTTCCTATCTCCTATGATGTATCAAAACCGGGCTTCCGATTTGAACGTTGATTAGTGACGTTTAATTAGATGTAACCCTCAAAATAATATAGTTAGTGGCTCCACTTCCAAACTTTTTATAACTGTAGAATTTGATACATAAATACCTTACCTTACCTGATACAACGTGCGGTTCTGTTAAGAACCTTGCATTCCCGAACTATATATTAGTTGTTGAACAGAGGATATTAAAGACTATTTTGTAGCGCTGTTAGGAATACTACGAAATATTATTTAACAAATATTATAAAATGCTTTAGTTTTAGTAGCTAATATTTTGTATAAGCTTGTCGCAGAAATGTTTATAAAGTAATTATACAGTAGGTATGCGCCAAAAGTATGGAATAAATTCAATAAAAACGAAACAATTATTTTTTTGGAAAAATCCTCGAACAGGTCGATTTTTAATTTAAAAAATACATATTTTAGCGTAAAATGCGATTTTCAAATGTCATTTGTTTTCGAGTAATGACGTCATCGATTTTTTTTTAAATGGCAACACCATATTTTTTTCCTTGATTCTGAAAGATCGTTTAATTCTCTATCAGACAGTACTAAAATTTTGCCCTCTTACATAGGAAAGTTTTCGAGTAAATGACGATTGAATGTTAGAAAACGTAAATTTTATCCATAAAAGAATAACAATTCTGAGGTATGTAAAATAAAATACAATTGATTAAATTTTATACTTAAATTAAATGTTCGAATTGCCATCCACCAACTTCTTGACAATGCGCAAGTCTGTGAAGAAATTCTTCTTGCACATTATGAATGATTTCTGGGGTAACTCTGCGTATTTCGTCCCGAATGCGATTTTGAAGTTCTTTTTAAATTACGTGGTTTATTAATGTATACTTTGACTTCAAGTATCCCCATAAAAATAGTCAAGAGGTGTAAGATCTGGCGATCTTGCAGGCCATTCTATCGGTCCGCGTCTGCCGATCCGCCTCCCAGAAAAACAGTTGTCCAAAAATCTCGTACAGGGCGCGCATAGTGCGGAGGTGCACCATCTTGCTGAAACCATATGGTATCGTCAGGAATGTCAGGGTCATTATCGTTAGGAAAAATTACTGCAAGGGCTGGAACAAGGTCATTTTCTAGAAACTCTAAATATCTTTGTCCTGTAAGAGTTCCTTCAAAGAAGAAAGGCCCTACTATTCTGTCGTCAACTTCCAGCCCACACATTTAATTTCTGAGGGTGTTGGGTATGTGCCTCTGCTATCCAATGAAGATTGTCCCGACTCCAATATCTGCAAGTTTGACGGTTTACTGTACCATTCAGACAAAATGTGGCCTCATCTGAAAAAAGTATTTGCCGGTGTAAATTTCTATTTCCTTGACATAAATCCATTAGAATTTCGCAAAAGTGTAAGCAGCGATCGGAATCATCTTCATTGAGTTCCTGTACAAGTTGAATTTTGTAGGGATGATATTTTTCCTTCCTCAAGATACGTAGCACTGTGCTCTGACTAGTGTCATTGTTTAATGCAACCAATCGTGAAGAATTATAAGGATTATCCACCATACTTATCAAAATGTTCTGTTTCTGATTTACATTAATGCTTGGACGTCCAGGTTTTGGAATATTTACAACATTGTCAGTTTCTCTAAATTTAGACTCTACCTTACTGACTGTTGATTGGCTGATAGGGCGATCTGGATATTTTTCATTAAATAAATCGCAAACTTCCTGCTGAGTTCTAGTCATATTCCCGCATCCGATAAGAATTAAAATTTCAATTCTTTGAGTAACAGTTAAATGTGCCTTAATACTTTAAATTGAATAATAATTTCTATGTCGCTTACAATACTTATTAGAAAGTCGGTGTGACAATGACACTTTGCAATGATTTTCACCTACGTGATCCATAAAGGAACTATGGAATTCGAAAAACTAAACTTGATAACGTTTTTGCTTTATTTTAATTGATTTACGTTTTCCAACATTCAATCGTCATTTACTCGAAAACTTTCCTATGTAAGAGCGATTAAGCGATCTTTCAGAATCAAGGAAAAAAATATGGTGTTTCCATTAAAAAAAAATCGATGACGTCATTACTCGAAAACAAATGACATTTGAAAATCGCATTTTACGCTAAAATATGTATTTTTTAAATTAAAAATCGACCTGTTCGATGATTTTTCCCAAAAAATAATTGTTTCGTTTTTATTGAATTTATTCCATACTTTTGGCGCATACTGTATATTTGTCGTGTAAGCTATTTTATAATTTAGCTGTCAAACCGTTCTTGTGATAAATTTATAAAATATTTCAGTTACTGATAATAAAATAATGGTACTTGCCGCTATAATAAAACATGTATTTCGACAACAATAATGATACAGCGATAAAACATAATTGTCGTATAACCTGAAAATTATAAAACTGTTTTGCTAGTTGAGTTATGTTTTCAGTGACATGTGTACACTTTTACAGGGTATAGTTTCTACCGTTATATGTTAATTAATATTTGGGTTTAAAGTGCGATTACTTTATTCGGGTGTTATAGATTACGATGTCTTACAGAGGGGGATGTTTATGGCGATGGTGCCGCCATAAATTGAGAATATATAAAGACTAAGTGTATATCCTATTACCCGAAAGGTATTTTCTCTTATATGAAGTGATATTCGAACTTTATGGGTACATATACTGCAAAGTGAACGTAACCATTTGCTAAATGATGATTTGGCTGTTGGTATATAAGGTGATAATACGAAATGCATCGCAATTTTTCAATTTATACATCAAATTTCTACAGGGTGTATCTTGGTCGAAACTAACAGACTCAGTTTTTTTTTAATCGGCATTAAAGTTGGTCAAAATCGTCGTTAAAATCCAAAAATAGTCATTAAAGTAATGAATACGATTTTTTTGTAAAAGTCGAGAATGTCAGGTAACCGTCAACACAATTTGTAGAGCGCTTGTGACAGAATTAGATATATAAATCATGGTGTGAAATTCACAGTGTAAAAAAGTACATTGAAAATGTGTTTGTTACATATTTCTCAGAAAAAATTTCAAATCGTCAACTAGCGTTGGCTGAGACAAGAAATCTTGCAAAGTTTGAAAGTGTTGTCTAGGAAAACACAACAAGTATCGAGTATCTTGACAGTCTTGTTGTTGTTTGACCTTGCAAGATCATGTCTCGTCTTGTAAAACTCTTAATAATTTCTTGTCGCGCAATTTTACAATGCTCTTATATGATTTTTGTGAGACCTTTGCATACAAATAAGAAACGAATGAGAAGGAATTTGGTATCAGTGGTGATTACTCTCGGTCGGCTACCGTCCCGCTCGTAGCTCACATGATATGAACGATCGTCGACAGTGGTCGATAAATTATAGAAACGGCCAGTTTTCTATAAGTTGTAAATAATGGAAGATCATTTTTTACTGATATACCCTATATATGGAGTGGGAACTCGAAATTCAACCACAATAAAAGAGATCTGCTCTATTTCTGCATTTTAATATTGGATTGCTTCATCAGGTGGCCTCCTTTAACTTGAGTTAGTTTCACACAATATTGTTAATACCTGAAAATATATGAATAATGGAAGATCATGTTGCATGTTTTTTCAATCGGCAGTGTCTTGTTAAAATTTAATTTGATCTTTTCTGCAAAGGTAAATCTAAGGCTTCCTTCGCTTGAACCTACGCTGGGTTTGTCACCCAGTATTCACAATATTAATTTTGAACTCACCCTCCTAGACCTCGCTTTATAGCATTAATGAATACCAAATGCTGACTCTGGTTCTAATGAACATGTTCAAGATCCCTTTTTTGTAAGTTCATTTGCTCTCATTTCCTTCAATTCCCTCATGCCCTGGTACCTAGCACAACTTAACTATGTTGGTGCTTACCAATTTGATTAAGCAATTATAAACAATCCCAAACGAGTCTTGAATCCAACTGGTTTGAGCTTAAGGCTTTTATTACAGCTTAATTATCCGATAAATATGTAGTATGAGTATACAGATGTGGCCCCTACTGAAATTCTCCATTACACACGCGTTTATTGAGAAAGGTCCCCAGGCTATAACTTCTCTACTAGCTGGATATTACTCCTAATACTCCGCCTCCAGTTTCACTATCCATTTTAGAGTCATCTGTAAACCACAGCAAACTCCATTTTCCGAATGCATTATAACTTCCATAACTCCCGTTTCTCTCAATCCTTTATTCGAGTCTCGAACAGTCTATGAAATCTTACAATTATTCTGTCAGATTTCATCTTCAGGATAGGATCTAACAGCAACTTTTCCATTATCATCTTCACTGGTGACTTGTTCTCAACTTAACTGGTAGAATATTTCCTACAGTTTCAAACCGTTTCCAACTGCTGCTGAAACAAACGTATTACAAAGCACAATATGTAGTAGTGGTAGACTTAACAAGACTTCCAAAGTAGGCGTAGGAGTTGACGCTATAACTTCTATTATACCTAAACAGACCAGCCTCTCAAATTTACTTAATTTTTCTCTTACAATGTTCTGTTTGATCTTGGACTACCACTACATCACAAAGAAGATGTTACTATTGAGGTACACAGCAAATGTAATACCTTTGGTTGCATTCCTCAAAATACTTAACCTCCGTGGAAACCTTGATGGATATTCCACCTATTGTGAAATCCCCAGTCCAACATCTGCCATATACACCAATCATTTACCATATTGAGAGCTCTTGAATTGTGATCTCCAACTACCAGGAGAATTAGATCATCCGCATAGCCCTGGGAGTAGAATCCTACTTTGTCCAGTGCACCGTCGATGGCCAATCTCTATATAAGGTGTGACAAAACTCCCGCCTGTGAACAACTTGCAACCTACTATGCACTCTGCTGAATCATCTGTTAGTGTTGTTTTCACAACTTAGGTCGTTAGCATAGTATTTGTTCACTGACACAGGGTCTCTGTTAAGAACCATATTCATGGAATATTATCAAATGCCTCTTCTAAGTCCAATAATGCCGCCATTATAAACTTTTACCCATCCAGAGCTTGTTCTACCCATGAAACTAGGTTATGAAGTGCGATGCCTTCCGCAATATTCCATATTACCACCTTTTTCTCAACCCACACCAGCTTTTATCAATATTAAATGAATTAACTTTTCATAAAATCATAAGATAACTTGGTTGTTGTTCAAACCCGACCTTAAGTGGTGCTAAGATTGAGATAAAATTAACAACTGCGTCATTTGCTTAAGCAGTCCTCCTCTATTTATAAAATTGAGTTATCTGTGTAGGCTCATTGCCGGTGACGGCAAAGAAAATTCATTTTCTACTTTGGGGCCTAGTCAAAATATTCGAGGCCTTTATGCCAGATCCGAGGACTACTAATAACGCAATTTCCATTCCTTTGATTTCGGTGCGTAAGTTAATAAAGTTTATAATGTTCACCAGTCGTTCTTAAGTGAGTGCTCTTTGAGGGCGCATTTTTTTAAATTCGAATTAATTCGGCCCCCACGCGGCGAATTTTAGAGTTTTCGTTATACCGAGCAAAAACAATTAACGACGCTAAAGATATTAATTAATGGGTGCCGTGGGGTATTTGGTATCTTTCATGTGGGATACAATGGGTATCCTCGTTATTTAAATAACTAAAACACTGCAATTGTGCTTTCGAAATTAGTTTTTATACGAAGTCGGGCGTTAAATTGTATTTTATAGTAAAATTTTTGAGGTCATAAATGCCCAATAGCGTTAATTACTGTAGTTACTGTATTTGCACTAAATATTCACTCTCCTTTCATTTAATTTCATTTCATTTATTGGTGCCAATACACAATAATGTATTTACACAGATCAAATAAGGAGAAACACAAAATAAAAATTACAAACTTCAGTAAAATAGACTAACGCTAAATACACTAAACACTAAAATAATTAAAACTATATAAAAATTTATAAAATGAAATAACAGTACGAAAACACATAGTTATTCTGTACTTAAAAGTTGTAGTATTTAAGTCAGTAACTGTTTTAGGTAAAGAATTATAAAATTTGATACCCCAGTAAGACAAACCATTTCGAGTTTTTGAGTCTCTGATAAGCATTTTGTAAATTGTCTCTATTTCTTGTGAAGTGGGAATGAATTTCATTCCTGGATGTATAACTACCTATATTGTTTTTTATATGCATTAGACATTGCAGAATATATATTCATGGAACTGTTAATATAATAAATACAAATTTCAGTCTACAAGCATCATATATAAGACCGCCAATTAATCTTATAGCTCTTATTTGTAAAGGAATTATGAAAAAAGGTAAAGAACTACAAAAAATAAATTACAATTTAATTATACTAATATAATTATGAATTACATGTTTATGTTTACAATACAATTAACGGAATTACTTATAAATAATAAAAAATAAAAAAATTAAAAATATTATAATTATATTTTGCTTTAACTGGCGCACCCACCAAAACAACGAATAATGATATAAATGGTAGGATTTCTACGTATATCATAAAAAAACGCACATTCTTTTAGTGTTGGACTGTATGTGTGAGGAATTTCCTAAAGGTCTATACGAACAAATATCACTGATTTTTTTATATATTTTTACCCTTTATATAATCGTTTTTTATATATTTTTAGGTATTAATAATATTGTGTGAAACTAACTACTCTGTGGACTAAAGCCCCAACCAGCGTTGAATTACACCCACAATACCTACCCTTTATTATTAGCTTTTGTAACATTTTTTTACTGTATGTTTGGTATCAGAGAGCATACATATGACTTCATTGATAGGAATTGTAGATTTGATTTATTAGCTTAAAATAGGTACCTTTCAAATACAGTAAAAAAATATCACTGATTCTGTAACTTTGTCAGTAACTCGCTTGAAGCCAGATATTTTTTTACACTCGGATCATTTTTCGTAAACATCTTTTTGTAACTCCAAGAGAGTGAAATTAATATTTAAAGTAAACATTTCCCTGGCAAAAATATCTCTTATGTATACAAAAATTTGCTTTCTTACACGACTCATTTAAAATTTTAAAAAGGTCACGTAGTATAAATATAGCTTTGATTTTGCCTTCTTTATGTCTGGAAAATATTCAAAATCATAATTTACAATTTGAGTAAGATTTCGTGCCGTTCTACTACTTATTTCACATAAAATTATTATGTTGTTTTTACTTTTGACATGACAATCCTCAAAAAGGCTTCAAAGGATAATTTAACGCACTCAGTTTACTGACGGAAGTGTTATTTTGTTTTTGCTCTTGAGATTAAGAACTGCTGGTAAATAGAAAATGTCTTTCTATAATTGTGTACGATGATTATCTACTTTTACAATGAAAAATTCAGTTGTTAATATTTTTTCGAGTAAAACAGTGAAATAAGATAACGATAGGCGTAAATATAAAAAATATATCAGATTGATTCTGTAATTACTACATTTTCCAGAACAGTTCTCCAAATAGCACCACATCCTGTTCTTGTTCTATGTTTCAAATCTGCAGCATCATTTGGCCTCATCTGTTACATATAACTTTTAGATAACCCCATGAAAAGTATCCATTTTAAAAATAAAACTGATATATTTCACAACAAAAATGTTAACGATTTTAAATATAAAACATGTTCCAATAGTGTTTTAATGCTATCGTGTTTTGAGAGTCAAACATGATTTGATCATTTTTAACAAAAGCTGTTGTCTCTCAAAGATCAAATTAAAGTTCTTTTAATCATTATGGATATGGTTATTTTGTAAACATAATTATATATTGCTTAATTAAATGGTTAGATTGGAAAGCTTTGAACAGACCCACAATGACATTGTTGGCTAAGATATCTTAAAGAGTATCGAAGATATAAGGGTGGGAAGATATTTTAAAAGAGACACTAGAGAAGAATTATTACAAGTACACCACTGAACTCTATGTAGGTACATAAGTCTATCATAAACAATTTTAGTCATTCCGACATCTCAGCTATTCTTTGAGATACAAAGAATCCCTTAAAAATAGTTTTTAAATGTCGCGAAGGCATCTATAAATATTTTGATTGTGGAATCTTAAGTTTTTAGGAAAAGTAGCCTAGTTATGTGAAAACCACATCCTTCTATCTCTTATGGTTTCCAAGCCATCAGTATTTTAAATTTCAACATAGATATAAATAACTATAGCAATAAAATATCTCCAAATTATTCACGTTACTATAAAACTGCAAAACTATTTCATTTAATGGCAGCCTCCGACGGATTTCTTTGTTTTTTTATTAAGTTCATAGGAAGTTGAATATTTTGTTGCCATATCTACATCTTCGAGCACCAAATTGGTACATAAGGAAGTGCTATGAAAACTGATACTCTGTTGTTCATATGTCCGACTCTGCGAGAGATCAAATCTACTTATAAAACCTTTTCACGTTTTCTTACTATGTCGTCTCCACGAGTACTTACAGAGTCGGTCTGTAGCATCGAATTCAACACTATAATTAACAGTGTAAAGCTGATAGCCATATTCAGTGAACCTTTCATATGCTTTCCACATAGCTGAATGGATAATAGAGCCTTTCTCTACATGTTGTTCCAAATGGGGAATTAACGTGCCTGCATCCCTTTTATTTTCGGGACAAATTACAATTTTTAAGTCTTCTGAGTTATCGGTAATCATTCCGAATATCCAGTGACCTTCAACTACTCTTTCTCTGTTATATTTTCGTTTACTAAATTTGAATTTTTGTGTTCAGAAATACGTTTAGAATTAAAAAAAAATAATAATAATAATAAATTGTCATAATTTTTCGCTATTCTACATTTTTTCCATATAGGTAAAGAAATGCATTTCCGCGGGAAAATTTTGGCGTTTCTGTGTTAAAAAAATGTCTATAATTTATAGCAACAAATATTTTGTATGTACCTAACTGATTTCCCTTTTTGTAAAGTCCACAAAATTTCCTTTATAATGGAATTGACGCATTTCCGCGAAAAAATTTTAATGTTTCTGTATTTAGAGAGGTCTCACAACTATTTTTTTTCATGGCTGATTTCCCTTTAACGAAACTTGACCCTTTACTTTGTAGCATTTTAGCGGTACTGTTCCAACTTGTTTTAACTACCGCTTCTTTGTAGTATTTTCCGTTACATTTTCACATATTAAAAGCCCAATCTTGCAATATTACATTCAAGTTCTCGATGGAAGTATCTGGTTCAAGTTTATATCCTCTCGCATCGCAAAAAGTAGAAAATTGTCGCTAGATTGATGATTGAGTCGCAAGTATATTAGCAAGGACACAGGTATTAACAATTTGACTAATTTCGTTGTTCGTAGACTCACCTAATGTCATTGTTAGTGTTTAATAAGTTGTTGATGAAAATGACAAATTATTTATTTTGATAACGGACACCGTGATCACAGCTTAAATAATAATCAGCTCACAGACTCGTATGGCGGGAACGTCTACGCAGATCCTTCGCGCATGCCGCCATTTGAGGATACAACATTGAAATAGCGGCAGGGATGTATGGTTTTAAAATATGCCCTTATAGCCATACCGTTCGACGACTGCGTTATTGGCGCACGAGTGCTGTATTTTGTGGTTTGTTGATTTTCTTGTATTTTATACTGTTATGTTGTTTTATTTTTAAACAATTTCAAGTAAAACAAATTTATATTTCGTATGTTAGAAAAATTGAGGTGTTCCATTTAAAAAAAAAAACTGGGTCTGCGTCGGACCAGACGGTGGAAGTTATACTTCTTAAAAAAAAAAAAACTTCCTTTCAAAGCCTGAACGTACAAAAAAATAATAATAATAATAATAATAATAATAATAATAATAATAATAATAATAATAATAATAATAATAATAATATTAATAATATTAAATTTTATCCCATATTCTTAATGACACACTGTATATTATACGCTTATACGTAGAAAGTAAATTTATGTTGGTGTCCACAACCAGTAATTCTCCACGCTGTATAGTGGGTTGTATAAAAAAGTTCTTAAAAATCTGTTCTTCCTTTTGAGCGTGACGCGGTTTCTCGACCAACATGGTGCAAAGAAGTATAACTTTTATCAGTCTTGTAACACCATGTACATAAAATTTATTCAGCATTTTGTAGTTTATATCTGTACCTACAACTTTGATATATAAAAACCTTTTTTATATCTGCCACAGTTCTCAAGATTAATACTGGTCAACTCTATCTTGGACATTCAGTAATGTACAATTTGTTCTTGTTATTTAGGTAGGTATACCGCTGTAATACATATGTTTTCTGTACTTATTTGTTTCTGTATAATGTAATATCTCGAAAACAAAAGTGGCTTAATAAATTTCACTTTTGCTTTGTTTTCTTTTTTAGTCATTAGCAACGTAATGTTAATAAATTACCTATACGTACTTTGAAAAGTAATTGTACATTTTTTGTTAATAATGGATCACGTAGGTGTGATATTTATATTAATCAAGCTCCCAAAATTAGGTAACATTTCCTATATAAAAAAAAACAATTTTCAAATTCAAGTAGGTACACAGTGCAGTTAAAACACTTTCTAAATTGGGACAACTATTTTTAATCCAGTCCTGATGTGTATCCTGAGCAAGAAAGAGACAACAAGCTTCAAGGACAAATTATCAGGTTTTAATACTTCAAAGGTGCCGCCGTAGAGTCTGTGAGCTGCTTGTTATTTAAGCTGTGCCGTGATAATTGACTAAAAAATGAATAAGTGTGAAACATGTAAGAACAAGTTTAGAATCAGTTTCGCCCCCTGATACTATCGTTATCAGAACCCGGCCCGATTGCCACGCCGACATAAATATCATGCTTGATGTGTTTACTAGGTCATCAGACTAGGTCTCGATGCGCCACTTAGCCAGATATATTTTTAGCGAAACAGTTGTATCCATTGATTGTTCCATCTAGGTCAGAAAAAATAAGACGCGCCACATTCTCCTACTACTACCGCCGCTCTGTCTATCAAAGTAGTAAACCGACAGCGGCGGCCCACGCGCTGGATTTTGGCGACAGTAAACCCCTTTCTTGGCCAGTAAATCACTTGTCCGCCTGCACAACGCGCCCACCCGAACTAACGATTTTGGGGATGCTGCTTACATTGATAACAACTTTTCTAGCCGGGGTATAATTGAGGAGCATTATTTCCTATTTATGTGCGTAGTTTTGCGGACGACTTCTCAATCGAGCACGGCCACGCGATTATTTTGCGAATTTCGGGGACTGCGGTCTGGGACTTTTAAAATCAGCGCATCAATTAATCCAGACTTAGTTTCCAATAAACACATATCATAAATCGTTGATTGTGACCTAACACCATTTCAAACATTGGTGCTTTTATAACGTAAAATCAATTTTTAAATGTAGCGGAATTACCACATTTTGGTCATATTAACATTTACGTTATTTCAAGGTTAAATGTTATATTTCATCAACTTATCCAAATTTATACCTTTTTTTATCTAAAATAAACGAATAATGCTCAGGTTAGGTTAGGTTAGGTTAGGTTAGGTTAATTACGTTTTAGGGTGATTGTACATAAAGTTATAGACAATCGTTATAGACTAATAATATTGTGTGAAACTAACTACTCTGCGGACCAAAGCCTCAACCAGCGTTGAATTACACCCACAATATCTACCCATATATTCTTTATTATTAGCTTTTGTAACATTTTTTACCTTATTAGAAAGGTATTTTAAGCTAATATAAATCAAATATCCTACAATTCCTATCAATGAAATCGTATGTATGCTCTCTGATACCAAACATCTAAGTATGCTAATGAACAATTCCACAGACAAAGCTCTATTCAATAATTATCTAAAGAAATTAATCTAGCTAAATTTACTAACCTGGTTTAATGAAAATACTCAATAAATATCTAACTTCACGTTTGTTATATTTAATTTAAAATTTATTGACAGGCTATAATCACTTTTTTGACATTGTCGATATTTAATTTAAAATAATTTTAATTTATATAATAATTTTTATAGTTAGATATTTGACTCAACTTAAAGAAGGCCACCTAAAGAAGCAATCCTAAAAATGCAGAAGTAGGTCAGATCTCATCTATTGTGGTTGAACTCTCGAGTTCCCATTGTGTCAAAAGTGACATGGGGGGACCTTTCTTTTAGTTTCAGTCCAAGGTGAAGTCGATAATACGTTTGGTTTGTGTTTTATGTGTATTTTTTTAGTGGCGTCGTGACTTAAATTACAAGCAACGTGTTGTGATTCAATTTTTAGCGAAATCTGACGAAAAAAACCCTCGAAAATCCATCGAAAATTGCAGGTGGTGTATGGAGACGAGTGCATGTCGAAAATACGCGTGTTTGAATGGGCAAAACGGTTCAAGGAGGGGCGTGAATCGGTAGAAGACGATCCACGTGAAGGAGCTCCCGTCACCTCTCGTACTGACTCAAATGTTGACCGTTTACGTGCACTGACCACGTCTGACCGGCACCTAAGAATTCGTGCGTTATCTGACAAGTTAAACGTCAACAAAGAAACCGTTCGCAAGATGTTACACGAAAATTTGAATATGCAAAAATTTGAGCAAAGATCGTGCCAAAAGTTCTCACCCGTGAAGAGAAAGACATGCGAAAATCGATCTGTGAGGATTTGTTGTCCCGCATTTGGAACGACGGTAGAAACTGGCTGAGTCGGGTAGTCATTGAAGATGAGACCTGGATATTTGAGTATGACCTATGACCCCGAGACCCGTAAACAAAGTCAGCAGCGGGTGGAAAAGAGTGGAGAGCGGTCAACAAAAGCGAGGATGTCCAAAGTCACGACTGATGGCAACGTTTATCGTTTTTTTTTCAATATCCACGGCATCATGAATATGTTCCTGCCGGCCAGACAGTGACTGGACAGTTCCCAGCCCATTCCTCGTTCATTGTGCAGAGTTTTTGGCAAGAGCCCCGATATTGCCCCCTGCGATTTGTTTTATTCCCCAAGATGAAGTCGCACCTCAAGGGAACTCATCGTGACGGCGTACAGGAGATCAAAGAAGCTATAACCGTGGTGTTGAACGGAACTGCGGAGTATTACCAAGGGTGCTTCCAATCGTGGAAGAAACGTTGGAATTGTTGTGTGGAGTTAGAGAGAGACTATTGTGAAGGTCAATAATAAAATTTTGGCGAAATATAATTTGCTTGTTTTTTCATTGACAAATTTCCGGAACTTAATTGGCAAACCTCGTACACTTTGTTAAAAAATAATAATTTTTAGAATGAACAGAAACGTACATTTCGATATTTTTGAGGTTATTTTTAATACTAAGAAGTACTTTATGACATTTTAGAGACAATGTCTCAGGTTTTGTTGATGCAAATACTTGATGATTTGAAGTTATCCTATTAGAAAATCTGCGGTACTATTCACTCACGGCTGACAGGCTATTCCCATTAGAAAAACCAAAATAGCGTCAGCGATTTCATGTACAATAAAGTCACTCATTTAATAGGTGTAATTTAATGTTTAATGACAGCTTTGATTTGTTGGGTATATAATTCAACTACTGAAAATACACACTTATGTGTATATTTTCGTAAAAAGGTGATTAACTCCTAATCTTCAATATCTTGTATCTTGCTGGAATAAAAATTTATTTGAATAAAACCTTTGATTTGGCTGTTTACACTTACACAATATTTTATACCTACTTTTGACTCACCCTTTATAATATGTTTCTTTAATAGAAGGATTACTGATAATAGTATAGCGTATAAAAAAATATGATTGAAGCAGTTATAGACCTTAGAAGATGCATCTACAAAAGTAGTTTTTATGACGTAATTCTTTGTTGAAAAAGAGAACATAATGAAATTTTTATGAACTATTCAGCTTTACTAAGTCCGTAAATAATGCGGGTTTGAATAAAATCGGAGAAAGCAGAAAAGTGACTTTTATCTTGTTTCTTATGTAAAATATTTAGTTTTCTGGTAAATTTTAGAAATGCAGAGGAATGATCTAGTATTATTTAAAAACATTTCTTCTACATCAAAGTCTATTTTTGACAATAGTACTTAAAATAAGCTATGATGGCTTATCTCAACATGACAAGTAATGAAAGCCGTCAAAATTGTACAGAGCGTTTCGTGACGTACTGGACAAACTTAAGGAACAAGTTTCTGTGTAAAAAACATGTCTGTGCTATTTTAAAATTGTTTGTTTTTTATATTTTTATTTTATTGCAATTTTGTTATTATTGTTCCTGACAGACAGAAGTTTAAAGGTCCATAGTTCGGTAATAAAGGAGAATTGACCACATGTATCTTATACATTTTTTACTCCGAATGACCTCAGAAACTTGTTTTTTAAGTTTGTCCAGTACGTCATGTAACATCCTCTATTAATGTAATTAACTGTTAAACTTTTTTATCGTTATTATAAACTATCTATTACTATAAAGATACATAAATATGTGCAAGATGTGTATATAACAGATATGTACGTAAATTTTTATTTTATTCGAAAATTTGTACTGAATTAAATATCTATCTGAAACATTACCGAAATTAAATTTTACTTGTAATCAATTTCTCTTAAAATACCATATTTGCGTTATCTTTCTATATTCATTTTGATTTTCCAAAACCAGACAGTTTTTGACTTTGCTACGTACAACAACACCGTCAGATATGCGGGTATTTCCCCATAAACTAATCTGCAGCTACATATGCGTGTTAATCGAGCGACAGCAACAATCAATAATCTGCGGCTCCTTTAATCAACTTGATACCCGATTTATTACCCCGATAATGTAGGCAGAGGCGGGACAAGTCATCTGAGGAAATCCGGCCTATTTTCTGAATCTTGTTATCGCAAACTTGGGTCTGTGCGGTTGCCTGATGGATTATTTGGTCCGATGTGACTGATTTTCAGGCAAGCAGTGGATCAGTCTTTATCGACTTAGTCTACAGGTGATAGTGAAGAAAATACATAATTGGAAAATATACAGGGTGTTAAAAAAAGAGTGTAAAATATTTCAGGAGGTAATAGTATGAACCAAAATAAGCAGAAAAGTCTTAATAAACATGGAGCCGCAAAGTAACGGTTGCGGAGATATGGACCACTATTCGTTTTTCAAACATTTTATTTTATTAAGAATTCAAGGAACAAAGGAAGCTTTTAACAAACAAAAAACAAAGTTACAGAAGATATTCAAAGTGTGCTCCGTCCACTTCCAAGCAGGCACGACATCTTCGTCTCAACGATATTCGAACTCTTTCGAAAACACCTTGGTTTGGATTTCTTGACACTCTTGATTAATCCGTAGCTGCAGCTCTTCCAGGCTATTTACAGGAGTACCATACATTAATGTCTTCAAATATCCTCAAACAAAGAAATCTAGAGAAATCAGGCGATCTTTGAGGCCACAGAACAGGTCAGGCCCTTCCTACCCATCTATGTGGAAAAGTTTGGTGTAAATGCTCTCTACCGGCCATGGAAAAATGAGCTGGAGCACCATCATGCTGGAACCACATTTATTGCCTCTGATTCAAAGGAATGTCTTCCAAAAACTCATACAGTGTGTTCTGCAGAAAGTTGAGGCAAGCAGCGCCTGTTAATCGGTTTGGTAAAACAGGACCTAGAAGCATGTCACCTACAATACCCACCCAAATGTTTAAAATGTGCCTGATGTCCAGATTCTATTAGAACATGAGGATTTTCGTCGACCTAAGTATGCGTATTGTGAAAATTAAACATTCCATTTCTTGTGAACCCAGCCTCATCAGTAAAAAGAATGTTTGCAAGAAAACGAGGGTCTTCAGCATCATGATGTAGAAACCAGCGGCAAAAAACCAAACGTGCTTGATGATCATTTATTGGATTTAAAGCCTGTACTCGTTGCACATGGTATGGATAAAGCAGTTGCTCGTGAAGGATTCTCCAAACAAGAGGACCACTAATTCCTACCTCGGCTGATATTCTCCGCATACTCGTACCTGGATTCTGCTCTATCAGTGCTAGAATTTCTTTTTCTGCTCTAGGAGTGGATACCGACCTTGGTTTTCTGGATAAATGGACTGTTTGCTCAAGGAACCGATATCACGCAATCTTTGGTGAATTCTTCCAAACATGAAGGAAGGAATCTGGCGATTTGAATAAGCGTCAACATAAAGACGTCGCGTTTCGGTGGCGTTCACATTAGCACGACCAAGTGCATGTCTGTTAATTCTGCGTTAGAGTAACGAGCCATAGCGAAAGGAAACTTGTGAAACTGAGAACAACTGTCAAATACGTACTGTTTATTTCACTAAACATCAACCAACTATTATAAGAAAATACACAACGTTTTTGCAAAATAAAAAAAGGGGCTAAAAACATAAAACATTCCATATCTCCGCAACCGTTACTTTGCGGACCCATGTTTATTGAGACTTTTCTGCTTATTTTAGTTGATACTATTACCTCCTTAAATATTTTACACTCTTTTTTTAACACCTAGTATAGATAATCATTTATTTATTTAATTGTTTATTTATTTATTTAATTATTTATTTAATTACGTATACCACCCGATAACTAAGATAATTAATAGATTGGAACAGAATACAGCAGTTTAACTTATAATACGAGTATATTATCCAGTGCTTTGGAAATATTTTTCGAGGTCATAAATATAATATTGAAAATTAGGATAATGATACTGATAATTATCTAATAAAGTTCATGAACGAAGAAAAGTTACCAGTTATTAGTTCAAACTCGTGGGATATTCTGTGAAAATTTCACATTAAATTCATTAATAATTTAGGATTAATAAGGGTCACGTGCAGCAGTTAGATTTTTCAATTAAAAATAATTACATTCAGGATACAGTAAATAGGTAATTTACTGTTTCTATTTTTAGTTATATAGAGTGTCTCTAAAAGGACTGCAAAATACTAACATAAATTCCTGAGGCTAAAATATGAAAATCTAGTGTACTTCCCTTAGTCCAAAAGTTGATAGTTTCCCAAACACAGGTTGCAAAGCTATTATTTAAAAAAAAAGGAAATATTTATCTTAATAATAGCATGATTCGCCCAAATATATATATAAATTTGGTAATTAGGGTTTTTTCAGGATGGAAAATCGAGATATGACCACAGTTTCGGTACAGAGGGCCCCACCTGCACTTCACCTACATATAAAGCTTCATAAGTTTTTTATGCCTCGGTATATTAAATATCTAGTTAAAAATTCTTGTGAATCATGAGATGAATATTTATAAAAAAGTTTTAAAAATAAATAGTTTCACACTCTGCAATTCGGAAAATATCAGCTTTTGGACTAAAGTAAATGTTTTGTACATACCTTTTAGAGACTCATCTAGACCTTTAAACATTCAAGCTTAAAAAATCATTAAAGCATCAAGTTCTGTCCAGCTACATATCAGTGGATGGTACATAAACAATAAAAAAGTTCCACTGCAGCTTACTTCAAGAAGGACAATACCCAAGGAAATAACAAGTTACGTTTTCAAAACGTATATTTTAATATTGATCAGTTATGACAGATAATAGAGCAATATTTATACTAATAGGGTGTAATTTTGAATGAGGATTATACTTAATCGTCTGTAATCGATTTATAAAAGGTATACATTTTATATTTGGAGTAGAAGGTAATTCAATAGTTTCTAATTGAAAAATTCAAAAAGTGTAAAAAGGTAAACATATTTTTATATTCTAGATGAGAAAACAAGCACAAAAGTTATACGTTTGACGTTTGTATTGAGTAATGACAAGTATTTTGTGACATTTATGCGCTTTAAACGGCAAACATTCAATTATTTTCCAAGGACTACTTGATCCTTCCACCGCTAATGTGATTTTTAGGTGGTATTTCTTTTGAGACTCTTCAGGACGATAGTGTTTATAACTTTTAAACGGGAAGTAATACAGAAAAGTTTCTCTAATAACAGTTTATTAGAAAAAAAAGAGAGCTTTTCAACAGTAAAACAAAATTTTGGTATGTTTCTAGAAAAATTATAATTGATGACGTCATTTATCGTTTCTGTCAAATCTCAAAGATAATATTTTCGATTAAAAATGGAGCTTACTTCATCCCAACAACACGTGTCCTAAATTTTATTTAATTTTTTTGTATCCTCACAGTAGAGTCACGAGAAGTGTATGACTCTATAGTGGAAAGTCTGGTGCTTCTCCCAAATGTCACGAAAAGTCCTCCACTAAATGTCACGGAATGAGTGACTGTCCTGCACCACCTTTAAACCTATAAAAATAATACCTCTCTTATATTCTTCGGGTAGTCGCTTGGCTCCTGCGAGAGGTAGAGAAACTCAACCTTTTAATAAAAATACAGGTTTATTCAAACAAACATAACAACCATACTTACAATAATGATACCTTTGCGCTGGGGAGTATCTCTTCTAGAGATCAGAGCCAGCCAACCTTTGGCCATGGACTGGCTGACATTAGCCCAGTTTCAATAGTATTTATACACATTCGGAAAGTGCTGAGTATATCAGAATTATACCTATTGAAACAATGGGAACAGCCAGCAAGTCTATGGCTTGGTTCTTAGAGAGAGCAAGAAGGATGGACATAGTTTGGTTTGATAGTAACCTTTGCAACTGGACACTTTTAATTGTTTTGAATTTCATTTGTGTAACATTGACACACTATCGATTGTAAATATGTTTATAAATTTGGTTCAATAAAATAATTTAATATTCGTATGTATGCCAAAAGGTTTTTAATTTAGAATAATTTATTAAAATATGTGTTCAGCTGTAACTATCTCACTAATATCCTTTTTGTGACACTATCGAGTTCAAGATACCCTGTACAATCAACAAACGTAGTATAACTACTATTTATTTAATTTAAAACATAATTTCAGATTAGTACCTATAAAGGAAAACACATACTATGCTAATAAGAAACACTGAATTCCAATTTAAGCGTCCACCCTGTATAATGTCTGAAATGAATTGAATTTGCAAATTAATTTTTTTAATTTAAACAAATTCTAAATAGCTTTATTATTTATAAAATAATGAATTTTTAAAAGGTGTGCTTGGTGTCGATTCTGAATTGAAAATAAATGAATTACTCAGGGATAAAACACTCTGGTGGTTAAAATTTTAATTTATTTCGAACGAGATGAAAATGCTTTCTTCTTAGTACCTCTCCCTCGTAAAAAATAAATCAACCTAATTGACAGAAAATGACACTTTTAAGAATTCTTAATTAGGTTAAAAATATAGCACAACGTCAGATAAAAGTTTGGGAACTTTTAGCGCATTAACTTGAGCTTGAACTAACTGTAAGTCTTTAAACTTAAATTTATAAAGTAAAAAGATATAAGGAAGGAGCTTAACAAAGTTATGAAATTCTGCACAGAAAGACAATAATACCGGTTTTACTCAAAAACTCGATAAACCCACGTCAAAATGGGGATGAGTCAGCTTCGACCGTAAACCTATATAAAATTGGAACGATTTTAATTCAGTAATATAGCTTTATGGCTGCTATATCAGTTGAAGAGAAATGTTAAGGTGGCAATGCTAAACAAGAGCGGCACCACAATTATATTGCTTAACAGACAAGAAGGAATACGAAATTAATATGAATAATTTAGTTACCAAAATTAATTAAAACAATTCATTTAAAAGTGCATTTAGGCAAGACCAATTTTAGTCATTTCTATTTAAAATTTACTTCAAACAATTAAGCTAGAAAAACAGATACAAAGAGAATAGAATATAATACAATAGAAAGAAGATACATTGGTACGCCGTAGCAAACATACAGGTGATTCAAACCTGGTTACCTTGGCGGCCAGTTTTGGAAACCACCTCGGCCAATCCAGCGTTGTGGAAAGCGATTTTTATGATGATTGATCACAACACGACTAAAATGGGCAGGGGCACCATCATGCTGAAGTACATGTTTTGTCTAATATCCAATGGAACATCGTCCAGTAGATCTGTCAAATTAATTTCTAAAAAGTATACATATCTAGCTTCAGTAAGACGACCATACACTTTATAAAATGTATTTGTAAAGTGTATGGTTTGCGTTTATCAAAATGTAAAAATGTAACAGAAAATCATTATGACCGTCCTGGATTCCGGACGCGCTGAATATGAAGAGGTTTTAAACCATTTATATGAATGATTTCCCAAGCCGTAGTTTGATTAATTTGGAGATGAGTTGTAATACGCCTTGTACTTACATCTACGTTCTACCATATTTAGAATCTCTTCCTCCACTGCTAAACTAGGACCATCTTCAGATGTAATTCTCATACTGGGAAACATTCCAGTTTCACGTGCATTGCTGACTGTTTGGAATACATTTCTATCTGGCATTCTTCTGTTCGGGAAGCGACCTCGATATTCAGCAGCTGCACGATTAGCGCTACCGTTGCAATATCCATAAATAAAGATAATATCAGCATATTCTCGATGACTAAATGTGGCAGGCATTACAAAATTATGTGTGTACAATACTGACTAAACGAACGCGAATGTAAAAATAAAATAAGCGTTTAAATCACAGACGTGTGTCCACAACTTTTTATACGTGTTGCATAAATAACTATTCATTGCTATCTCAGTAACCATTGATATTCACCATATGTTTATTAGGCTCTTTTGTTCACTTTTGGTCCCCAAACGTCCCTTTCGAATATATATTGCTCTCCCCCCCCAATCACTGTGTATACATATATATAATAAATAAAGGTAAATCAACTACTTTTATGACACCCAGTAGAGGAATTTTGGAAACGGTAATATATATGTACAGGGTGCTTTAAATCAAAAAAAAAGTTGGGCGATATTTTTTGTAATTCCTGAAATAGCAACTGAAAACTTACTTAAAGTAAATATCACGATATGAAACAAAAAAGAAAATTCACAATACCTACTACATTTCGGCCACTATTTCAGAAACTACTCAAAATATATATTATAAAATTGAAATGCATAAATATGTCCATTTTTCTCATAATTTAAGCCACGCTATATTAACGTTTCAGATACCCAAACCAAATAAAAGTTATTACTACAAATTTAGCATTTGAAACATTTTAAAGTCTAATTTGATACATGATGATTTTCCAAAAAAGCTGCGACTGAGCGAAGCTTTTGCAGAGTCCCCACTGAAGATGCCGACAGTGAAGAGCGGCGAAACGTTTGGAAACATGGGATGCGACCAGTTACAGCGGCGGCTACGGAACGCCTCGGAGGATCACCATTATCCGAGGAATGGTTCCGATCGTAGCAGTCGTAATACCAACAATATGAACCGAAATCAATTTATGGGCAGGCCCAGAGACACCGATAGCGGGTCTGTCCCCACAGAGCCTAGCCCGAGAACAACCAGGGCAGGTAAAAGAATCCCAGCTAATGCTAGGGATGTGCATTTTAACTTCTGGCAGCTACCAGTTACCGAGGTCACGGCATAACAACCCGAAAAATCATCATGTATCAAATTACAGCACTGGCCGTGAAAGGCTAAAAACCACTATTTCAAAGTCTAGATGTCATAGGTGATAATTAATATAAAAACATATACTTATAAATTATTATGAAAAAATGTCATTCATTCGATGTCAATTATTCATATAACTTATAAAGCTTAAATATCGCACGCTCAGCCAATTTTGTGATATTAAACCTTTAGTTTTACTACAATGTATATGTAAATTTGCTTAGTTTTCGTATTAGATAGCCGACACTTGAATAGAGTCTAGTTGGTCAAATCGGCTTTTTTTTCCTTTTCCTTAAAAGGTAACCAGACTACTTGAAGTTAAAATGTATTAAAGCCAATTGTTTTCTGTAAAGTTCGTTGTGATTCAGTAGCAATAATTCCAATCAGTTTTCCAACTCTGCAAAACTTAGTTTCAATTTCTGTGGGTCATGCATTTAGATAATTTCTAAATTATGACGCATAGGAAACTAACGATAACAAAGTTCAATAATTTGTGCAGCGATTTGAGGTGGCACAAATATGCCGTGTTTGGATTCAAATAATAGATTTTTTATCCTGAGAAAAACTCCAAGCATGCATGCTGCTAAAAAATTAAATACCCACAGGTAAAATAACATTTCTACACATGTATTTCAATGACAAGCGTTTACATCACTTGTGGTCAGTAAAGTATTTTATTGAATTTTAACATTCACTTCCCGTAAGTCATAGTAGCTTACTTCTGAAACATAAATTATTGTCATAACTGGATCCCAATATTGTCCCAGGGGTACAGATCGGTACCTTATGTAATTATGTTTCTACAGTAGGTAAATTTGTTCACTTCTTACCGCGAATACATCATGAATAAAGGCGAAATGTGCCGAAGGATATCATAGGTACTAACATAGGTATCAGTTCCTGGTCATTCCGTTTTGTATGCTTTGTATAATTTTGATAACTATGGAATACCATTATTGCGTCAGCACCCTAAGCACTTAAATGAAAGTTAAAATACTATTTTATCCTATATAGCTAATATTTTAGTACAATTTCACAATTAAACCATCTACCTTACTTTGTTTTTGCTGCAGCATCCATCAATTCATTCAAGAATGGTTATGATTGTAACCATGCTCTTTTGAGTGCGTGAATTTGTTCGTTATTCCGTATGTGGGTTTTTTATTATTTAAATGTTCAGTGTATTTTTAACCTTTTTGCAGTGTTTTTTAATTATTTACGGATTTTTTGTTTATACCAGTAGGTATATACATTTTGTGTATCATTTTATTTGCCTGATTTGTTATCATGTTAGCAATTAAGCTATTTTTGTATTTACCTATTAGGTAGGATTTTTAAAAAGTCAGTAATGCCATCATTACATATGCCGTTTAAAAGAATAGTATATTAAATTATTTTGGATTTTGAAGGTGGTAGCCATTTGTGGTATCTTTGGCTCTTGTAGAAAATGTGTAACTCAGGAATATATGGGTAGATATTGTGGGTGTAATTCAACGCAGGTTGGGGCTTTTGTCCACTGAGTAGTTAATTTCACACAATATTGTTAATACCTGAAAATATATGAAAAAACTATACATAAAAGGTAAAAATTTGTTATTAATTTTTATTTATTTTAGTAGGTCGTTATGATATTCATTGACACTTAATCAGTTTGACGTTGTCGATATTTAATTTCATTTTGACACTGTCGACATTCAATTTCAAATAATTTTAATTTATTGGTATAATAATCTTTATAGTTAGATATTTGACTCAAGTTAAAGGAGGCCACCTGATGAAGCAATCCTAAAAATGCAGAAATAGGTCAGATCTCATCTATTGTGGTTGAATTTCGAGTTGCCACTCCAGAGGTTAGTAAATAGATTAAATTCTTTAGATAATTATTGAATAGAGTTTTGTCTGTGGATGTTCATTAGCATGCCTAGATGTTTGGTATCAGAGAACATACATATGACTTCATTGATAGGAACTGTAGGAGATTTGATACATATTAGCTTAAAATACCTTTCTTAAACAGTAAAAAAATGTTACAAAAGCCAATAATAAGGAATATATGGGTAGATATTGTGGGTGTAATTCAACGCAGGTTGGGGCTTTTGTCCACTGAGTAGTTAGTTTCACACAATATTGTTAATACCTGAAAATATATGAAAAAATCAGATAAGTTTTTTCCAAATTTTGTAGGTAATAATGATTGAGTAATCTGTGTTCATTCTGGCTTATGGACCAGTTTTTTAATAGTTGGTTTTAATATTACAAGTGATGTAAGAAATTTCGACATTGTGCCAATGTTTTTTGAATTTTTCTGTTCCTGATGGATGGTTTCATTGCATTTTTATTAATCTCAATCTTTTTGTAAGTCTCTTTAACTTTTCCTTTTGCATTTTGATAATTATTGTATGCTTTTGCAGTTTCCTGATGAAGAAGCAATAAAGGCTTCTAAAGCTTGAATAGAAATAAGGAGTTTTTTTTCTTGCCTATGTAACTGCTATATCTGGATTAATTAATTTTTCAAGTCTACATATATATATACAATAATGCATTAAATAACCGTTCCAGATATTAAACTAACCTACTGACCTCCTTAGACAACAAGAGAAAGATCTAATTCAGTCCATTCTAGTATTTCCCGAGTAAAAATGGCTCCTTTCACTAAAAGTTATGGCACTCTCCCTTAAACATCCTCATGTGCTGAAATCCTGGAGCGCAAAGCCATATAACCCACATCTGAGATCTTCTTTTCACTTGTTTTATTTTTAATACTGCCGTGCCAGAAAAATGAAAGGTCGCGTCGGATATAAAGCAAGATTTATCTAACGAGGAGTAATTATTATTAGCCTTCGTGTTGTAGGTAAGGGGTCTGATAAATGTGTGAAAGGGAGAAGATAAATTTATTAATGCCCCGTTTCCGAGATACAAGCTGCAACAGTTCAAGACGCTAGACAATTTTCCTCCGTGGTTTAACTACCGTTTTGTACAGGGTGGCCCGTTATGATTAGTGATTAAGTGAAAGCTAATACGAGGGAAGTTCAAAGTATCACCTGCTACCAATGTGAATAATTTTATTATTGCATTAACTAACACATGCCACATGGTTAATATAGCCAAATGCAAATAATAGTTAACAAATTGCAAAATGGCAGAGTTCAGGTCAAACCTGCTCCACTCAACCAAAATAATATTTTGAACTAAAATTATAAATTTTTAGGTATTAATAATATTGTGTGAAACGAACTACCCTGTGGACTAAAGCCCCAACCAGTGTTGAATTACACCCACAATATCTACCTATATATTCTTTATTATTAGCTTTTGTAACATTTTTTACTGTATTAGAAAGGTATTAAGCTAATATAAATCAAATCTCCTACAATTCATATCAATGAAGTCATATGTGCTCTCTGATACCAAACATATAGGTATGCTAATAAACAATTCCACAGACAAAGCTCTATTCATAATTATCTAAAGACATTAATCTATCTAAATTTACTAACCTGGTTTAATGAAAACACACAAATATCTAACTTCACTTTTGACAGTGGCAACTCGAAAATTCAACCACAATAGATGATATCTGACCTAATTCTGCATTTTTAGGATTGCTTCTTCAGGTCGCCTCCTTTAAGATGAGTCAAATATCTAACTATACAAATTATTATATAAATTAAAATTATTTGAAATTAAATATCGACAATGACAAAAGTGAGATTAGCCTGTCAATGATAGATTGAATCACCCTGTATGTATACCTACCAGTCATGACGTGTTTTATTGTGTCTATGAATACTGCATTCAATTCCAGTCTCTCTGAAGTTTGCTTGGTGGTTCTGCAAAATGTTATAATATCGACTTAGTTATACTCGCACCATGTTGTTGATATTTATGAGACCAGTAGACCAAATACTAATACGCTAACATTTTCAGCGTTGAAAACTATCTTAAAAGGTCAAATTCAAACAACAGTTCATCGAATTGATACACGATGTGGTAAATAACATGCTGTACACACCGATGATGTTAAATCGTCCTTCCCATCCAGAAGCTTTAACGGATGATAAAGCGTTTTTGCTATACGGCCTGGACTCCCACGCACTGACGTTGTAATGCTAGTGCTCGCCTACAGAAAATTAATATGTTCAAATTATTCTCTAAAAGATGACGCTCAAGTTGACTATAAAGTTACTCGGCTTGAATAATCGTTGGACCTAAAATAACTTGATAACGTAATACACACGCTTGTTATGAATTTTGACATTTGACATTTTTTCTGCAAAGTTTACTAAATTACGCGTATACAGGGAGTATAAAATTAGTGATTTCTACAATTCAGGCATATCTCTTGAACAAGAATCTACGAGAGTGTCTAATGGTTTAGTTTCCCGTATGCATATTATTTGCGAAAGCTTTACTTTAAAATATATTGGAAAGTAAATATTTGGAAATTGTGTAATTTATAATCTAGTTAGCATTACAACTATTACAAAAATTGTCAAGAAAACAAACAGGAATATAATTAATAAACTAAACAAGTAGGTGAGCTTCCGTAACAATATGTTTTAAGTACCTAATTATTATGTATTTATTCGGTTCAGCCTCAACTTTTTTATTGAAATAGAGACGGCAGATTATATCAACATATAAGGCCATGAGTTATAAACAGTGTAGGGTTTAGTTTAAAAGTTAATTATCCTAATTTAAATCATGTTAAACGGTATTTTTTATTTACAAAGTAAATTAACATTATTTTCAATCAACCTCCTTTTTTCATTTGTATCTAAATATTAAAAATTGTGAACTAATGGTAGTCCGCTTACACTCACTTTATGTTAACCGTACGTATGTCAAGACATCACGTTCAAAACGATATTTACAAAGGAGAAAGTAGGATAGGGATACGACAAGGAAAAAAGGTCAAAAAACTAAAATAAAAAATGCATCAGGAACATAAAATATTCAGGCAGTATACCGAACAAAAAGGAATTGGATTGAATACAAAACTTACTATGAAAAAACAGATGAAGTACATAGTGTTTAACGAATTTCATGAAAAATTCAAAATACAAATTTCCTGGTTTATTTGTTTTGTAAGGAACATTTTTAGTTCGGTAATTGCGAAGGAGAATTAATATTTTACTCTCTGACCTAAGTAAACCAACAGTAAAGTTGTTAAATAAGCAACAACTTTCACGAAATAAAAATACTGAACTCAAATATTTATCGAAACAAAAAACGTCAAATCGCCGCACTCCAAGTGCACATACAATCGTTGTGTTCAGGCGGTTGCGAGAAATGGGAAATGTTATTTCACAATAAGAAAGCGGTAGCAGGCAAGTTAACCCTACTGTAGAACATACAGTGATCGAAACTCTTGAAGACAACTCGTCGAATAGCACAGCAAGTAGGTCCACCAACACCCTATATCGCCAGCTATTACAACCCTAAGATCTATATCGTGTTCAGTAGATTTTACCAGTGGATTGTGAACAACGTAACGTAACAGCGTTTTGGTAGGTGGTTATTGCAACAATGTGAAAATCAAGTACATTTTTCAGCATATGTTTTCGTAACAGATGAAACAATATTTATTCGTGACTAAGTAACAAATTTGCATAACATGCACATATGGGCCGATACGCGACGCGACTACGGAAAAACATTTTTAACATAGTTTCTCGAGAAATGTTTGAGCTGGCATATTGAACCATGTCTTTCTTAGTTTCTTCTTCTTCCAAGGACTGGCGTATGCCCATTATTGCCTAAATTATTATACGATGTGGCATATGTATGTGGTTGCTTCAATATAGGGCTCCTCCATACAGTACTCTAATAGTAGGACGCTTTTCAATTAAATGTTTCCCTAGCGATGGGCGCTTTGGTATTGTGCTATGGACACCACGATCTCCCGATTTGACCCTAACGGACTTTTTTGCGTCACATAAGTCATTGGTTTGCAGTGCGTCCATTGCCACGGTGCACACCACCACCAACACCGTATACTTGAAGCTGTTGACACAATGAAGGGAACCTGAATTATGAGAAAACATTTGCCAGAATTGAGTGCTTCGGTGCCATTCCTGTGTATGCGTGTAAATAAATTTCAATATTTTCTGTAAGAATGGTAGGTTTTTATTTCTTTTTATGCCTCTCCGTTTTAGTGGTTACGGGTGTTCTGTTGTGTTGCCATTACTATTATTTTGTGTTTACGTTCTAAAAATAATCTATTTAAGACTTTAAGACAATTCACTATCGAGATAATAGTTGTTTATAGTACAAGTGGGATATAGGCGTTATTATACATAAGTTAGACATTTCACGAATGTAATTAAAAATGTCGTTATCCCACGTGTACTACATAAAATTTTATCTAGAACTGCAAAAAAATGTATCTGCAACTACTTTAAATTGAGAAAAATCCAAAATCAGATACAGTTTGTAAGTTTTGATTTAAAATCAAGAAAGACATTTGTTTAACATTTACTTGTGAAAATAGTGGTGTTGATTGAAATAATGAGTGATTAAGAAACAGAAAACTTGCCTCTTGAAATTGAAAAAGCTGCTGCAACTGCAGTCGCGTCACTTTTACCAGATAAATCGAGAACAAGTGCGAACATTTTTATAAACGATTCACTGATTGCTGTGCATCTAAGAATATAAAATATGAAGCAAAAGAAAAAGGTATTATTAGCATGTTTTGAAGAATTATTCAAGAAGTACAAATGATCTAGTCTTTGGGCATTCTATTCTATGATACGGTATACAATCGGTATGCGGCAAAATGTTGACATCAGTAGATTCCACAATTTCATTGCTTTTCTGAAAAAGCAATCAGTGAGATACAAACCCAAAAAATCAAGAATATTAATAAAAGAGGATGTTTAAAAATGTTTACAAGATGCCGATGACCCAAACTTCTTGCTAACAAAGGTGAGAACAAGAAAATGTTTGCAATCTAGTCATGCCGATCATGGAAGATTTTTTGTTGGTTACAGAAGTGGTAAATGTATGAAACTTCCAGTTGGTATAAATACTTTTAGTGTAATGCCAAAGAAGATTGCTCTTTTTCTCAATTTATCACAGCCTCAACAATATACACGGCACTGTTTTCAACGATCATCTACTTCACTTCTAGCCAACACAGGAGCAGACCTTCTTACTATAAAACCGCATGGTGGTTGAAAGTCCAACATCGCGTGTGAAGGTACGTCTCTTGAAAACAAGAAAGAAATCGCCACAAAAGTTCTTGGAGGAAAGATTGCTGTCATTGAAGCTGCTTCAAGTGCTTACAAAGAAGCGTTGTTAATACAAATACAGACCAGCTGCATTCATCTGGTATTGATCTTATGAATGGAGAAAGTTGTGTTGTTAATATTTATAACAAGTAATTCAAATTAATTCAGTTATCTAGTAATTGTCAAATTAATAAACCTGTTGGTTCTCAATAAAAACAACCATTAAGCAGTGATCTCTTTTTTAATATTTCACTAGTGGGGTAATATGCCACATTACTCCACTAGTGGTGCAATGACAACTGAAACAGTGTCAAATAAATGATGTAATGAGGCGCTTCTAAAGCAGTTGTAGATAAATACATAAAAACTACGATTTTGTTTAAATCTTTATTTTGTGTTTTTCTTGAAAAATTACTAAATAATCAAAAAACCTTTGCCATTTGCCAACGCCCATCTGTTTATGCAGTTCTATATTCAATCAGTACAAGAATTTATTAACCGATAAAAATCAAAGTTTAATTTACACGGAAATACGTAAAGATAGAACTGATTTATCAATAAGCCTTTTCTTTATTTCAAAAATTGTTAAGAACATGTCCCATAATTTGAATGCATTATAAACACCACACCCGGTATATTTTATAACTGTATAAGGTTATATAACCTTCGATATGTATATATTGTAATATAATATTAAATAAACAATGGTATTGTGTATAAAAATAATAACTAAATTAAATATTGTTTTGTCATGTGTCTACAAAAATAACAAGTACCATTCAAAACGGTATCCCATTGATTCACACATATAAAATTACACCTCAAGTCGCTATAAATATCGTACATCCTCTAAATCCTTAAATACTTATAAAAGGTTAAATTTGTCCATCGCGTGTCGATTGCCCATGCATGGAGCAATAGCCTTCTTAACCTCAGACATATGATGAATATTTAAAAAGGAGCAGGACGTTGAAGGTAACTACCATTACGCATTTGAAAAATATTAGTGTGATAAAAAATGTATATCGTTCAAAGTCGACACTGCCCACAGAAGAAGAAAAAAAAGAGCCAGGTCATACTCAACGAATTTCTCCTAATCCTAATAAAATTTGATCTAGAAAGTGATACGACAGAGGAAATTAAAGAATGTCACATGTTTTCGCAAATACTTGATAATTTGCCTGTTTTTAAGAATTATACAAAACGTTTGAATATCTTATATAAAATTGAATGATGTACACTTTCTGGACTGTTTTGCCGTGGTCGATGCTTAACGGTAGACGTTTCGCCATACTTAACAGATGGCATCTTTAGTGATTCTCATATCTTGAGTGACGGATGAATGGTTACCGCTGTGTCTAAATCGAGCTTTTATACTAGTCGGTGCGTCAAGGTTGCTTAATTCAATGTTTAGGTTGTCTAGTTCGGTAGCGTTACGGATGGCTGGTTCAGGTACGTTCCGGTTCACTTGTTTGTTCTTAAGCAAATACATCCAGGTATGACTAATCTTCAATCCTTCGTCCCTGTTCATGTTGTTCAGATATTGAAGAATCTCCAAAGCCTCCCTTCGTGTTAGATTGTAATACCCATTAGTACGAATCACCACTCCACTGTCCTTTACTAAGATTCTGTGTCCCACTCTCCAAGCATTTTCAGCAACGGCGGATATTTCAGGTTGGTATAACCATATGTGCCTTTCGTGTTCTTTTTCCTGATTTCTATAGTTCATTTGGACATTCCTACGTATACTCTGTCACAGTCGCTGCATGGCACCAAATACACTCCCGGAGTTTTTAAGGGACTCAATCTTTTGGATTGCGGAGTAGTTCGCACGCCTTTTGCGTATTCTCGCAATTCTGTCACATTGGGGACATGTAAACTGGTGGTTGTAGTGACTTCCTCCTTGGGGCTTGCTGTTTGCTCACGCCGAGGTTAATGGCGCTATAAATGTCTTGCTTAGAGTATCAATTTGCTAGGAACACAGATCCGAGCGAATCTATATCTTCCTGTCGATGGTCCTTATCAGCCAACGTTAATGCATGGTGAACTAGGGTATTCATGACCAAGCGTTATTGCGCTGGATGATGATTCAATTTTCCATGGAAATATCTATTAGTAGTATCTTATTCCTGTAGATACTGTCACCCAAGACTTCAGAGGTCTTGGGCGTTTTTACAAGAATGTCTAGGAACGGTAAGGTTTAGTTTTGCTCCACTTCCACGGTAAAGTTGATCTTGTTGTATTGTTGGTTAATATGATCCAAAAATTCTTATAGGGAATCTATTCCATGCTACCAAACTATGAAGGTGTCGTCCACGTATCTAAGCCAACACTTAGGTTTCGAAGCCCTTCTTTTTCAAAGTTTTCAATACAGAAATTCGTCACTACAAGACCTTATCTTTACATAAAGTTTACATACATGGAACTAATATCTCTAATTACAGAGTGCGACTATTTCTATGCCATATTAAATAAAATAATGGAAGAGAAATAAATTGCCCACACACCACAAAAACTCACAAACCGCCTCTGGTTATTACTTAGCTTGTTATAAATAAATCAAAACGTTGTTAAAATATTCAAAGGTGCAGTGAAAATATACTTACCCAACAAAACACTACAAACAAGTCCTTTTTTATACATTCAAATATCAATCATTTTTAACGTCAGTTTCAGAAAAAACATCTAATGTGACTGTATCGCTTCTGTTTAAGCATTATGCAAATCTCTTTTATGTCACTCACAACGTATAAACTTATCTGACTGCCACATACATATGTATTCCTCAAGAGGCTTCCATCTCCTAACACAGTAGTAAAAAGTCCTCATATTCGCAAAAGTCTGGATGCTATTTCACCAAAAGTACATCCAGGAAGCAGCACACGTACAGCAAATGCAGAGACGAGTTTAAAACCTGTTTTATATGCGAGCCGTACGTTCACCGTGACATTTCGGATTGATAAGGTTTTTCATTAACCGTTAAAAGGGTTGAAATAATTATGCAGGATGGTCTTAAATTATCTCCCGATACTTTCGGAATAGATAATTCAACATTCAAAATTAGATAATATAGAAAACATACAGGGTGAGTAAGAAATATCAAGAGAAATAAAAAGAAAGGGGATAAAACACCACTTTCTGGTAAACCGACCCTTTTAAAAATATTAGTAGACTAGGCTTTTGTCACAAGGTGTTAACCAGAAAATCGGGATACACTATAAATCACCTAAGAAATTATTAGACCCCTATTTTTGTTCTTCCGAATTATAGCTTTTGGGAGCTCTAGCCTCTAAAAATTTCCAAATACCTCCTGACCCCCTAAGCCCAAAGGAAACTAGCATATGGAGTTAAATAATGATTAATATGATGATATGGGCGATTCCATTATCGCGGGTGCAACATTTAGACTCATTTAAGGTTTTCTACTAATAAAATAATTTAACAAAATATGAAATGATTGTTTGAAAAGCTACATTTGAACCTGTTCTCTTTTGATTCGTTTATAACTATTCAAATGAAATGGATAAATAATCACGAGAGAGGTTTAATGTGCTATCGCGGGTGCAACATAATCGGCCCACCTTCACAAGATCATAGAACAAAAATACAAAAGTCTGTGAATTGTGAAACATTTATTTTATTATGCATTCATATTTTAAAAGAGAACAAATTAATCAATCTTTCAGTAATTAAAAAATATAGAAAAGAAAAATAAACTGTGAATTATTCACTGCTTAAGCAATCGCGGGTGCAACGCCAAATTATCTCGGGTGCAACACGTCTAAATTACGTGGACATAAACGCCATTATAATCACATAAATAAAAGAAATACGAGATCAAACAATGTGTGTTACTAATTGGTACACTTCTTTGTTAGATACTTAACTTAATTATTTCTTTTCAAATACGTCAATTTTTGCCGAAATTTCTATTAACACATTGCCATCAATTTTCTTCCTTGGTGTTTTCAATTTTGCAATAATATCTTCATAATGAACATCTGCTGTCATTCACGATTTTAATTAAGTGTTTACCATCAATAATTGTCGTCAGAAATTGTTCGAATTTGTACTTCTTTACGATGATTTCTAGTCACCAAATTTTCATCGACATTAATTTTCCTTTTCATTAATCCTCTCCGTTTCGAATCATGAGCCCGTTATCGACAGGTATGATAATAGTAATATCTCTACCCCTCATTCATTATTAAGCAGGCCACATTTGCGCCAACGATTTACGTTGTTAGGCCCTAACCACCATGCAGTGCAGGAATGAGGGAAACCTGGGAAACCTCATTAATTAGGTGGGTAGTCAAACGTCGACCGGTATCAATCTCTCACATTGATCTAAGCCAACATTCTTCCACCATACCATACCCGCAGAGGAGATGCCAATCCTCTCTACGAATATAGCTTATATACGGTCTACCGGCCGCGGGGGTCAAACCCACAGCGATCTAGTCACCTCGATTCAAGTACTGACGCCTTAAACCGCGCGACCACTGACCGATGTCGAGCCGCTTAGGCCGAGCAGGAAGTAGCAGACCAGTTACATCTCACCTGCACTCGATTTATATGTGAAACTACATATGAAGGAACAGCCAGTTCAATTGTCGGTCATCTCACCTATGGCATACTGATGAGGGCTAACAAGCCCGAAACCGGTCTATGTCTGGTGGAGTGGCCGACAAGGGTTCTTGGCTGTTTCACACAGATACTGCAGGTATAATTCAATGCCGGTCGGGGTATTAGCCAGCGGAGTAGTTGTTTCCTGCAGTATCATTTATAGACAGAAATGTTCAAGTTACATTCAAAATTTCATCATATTTGACTTTCTTTGAATGTGATTACAAAAATAGTAAAAAACATCAACTGATGTAAACGTGCAGAAAAAAGCTGTACCGTCCAAATCTCCCAATAAAATGAGCTGAAAGTGTTTTAAAATAAATCTGTGCGGCACAAGTTGAAAAAACTAACAACGAGAGAAAGTAAATCCGTTTAAATTGCGTCTGTTCGCCGCAAACGATTTTCCAGAGCGATTCTAAACAATCTCCTGGAGAAAAACCTTTTCAAGCATTTTTCCAGACGCCAGAGAAATAAACATGATTTAATAGAAGCAAACATAGCCATAATAAACTTTTATTCTCGCGATAAAGCAGTGCTTCCGTACGCGTGATAGGCCAACTATCTCATTTAGAGTGGGATCCAAAGAGGAGCGTAAAGTAATCGTAATTCAAGCTAATAAAGGAATTTAGTTGGTCTCTCTAATAAGTCTTCGATAGGAATTTGATTGGCACTTTCTGAGAAAGTGATAACGATAATTGTGCATTAAATCGAATGAAAATTCCTCGATATTCCACGAAAATGATGCTGATTAAAGTTTTTATTGGCACTAGATGTGTAATGTATAATGATAAACAGTATGAGGAAAAGTATCTGTGACGTTAGGTAATATTTATTTAATTCAGCAATAGAAACTTGCTGATACTGAATGTAGTAAAGCATTATTTCATATTTACTATCGAGTTTTCGATCACAATAGATTTATACAGAAAGAACAATGTGAGGCTTAAATAAAAATGATGCCTTAATACAACTGTTGACAAAGTATGTGCTACAGAATTAGCTTGTAATTTCAGTGATGAGAAAAAGTTTTTGTAAGACACATATATTATTTTACTATTCTATACCCACATTTCAACAAGTATTTTCACATATTTATAAATAAAAGCGAACAACCTTGTATATATTGTCTGAAGCTATTTGTTTGTGGCATAATTTTTTTTTCTTTAGTTTTATTGAGAACGAAAACAGAGAGTTTTTCGAAACGTCAATAATACGGAAGTGCGCGATAGTGATATGATTTATGTTATTTTTAACTTATCTGCTTTTTTCAGTGTGAGATTTTTTGGCTAGGCAAACTGATTTCAAAGATAGCCGTTGACTGATCCGTTTGGCGCAAGGGCTTATTTAATTAATCTTTATTTTTTCAGAAATGTGGCAAAAACCCAATAAAACTAAAGAAAACCCTTATATATCTACTAAATAAGTTTATGTTTACAATATTTACATATACAGGGTGTTAAAAAAGAGTGTAAAATATTTCAGGAGGTAATAGTATGAACCAAAATAAGCAGAAAAGTCTTAATAAACATGGGTTGGCAAAGTAACGGTTGCGGAGATATGGACCACTATTCGTTTTTCAAACATTTTATTTTATTAAGAATAAACCGACAAAGGAAGCTTTTAACAAACTCCTCCTGAATTATTTTATACTCTTTTTTAACACCCTGTACAATTAAATTTAAGAAAATGCATATTTTCAGAGATTTCGGTACCTAAAAATTTGTTGGATAAACTCCTTTTTCCATTATTTATTCGTTTTACTGCTGTGTCTTTATATATTCAAAGGTGGCATAAGTAAACATGCCTGTTATTTGCTAAGCTCGAGATTATTCAGTTATTAAATGTCTAAAATTATTTGTTTTTGTAGAAAACACCATTTCAAGAATATGGCGTCTTTAGAAATGTTTGATTTTTTACAAGAACCACAACGATATGTTAAAAACTATTGCCACAATAAGAAAAAATTAATAGTAGAATTTGATTAGATTTTTTTTAACTGTATAAACCTCTCCATTATTTGTTTAAACAATATGTTGCACATTAAAGTTTGGTACCTAATTTAATTGGTTCCTTCTCATGGGCATAAACAAGACATATAATTTAAAAAATCAATAGTAATTGTTTGAGGAATCCGATGATTTTCAACCTCTAACTAATATTAATCCAAAAGAGTATATTCAAGCTACAACACTGTAAAATATTATTGATTTTAACTTAACTGTTATGTACAAAATATATTCTCGATAGCAATTTTTGAATTGGAAAACTATGGATGTGTAAATTTTCAGCAAATTAATATAATTTGTCTCTCACTCTATATTTAGAGCTATATAGGAAATAAATAAATGATTATTAGATCCCTAATCTTCAGAGAATGACAATAAAGGCTATTTTAGGCACTAATACAATATAAATGTAATAAAATATAGAAATCAACCCCTTTTAGTGACAAATTATTTTTAGAACGAGTTATTATCCATAATTTGTACAATATAGCGTTTAATCCCCAGTTCTGGTTCCGTTAATATTTAATCTATGAAAAAGAAAGGAGTCGGAAAATTAATAAACAGTAGAAATGTTAGTTTACATTCCAGTATATAAGGTGTCCAGAAACTAGCGATAAAAAATGATAGAACATACAGGAAAAATCGATACTTGAATCGAGGTGACTGGATCGCTGTGGGTTCGACCCCTGCAGTCGGTAGACCGTATGTAAGCTATATTCGTGGAGAGATTGGCGTCCTCTCTGCGGGTATGGTAGCGTGGAATTATGTTGACTTGGGTCAGTGTGAGAGATTGATACCGGTTGGCATCATTATCATTATCATTATTATTATAAATATTATTATTATATCATATACAGTTTCTTCCTATTTTCTGGAAACCCTGTATCAAACTGACAAAAAAACGGCAGAGGTTTTTTTAAAAAGACCTATTTTTTCATTCTCACAACAGTTCTATTTAAAATATTGTTTACTAGAATACAGTTTTTAGAATACGGTTATTACTACACATTTAATACAAGTAATTCTATTATTAGGTATCCGTTATCTCCTTCTTTAGGTAAGCCACTGAAATTTGAAATCCTAGATTAGTATTTAGATTAGAAATTCAGCAGATGTAACCATTTCAATGATCACTACGTAGTAACTGTTATTCTCCTAGTAAAACACAATATTTTGATTTCTCGAGTCAAGACAGCCATATGACTTGTGTTTTCATCTGTTTTTCCAAAAAAAATTACGATTTAAATAATAAAATTATATTTGGAGTAATGTGCATTTAACTGGAGGAGATGCTTTCATATTTAACATAGCTTTGAATCAACCGACATGATTTTTTATCACTGGCGACTTCGCCAAAATACAGAATCATTTATGATGGCGCTATATTAATAATATTTAGAGAATTGGATAAGAAAATATATATTTTAAGATCTGTGTATTTGAGATATGAGTGTTTTAAAATATTTTAACTTTCGCATACTTCCAGAAGTAGTCGAGAATTTTCTTATTTCAAATGAAAAAAGCTATATTGGATTAATTTTATTTTATCGATAACAATAATTGTAGTGTTATTTTTTATGTGTCATGCCTCAAGCTGGATTCTGAAAAGGCGCATTGCACTTAAAAACTTTTTGTATTTTTTATGCCCAGTACAGATATATTTTGGAATAAGTTTATCTAACAATTTAATTATGAAATTTATAGATTACTTAATTTTTCAATGAAAAGATGGTTCTGTTCAATAAATAAATGAATTTTAATGATTATTTTGAAAATTTTCGAGAGACAAATACTTTATTGAAATTGATACAAATATACAATAATTACATAAATTATAATAGAAATACGAATGTTATAACGCTTCTTTATTAATTGTGGTTTACCTTGTAGTTTTTGTCGGTCATTCTGCGTTCTTTTCTACATACGCAGTTTGTCCTTCAGCTCTTTAGTTTTAGTTTATCGTTGATTTCTTCCATCTTTTGTAACTTCACGTAGATGGCAACTATTTCATCTGCATTGCTGTCTTTTGCCTTAATTCTCGCCTAACTTTGTTCTTGGGATTTTTATTTTCCGCAGGATCCACACTTTGTTTGCTCTGTTTGACATTTTCTACACTACATATTTTGATTTAAACCCTTTTGGTTGATTTTCACTGGTTTTTGAATTGAACATTTTTTATCAATCATCAACAACTTTCTTGGCACTGTATAGTTTTGATTTAAACACTTTTTGGTTAACTTTAACTTGTTTTAAATGTTTTTGTGACTGTGACAGAAAGATTCAATGTGGCTTCTCCTTTTTACTCATTAATCAACAACTTTCTTTTGTTTTTCCCCGTATCTAGGATGTGCCCAGCATTCCCTTGTATATTTGCCCACTATGTTTTTATTTTATTTTTAACATTTAACAATGCATTTCTGCCAATTAAAATAAACTACTTAACATTATTTTAGTCAACTGACATTTCATGTCTAAATTATTATTTCATATATCCTTTCCGTTTTTCTTGATTTAATTTTTACTAATATTATTCTGATTTTTGACCACGCATAATTTTAACTACTCTGATTGATATTATTACAACATCCCTTTAATTTCCCTTGTACTGCACTGATTTCTGTTTATTAAAATTTTTAAAATAATTCTCATTTTGCAAACTGAATATCTCCATCATGGTATGCTAACCCTTATTTTTCATTATTGATATAACTGTAAGTCTGTAAGAATCTCTATAACTTTTGCGAATAACAGTTACGTATTTAATTTTTGACGTATTATAAAATTTTAAGGCACTGCACGTTTTTGATTCTTCTGTATTTTTGAGATAGTGTTTGTGTTAAGCGAAAATAATTTTAAACATTCAATAACTGAATAATATAGAGCTTAGCAAATAACAGGAATATTATCTTGTCACCTGTGAATTTTCGAAGGTACCGAAATAAAACGAATATATAACTACAGAAAATTTTTAGGTATAAAAATCTCTCAAAATGCGTATTTTTGTAAATTTAACTGTAGATGTAAATATTGTTATAAGATAAACTTACATAGCTCTGCATCTAAGATTGTTTTGCAAGTATGTGAAAATAATTTTGAAAATGTGGGGTTAAGATAGCAAAATAATGTTCGTATTACAAAAGCTTGTTAAAAGTTATTATTTTATTTAAGAAGAATTTAAATAGTAAAAGTGGGTATACAAAACATTAAGAATTTTATTTTTAATATGTCTTTTGTTGTGTTATTTTTCCAGATTTGTGTACCGAAAAACACCACAAATTTAATCATTTAATCGATACGGTAACTTTAATAGAAATTCTACAGTGCTACAATACACCAAGTATTTTTTTTTCTCAGTTACGTTGTAGCAAATTCAATAGTCAATAGTTGACAACTTTCTTATTTCAAATAAATATCCAGTACTTTTTTGGCTCAAGATTTAAAAAAATTATTTTTTTACAGGGGTTAAATTCACTATTTATTTAAATATCTGTAATTTTTTTCAATATTCAAGACGTTCATATCAGTAGCGAAGCTAAATAATCAAAAAACGATGACAATTCACGAAAATTAGATTAAAATTCACAGAAGATTTGCTGTAGTTTTAGTTGTCTAATAAGTGTTTTGATTTCAAACGGCTTTTCTTTTCAAATTAAATTTAAAGATGTCTAAATATAAATGAATATTAAATATACAGGGTGAATCATTGGAAAAAACCTACTTATTTAGATGGTATATTTAGTAGTAGAAAAGAAAGTAATTCTTAAGATTTTTTTTTATATTTTGATATAAACTTTTTTTACATTTTTCGTATATGTAATTTTGGTTATGTTTTATTTCTAAATATTCTAACTTTTGTATCTTGTTTTAAAATTTCGTTTTACTTAAGAAAATTGTAAGCGAGAATTAATAAAAGGCACAATTCTTGACTAACTTCGTTTAAACGAAAGACTCGAATTGAAAACACCAAATAAATGTCATACATGCAAAAACACTCTGTATGCGTCAATCCGCAAAACTTACAATTCTCGCTCGAGGGAGTAGCGAGCAACAAGGGTCGAGTTGAGATCAAGACCGACAATTTGTCGCAAGATGACTTTTGGAAAGACATTTTTTGCCAGTTGATTTACCAAGTTATGACAAGGATTAGTTTCCAGGCATAAATTCGGCTGCTTCAATAGCCGGCCATCTATTATGTGACATAATTTTTATAACAACCAATAAAGTAAAAAGTTGTTTTGCTTGGCTGGTACGATCCGGACTGTAAAAGAAGTCGATGGAGTTATGGGAGGTCATAAGAAAGCCGTAATAAAAGTGTACAAAAAGTTTCAAACCTTCACTTGTAGTATGTATGAAGAAGGAGTTTCTGCTTAGCTTATACATATACAAGGATCAGTGAAATAAACTTACAAACTAGAAGCGGTAAGGTTAAATAACTCTTGTGGATAAAGATTTGAAAACTTGTTAGCAAAAAAGGTTTTAAAAAAATTAGAAATCAAACTATATTTTAATATATGTATGTTCATATTCATCATCATGCAGAATATTGTTACAGAACCTCAACTAGCTAGTTAAGCAGTAATAAGTTCTTGATTATGTGTAAATTTATGAATATATTTAACGTTTGCTACATCATTCATTCCAGGCTGTATGCATCCGATGTGTTCTCGATGGCCATGAAAACTTCGCCTTTACAGTCAATTTTTTTTTCGAGAAGACAAACGCGACTTAGACGTCGAAATAAAGATTCATTTGACAGTTGTGAATTTATTTGAAGTCTGTTATGTATAATCATTGGTTTTATAGCTTAGTTATCAGATAAGTCAAAGTAGGGTTTCACAATTCTTTCAAGTACCTGCTGACGAGTAGTGATTTCAACATGGTGGACAAGCTGCTTCATATGTCCCCATAAATAATAGTCCAACGAATTTAGATCTGGGAAATCCGGTGGACATGCTATTGGACCTTAACGACTTATCCATTTATTCAGGAAATGGTCACTTAACCAAGCAGTTATTTGTCTTCATCTATGTGGTGGTGTACAATCGTGCTTACCACATATTTTTAACATTATTAAGCCCTAGTTTATCAATGAAATCAAAAAGGTTGTTTTCCAAGAAGGTTTTATACAGATCTGCACTTAAACGACCATTTAAAATATGTACAGGCAATAAATTATTGTTGAAAATTGATACGGAAGTATCAATAAAATAGGCAATAAAACTGAACGTATGACATCCATTGCATCCATTACCTTCTACCGTTAACCTCAAGTTATTATTAGTAGGGCGGTTAGTGCATTTTTTCTGTACTTAATGTTTGCCTGATATTTGTGAGTAGCTATACACAAACAAAAATTAACAATTTATAGTAACCATAACCAGCTGCATGACTTGTTAATTTATGACGAATCTGAGTAAAACTCATTGGCTACGAGACATTACTTGTACGGCAAACAGTTCTCACAAGCAACAGCAGTCATTTTCAACATTTAAATCAATTTATATAACTATTTCACATTTTATTCTGGATTATGAAAAGAGCTCTAAGTAAATAATTCTCAGTTGTAATTGTGTGCAAACATATGACATGGTAGGTGCGCGACATTGTCGCATATTCAAGATCTATTTGCTCTCATAATTCTGTTACTGTTACAAAATAACCGCACTCATATTCCACACATCCTATATACTACATTCTAACAAGCGCGCCATGCTCAGGTTTCTGAACTTTGAAGCACCCCTTCCACATGCAAAACATCCATGATATATTGTCCATCATAATGAACAATCCAACTTGTAATTTGTATCACCTACACCCTCGCATTTAGGTTCATGATGCTACGGACATTAATTAGAGTAAGGATCTCAGTAAATTATAACGCGCTAGTTGATCCAAATTTGTATATCTATATCGTGGTGGTCAGGTCTTCGTTAACAAACTTCCTTTATAAATGGACACTACCTACAGCATATTTCCCTAGGGACGTATTCAATTGTACGTTTGCAATAATGACTTTTACCGGTCCAAGTACATTAAACGAATTAAACTATTTAATGGTGATGGGCATGTGATATCATGATTATATTAGCGTTTTGATGACTTCCTTTCCTCGTCGATATTTTGGAAAATCAGGAATAAAACTTAAATATGTGTATTAAGTAACGTAATAAACATAAAAATAGAAAAGTTATCAGAAATAACAATAGTAGTAGTACCTATATGGTCCAAATGAGGATGATACAGTAAGGAATAAGGATAACTTTCGGAATAAAATAACACAGGATGTAAAAGAGAGATTGATATTGGAAGATTTAAATGGACGCATGGGGGAAAACGACGATGAGACAGGGGAAACAATAGGTATATATGGATCGGTCAGTGGTCGCGCGGTTTAAGGCGTCAGTACTTGAATCGAGGTGACTGGATCGCTGTGGGTTCGACCCCTGCAGCCGGTAGACCGTATATAAGCTATGTTCGTAGAGAGATTGGCACCCTCTCTGCGGGTATGGTAGGGTGGGAGAATGTTGACTTGGGTCAGTGTGAGAGATTGATACCGGTTGGCATTTAACTACCCCCCTAATTAATGAGGTTTTCCAGGTTTCCCTCATTCCTGCACTGAATGGTGGTTAGGGCCTACCAACGTAAGTCGTTCCTGGGCGCAAATGCGGCCTGCTTAATAATAATATGCCGCCCCCTCTCCGCACAAGTCTTCGACTTCTGGGCTAATCCTCGTGATTAGAATGAGGGGTAGAGATATTATTATTATTATTATAAAAGTCTAAAAATGCAAAGGGGAGCAGGTGAATAGATTTTTGTATTATAAATCGGCTAATAATCTCAACCACTTTCTTTGCACATAAGGATATACATAACTACACTAGATTAGCTAAAAACAGGAGAGAAAGGTCGATAATAGACTACATAAAAAACCGGGAAAATATGGGAAAGAAATAAGAGTAAAAAGAGGGACAGAAATATATTTTGAACATTTTTTGTATTGGCAAATATTAAAATCCAAATAGAAAATAACAGAAAAGTCAAACATACAAAAGTAGTTCTAAGAAATGCGAATAATAAAGAAATAGTACGACTAACTAAGAGAGCAAAATGTTGTTAGACTGTATCGAGAAAAGGTTAGTAGAAATGACAAAATATCAAAAGAAATTTAAATAATATGAGGACAATAGATAACATCCGGAACAAATTCAAAGACACGTTAATCAAAGCAGCAAAAGAAATATGTGGAGTTAGAGTAAATAAGAACACAAAACAAACAAACTGGTGGAATGAAGAAATAGAAAAGAAAGTAGGAATAAAGAAACAAAAATGGACAATTTGGATTTTGTTTAAATCTAATTATAAATGTTTACTTTTTAAATATAGTACATTTTTCTTATTAAAATATGTTAAGGAATTACTTCCTTATTTTGTTTCTAACAACTATTGCTACCATTGGTCATTCGGTGGCCGAGTGTTTTAAGATGTCAGCACTTAAATCGTGTTTGCCAACCGCCCGGGTTCGAATCCCGCGATCGGTAGATCAGTTACACTTGTAAAGAGGACGGTAAGGTGGAAGAACGTTGGCTTGAGTCAATGTGAGAGATTGATACCGGTCGACGTTTGACCATTCCCGTAATTAATGATGTTTTTACGCTTCCCTTATTTTGCTATTTTTTTTTAATATTCTCGAAACGATTAAAGATAAAGTAATGAAATTTGGAACAATTAATCAATTTTTCATGCTGAATTCGAAAATTTACATGATATAAAATCATTTTGTCCATAGTAGTATTAAACAGGGCCGGTTTTGGAAGTTGTTTTTACAATTAAACCATAGAACTTAAAAATCTAATATTTTCTTCATTAAACAGGTACTCTTGCTATATTTCGAAAAATGCGCTTTTTTCGAGTAAAATAGACTTCAAATAGTGCATGCAAATTGCAACATGACGTACACATTTTATTTTCTTTAAGATAATATATCTAGTTGGTCCAATGCAAGCCAAGTTTTCGTGGAAAAAGGATAGACCAAGCTACCTTTGACATATTACGTTCGTTTGCAAAGCAGTTAGTACTGACAAAAAGAAACGTGGAAGAATAGGTTGGTGCTGTTTTTCCTTTTGTGTTAAGCTGTATTTGATGTTGAATATGTATGGTGTTCTGTCTCATATTTACAAATTTAGTACATGAGCGTATTATCTAATATTAAAAGAATTTTAGCTCGATATTTAAAAAATGGGGCAAAACCCCTTTTTCCTACGGAAAGTGGACGTCTATGGTAAGCATCGACTGGGATGGCTTAGATCCGTAGATAAAGCTTATATATGTCAACAATGTCAACTATCATGCAGTCGTCTTTTCACAGTGTTTTTAAATGCAAAAAACGACAAAAATTAATATTCTTATTAGTAATAATACCTGGTAACAGTTAATCCAGTATTTTGCATTTGTTTTTCATTATTTCGTTACAAACTGGCAAAACTACATTTTCACTCATTACAACCACTCACTACCGATAAGACACATTTCCCGTAGGCACAGTTAGATAAAATGCCTATGTATTTATTATAAGAAAATCAAACGAAATGAATGTGATAATAGAAATCTTTTCAAGCATCCGCGGCAGTCTTGTCCCATAACCTACAAAAACAACTCGACAAACTATATTGTGGGAAAATGTCTGCACCCGACACATATTCCTTTATTTAATAACAAATATCAAATTAATATAAGGCACTAAAAACTAAATAAGAACACAAAACTACAACGTAAACATAGGAATTGAATTATGACATGACAGCGACAGCGACCGTTGCTTGCTGATTGCCTACTCTGATTTTTTGCTTTAAAAATAAATTTGGAATTTTTTGAAAGGCGATTCCGTTAGTTCTTAATTTTCTCTATCCCCTCTTAAAACATTTGTACTTAGTCATAGTTAACCCTGTATACATTTTAATTATTTAGGGATACCTTCAGTTATTCGCCAGCTTAAAGCAATTGTGACAACATCAGGATATTCAATAAATAAAGCAGTAAATAGTGTTTTTTTATTTACGACAGTTTATTTCACAGTTATAAAGGCCTAGAGCTGAACGCGTTAAGAAAAAAACTGATTGGATATTATAAATTACCAGAAAAGGCAAGATGTTGATTCTAGCTTTTTGTAGATATATGTCTGCACTTCAGTTTCTACAACCATTAACTTAGCGTGCTAAGTACGCCACTGATAATGACGTCATTTGAGAACGGGGTTTATTTATTATGCATTTGAACACATTAAACAATCTCGATATCACATAATCAGGCTCAACTATCTCAGCAGAAAGAGGAACATATTTGGCGAAAAGACGCAGCTCACAGTCCTCGAACTGCAGGTACTCCACCTAGGCTATCGAGCTGTGAATAAGGGTAGCGAAGGGAATCTCAGCTCGGCGTCTGCCAGTGTGACGCAATCAGAGTGTCGGCCGGGCTCGCGGAGGGGGGATGGGAGCGGGAGCATCTCGAGTTCTAAAAATAGATTCGGGGTTTTCTGTTTCCGCATCCTCAAGGATCCCGAATTCGTGGACATTCAGGGGAGGCGGATAAATATTTCATAAGCACGGAGAGGAGCGATGCGACGCCTTCATTGGAACTGGCGTTAACACCACAAAGTCGGGATATGTGAAAATGTATCGTATCGAAGTTGTACGGAATTGTTTAAGTGCAGAATTTTTAATAAATATAATGCATTAAAGAAGGTCGCATCACAAGCACGTTGTAAAACAGTAGACAGCAATGCAAAACAATCAACAGTTAAAAACACATAAATTTTTCGCTAAGGTCACAATGACAATCATTAAACCCGTAAACCGTGTGTTCTGAGTAATTGTAGCGAACCAAGGATGATTGCCTTCTGCATCGGCTAAGATCTCTGCAAGCCGGTATGATATTTAATTCAGAAAGCAACATATGTCTCATTTCACTCAGGAAGCCTATAATTGACACCACAACCTTAACGAAGTGGTCTGGATAGGGCCTGCGGAGCTAGGAGAGAAGATCTCGATACTTCTTCTCTTTTAGCACAATGTTGTTCTCCGCGGGAGCCGAGAACTCAATCACAAATATCGTTCTAAGCTGGTGGTCGAGGAGGACTACATCAGGTTTATTGGCTTGAACTTTCCTGAACGTGGGGAATGAATAGTTCCAACACACTTCACACTTCTCATTCCCCACAACGGATTCTATATCCCCCGGAGCATAAGGCAGCACTGGCGTCTCGTCTATCTCATAGGAGTGTCGTAAATGATAATACAACACCCGTAAGACTGAATCGTGTCTTTGGATATACGCTGTGGCCGCATATGCCGGACAGGCAGACAGGAGATGCATAAGCGTCTCCGGAGCTTGGCTGCAGGCCCTGCAGCTGGTATCAGGTACCTAGATACCCAAGACACAACTACGATAGACGAGAGTGTTAATTACATCATCTTGGAAAGCCATTATGAATACCTCGGTCTCAGACTTCAGCCCCGCTGATCTCAAAAAGGCGAAGGTCAGCATTTCAGATAATCCAAGCTCCTTTAGATGAAAGTAGAAGAAACCATGCATTGGCTTATCCTTATATAGCTGTAGAAGATGACGCGTTTGTGCAGCTATAATTTGGGCTTTTAACAGAGCAGGTTCCGACTCAGTGACAGAGTCTGAGTTTTCCCGCTCAGTAGTTCATCCCCTGCTCTTATCGCTGCTTTATACACGATTGCTCCTATCCCTGCTCCACAGTCTTGGACCATGCAGAGAAGGGGATCCGAGCTCCTCATGACTTTACAAGCCTCCCCCAAAACCACACTTCCATGGAGACACTCCATACTTAAGAGTCCACGGCCTCTCCAATATCTTGGGAAGTATAATCGCGGAACGGACAATCATTTTGCGAGTTCCTACATCGAGTTGCCTCAGCTCTTGGGTTCATTTCACTACTCCAAAGGAGTAGAGAAGGATCGGAATGACAAGCATGTTTGTGGTACTCACCTTGTTCTTACCCGACAGCTCCGAAGGCCAGATCTGTCGGAGACAGTTTATTGCGTAGAAATAAATTTTGATATAATTTTAGGTGGGACACCCTCAATGAACACCTTATAGTGTTTCAGTTTACTTGAACTGATAGGCAAAACAATCAGTAATAAACCTAAATCATGTACCAAATTTGGTTATTCCAAGTGAAAGTAATTCAGAGATATTAATTTTTCTAGAAATATTTGAAAGCCTGTAATGCAACTTTGTATGTTTGGCTAAACTGCAATATTTTGGGACCCCCTAAATGCACTAGCTCTGTGTAGGTTCGTATGCGGAACACCCTGTATACTTATCCTGCTAAACTCTTTTGTGTTTAAACTCGAAATTTCGTGTTTAATTTCGAAACTAAGTAACAAAAAGAAAATTAAAAAACGCGACCTATCAACGATTTCATATTTTTTACATTCATATTCAGGAAGAGCTTTGTTCCTTATTTCTCAGGAGTACATTTGTAAAGTTATTTAAACATAATAAACTCTATGCATTTTTGCGTAATCATATAGCTGTTGTAAGCCATTCGTTTTTTCTGCCAACAGTCGGTAGCGTGTTCGTTCTAAATTGCCCGGAGGTTGACCAAAATACAGTTTCATATTGTAATGTACGCTCAAGGGTCGGATGCTCTATAATAATTATTTGTTATAATAAGAACCCGCTCGACATTCGCGAGCAACGGAATATATTCTGTATAGCGAGGTAATTATTTTGACCTTTTCATTGCCGTTCTACAGATGACAGTTGTCTGATTACCTCGCATCATCCGCCCTTTACTTTGTTCAAAGAATGGATTTTTGTTCAAAGATGGAAACATAAGTGTGTATTTAGTATGACAGGTATAAAACAAAAAATTAGCATTAGCATTAGAAATTTATCAGTGGCGGAGATGTGGGTATCATCGATCATGGTTTGCCAAAACAAAATATAATAACCAATAAAACTTGATCTCTTTGTATGTGATACGGGTATAAACTAACTTATAATTCATATTAAGATTTGCAGCGATCTTTACAGTATTCTGAAATCTCGTGTAGAATAGCTTCTTCTAACTCAGGCCTTCTAATACACAAAGGTCTTCCAGGAATTGGAATTTTTTGAAATGAGCTTGACTTCAAAAGACGAAACATTTGTAAGCATTCTTGTCCCTAGTACCCCTAAGTTAAAAGTGTTCAAAATGACTGCTGTTGTTCGCAGTACAAAAGTCGTGTAGCTAGATAATGGATAGGTACTGGAGTACACAAGATTCCCTTTTTTATGTACGCTCACAAACATCAAACAAACACTAGGTACGAAATATCGAAACCAGGAAAGCATGTACGATGCATACACTAACTACTAATCTGAGGTTAGTAGCTACAGGTAATATGTTGTAATGTTGTCGTACGTTACAATAATGCATATAGATTGAAGAATTTTTAGGAATCCTTCTACTGCAAATACGGTAACCAACTACTCTGCGGGCTTATGCCCCGAGCAACATTATATTAATTACACCTGGAAAACAGCCCATTAGACATATACCGGTTTCGCGCTTTTTAGCTTTCATCAGTATGCCATAGATGAGGTATAGCAGACGTATAATCTTAGCTGTTTTTTTATTTGACTTTAGCTGTTTGCTATAGACTTTCCAGATGTAATTCAATGCTGGTCGGGGAATTAGCCCGCAAAGTCGTTATTTCTTGGAATTATGTGTGCAAAATATTGTTCTCGCTAAATCGGGATAGATGTCAATAGCTTTCAATGGTTTCTACTGCTATGTAAAACGTTTTATATCTGTGGTTTTACAGTTCGTTATGGGGTAGCGAATGGCCGCTAAATGTAGCTTTGCTACACCGTGAACTCCTTCTATTGTTTAGTTCATTAATACAAAAATAAGTTACAAACAAATTACGTTGAAATGGTTTTTACTTAGTTTTAATAATAGTGCTTTAGTTTGCAATTTCGCAACACAGGTTTGCAGTGTAGAGTAACTGCATTTGTAGAAAAACTATTGGTTTTAGGTATTTTTTCCTAAGAGTGTTTTTGTTGCTTTTGGACAGATATAGAAGCCCTTTGAACATTGACACTCATATTTTCGACAACCTGTATAAATTACACTTCGGGCAAATTCTGAATTATGAAAAAAAACAAACGCCGGGTTATTTACATCCAGTGCCTACGCTGGATCCCAGTTTAATTAATAACAGAAGGAAGTGCTGTAAAAAGAGACGCCGAATTAGCTCTACTTTGCAGGAATTTATCATACACTTAAAATAATTCCTTTTAATTCCAAGAATTGCATCGAGCTTTTTCACGTCGCGAAGAATTTTAAGTCAATATAAGTAATCACAAAATACCCGTATTTTATATGAATAACATAGGAACAAGTAAATTAAGAATTTCTTAATAAGCAAATCTAATTAATTGCTTCTATCTCAATGTATTTATTGACAAATAACAATTGTAATAGTTTAGTTATAGTTAGTTGCTCGAGCACTTCAAGTCACTTGCTTAAACCGTGGAAATAAATTATAAATAATCAGCTATTGTAGAGAATTCAAGATGTTAGAACTGATATTCAAAATAATATGAATTTACTACTCAAGCAGAAAAGTTTTATTATGTTATAATTATTCAAAATTGCAATTGTGGGAAAAGGCATTTATCCTAACTTGAATACAAGCTTCCAGAAAATTTAACACGTTGGAATTGATATTACAAATAATATGAATTTACTACTCTTGCAGAACTGTTTAGTTATTCTTTTACTATATTGTAATTATTTTTCAGTAATAGAAATTATAGGAAAAGTGATTTATATTAGGTGAGATGTAACTGGTCTGCTACTTCCTGCTCGGCCTATGCGGCTCGACTTGCACAAAGCGACCTACAATATCGTAGGTACTTAAACGCAGACCTCTCGCCCCGGGCGATGCGCCATTAAATCTATAAATGATACTGCATTAAACAACTACTCCGCGGGCTAATAACCCGACCGGCATTGAATTATACCTGCAGTATCTGTGTGAAACAGCCAAGAACCCTTGTCGGCCACTCCACCAGACATAGACCGGTTTCGGGCTTGTTAGCCCTCATCAGTATGCCATAGTTGAGATGACCGACAATTGAACTGGCTGTTCCTTCATATGTATTTTCACTTATAAATCGATTGAAGATGAGATGGCAGACCAGTTACATCTCACCTGCACTCGATTTATATGTGAAACTACATATGAAGTAACAGCCAGTTCAATTGTCGGTCATCTCACCTATGGCATACTGATGAGGGCTAACAAGCCCGAAACCGGTCTATGTCTGGTGGAGTGGCCGACAGGGGTTCTTGGCTGTTTCACACAGATACTGCAGGTATAATTCAATGCCGGTCGGGGCATTAGCCCGCGGAGTAGTTGTTTCCTGCAGTATCATTTATTGATTTATATTAGCTTAAATACAGGGTGTCTCAAAATTAATGACACAAAGCAAGGGTATAAGAGGTTAAAGTGAACACTAGCAAATTACGTTTATTTTATAACGTTTGTGTAATATACGTCCAAATCGGTAAAATAAACTAATGACCGCAAGATGTAGACACGACATCTCGCGCACTCATGTCTTTCTATCCTTCTATAGACTAGATATAAAATCAGACAGTCACGTTTATCTTCGGCCTAACGGGGTAATATGCTCGAAACTGGTAGGTATATGTCTGGTACCAGCTCGACTCGGTAACTAGCTACTTTACTATACTTGGTTTTTCTAGTTTAAATTCACTGTTGGTCGGGGCATTAGCCCTCAGAGTAGTTGTTTCTTTAAATTCCGATATATTTAATAATCACTGAATTATTGCTATAATTTGAAAACAAAATTGTAAGTACCTTAATATATTTTTTTATTAGTGGTGAAAAGTATATTATATGAAACGTTATTAAACCGAGACGTGAAACGTTTCATAAACGTTAATAAAACGGTTTGATCGGTCAATGGTCGAGCGATTTAAGGTGTCAGTATTTGAATCGAGGTGACTAGATCTCTGCGGGTATGGTAGGGTGGAGGAATGTTGGCTTGGGTCAATGTGAGAGATTAATATCGGTTGACGTTTGACTACCCTCTTAAATAATGAGGTTTTCCAGGTTTCTCTCATTCCTGCACTGAATAGTTAGGGCCTACCAACGTAAGTCGTTCCTGGCCGCAAATGCGGCCTGCTTTATAATAATATGCCGCCCCTTCTCCCGCACAAGTCTTCGACTTCTGAGCTAATCCTTGCGATTAGAATGAGGGGTGGAGATATTATAAACGTTTAATAATTGTTTAATTTCTGTTATTTAAACGTTACTTAACGGTAAATGTTTATTTTTTAGTTAAAAATAACGTTTTCTTGTGCGTTTTTTCAGCCTTTGGTTTTCAACCCCTTTCAATGTTTCTTACAGTGGTATTCATAGTCCGTCTCTGGCCGCCGGAGAGCGGTCTCCGTCCCGAAATTTTGCGAATTTCATTTCACGGTCATGCGCTGGTTGAATGACGCATGCGTGGGACAATCGAAGCGGACTCGAATGCAAACTCCCGCCAGCAAGCGATTTGCAGAAGCAGCAGCCGTGTTAGGCAAGGCGCGCACTGAAGTGGTCAGCAAGTGGCGTGGCAGTGACGTGGTGACCAAGTGGCAGGTGGAATCATAGGTTTGTTTTAGCAGCAGCACTATCAGAAATGTCCGTCCAACTATTTATTGCGTGAAACTCAATGGTAACGCGTTCTCAACTTAACTGGTCGAATATTTCTCACAGTTTCCAAACCGTTTTGAACTGCTGCAAAAACAAGCCTATTAAAGCCTATGTAAACATATGAAGACGCGAGTATCAGAACGGAGTAGTGGTGGCGTGGTATTTTGCAGGTGGTGTGATGCCAGTCTGGTGCCACTAATCTCGAACAAGTTTAATTTTCGAGTGGCAAGCGGCCGGTGACGACGTGGCATTGTGCATTGCAACTGCATATTTCTTGTGAATTTTAAAACTAAAAACATGCGAGACGGCCACGAATTTACCATAAATTCCTGAAGTTTGTATCCTTTTTTGAAGCATAGGTCGTAGTTTTGTCAGTAACCTGCAAAATGTCACTTTCTTCATTTGATAGAAAAGTTTAAATTTTTGGTCATCCAAGTTCAAATTCTTTTTATAAACGTTAAAAATTTAAAATTTTTTATTTTTTTTCCTGAGAAGGTGAACCCAATATTTTTATTATTCTCCTGATTTTTAGCAATTTTTAGGCACAGCAGATATCGAGATGCGGTTTTCTGCATTGTGTTCAGGAAGGTCACAGGAAAAAAGTCTATATCGTCTGGTTTAGCCATTTTTGAAAAATGCCTTCTGGGCCGGAAAATGCATTACACCGTTATAGGAACGACTGGAAACTCGGAAAAATCCCTTGGAAATCGTTCCTCGGGGGTTTTCGGAGCTACCGAACTCGATTCTGGCATTTGAATTACCCGCGGATGCACGGGGGTGGCTCTGTGGGGGTGCGCGGGGGTCAATTGGGGGAGAAATGGCAGCGTGCATAAAAATCGCTCCAAACTAGTTACTTCGAGGGTATTCGGGCATACCGAGATCAATTCTGGCATTGGAATTACCCGGGGGCGCCCGAAGGTCATTCTGGGGGAGAAATTGCATAGTCCATGGGAAGCGCTCCAAACTCGTTACTCGGGGTTTTCGGGGATGCCGAATTCAATTCTAGCATTAGATTTTCCCGGGGCGCTCGGGGTGGCTCTGTGGGGTTGTCTGGGGTGATTGGGGAAATGAATATTTATTATTTGAATAAAGTATTATTTTCATAATTTGTGATTTTTCACTTTCTCCTTTACCAGTTCCCACAGAACCACCCCCGCGCGCCTCCGGTGAAGTCTAAGGCTAGAATTGAATTCGGCATCCCCGAAAACCCCCGAGTAACGAGTTTGGAGCGCTTCCCATGGACTATGCAATTTCCCCCCCAGAGTGACCACCGGATACCCCTGCAGAGCCGCCCCCGAGCGCCCCCGGATAATTCCAATGCCAGAATTGAATCTGGCATCCCCGAAAACCCCCGAGTAACGAGTTTGGAGCGATTTTCATGCACGCTGCCATTTCTCCCCCCGCGCACCCCTACATAGCCACCCCCGTGCATCCCCGGGTAATTCTAATGCCAGAATCGAGTTCGGCAGCCCCGAAAACCCCCGAGTAACGATCTCCGAGCGATTTTTCCGAGTTTCCAGTCGTTCCTACAATGGTGTAATGCATTTTCCGGCCCATAAGGCATTTTTCAAAAAATGGCTAAACCAGACGATATAGACTTTTTTCCTGGGACCTTCCTGAACACAATGCAGAAAACCGCATCTCGATATCTGCTGTGCCTAAAAATTTCCGCTATTTTTCTTAACTTCCCTGGACTAATATGTTTACATAGGTTTTAATGGTTCCACCTGCCACTTGGTCACCACGCCACTGCCACGTCACTTCCACACCACTTCAGTGCGCGCCTTGCCTAAGGATTCCACCTGCCACTTGGTCACCACGTCACTGCCACGCCACTTGCTGACCACTTCAGTGCGCGCCTTGCCTTACATTTCATAAACGATCTCTCCCCAAATGACAGATGCGCAGTTCAACTATTTCATGCAATTTGTATCGCGGCGACTGGATCACGTCAAAAGAGGATAAGATAATGGAAATATATTAATATCGTACAATTAAATGCAGAAGTACGGAAGGGTAATGGGGCTACAATGAAAAATAAAATGATTATAATCTCTACCTGCTGACTGGAAAATTTTACTTGGTAATTATTTACATTAGCGTAAACCTCTCCAATCTTAACAAAAAAATTCCTACCCCCCTATTTTCGTGGGTGCTGATCACGAATCTGAAGTCAGATTTCGGCGCTCGCATGTAGTTTTCGAAAAAAACATTTTTCAAATTTATAACCTCTATTTATACACTACATTAGGTTGAAATTGCAATGTACATCTCTGCAGTCTTCATTTCATGTCGTCACTGTTGTCAAAATATATAGGAGTTATATTGCAATTTGAACCTAATGTAATGTATACATAGAGGTTATAATTTTGAAATTTTTTTTTTCGTAAACTACATGCGAGCGCCGAAATCTGACTTCAGATTCGTGATCAGCACCCTCGAAAATAGGGGGGTAGGAATTTTTTTGTTAAGATTGGAGAGGTTTACGCTAATGTACATAATTACCTTTTACTTGTGTAACTAGAAAATTTTACATATTAAGTAAAAACATCAAGAAATTATTGCCAATTATATTTCTGAAAAACAAAACATTTTCACTGGATCTGATAAAATTTCCCTTAATTTAATTTCAATCGTTTTTGAGATTATAGAATACTTATTTAAAATTCATTACTCAACTTAAATAAGAAAGGTTGTTGATAGGTTCTTAGGAAATGCGAGATAAAATAAAACAAAGATGGTTCCAGGTGAGATAACGAGAGGTTCTAACATTTTTAGCCATATCTTAAATGCTGCCGAATTATAAATAGAGTGGTGAAAATTTAATGTTGAGTTAATTTCAAATCAATAAAAATGTTTATTTGGAAAACCCTTTCGTATATTCTGATAAAAAATATATTCTTTATAAACTGTACCGACATCTTCTTTTGTTTATTATTAATAGTTTTTATAACAAATATGTGATCCATTTTTTTCTGAAACTTGAAAATAAACTAACAGCAGCATTGGATAATAACAAAGAAGTAAGTTATTATAAATTGGTTGTTTTCCTTGAAATCCTACTTACATTTCATAGCCGACTTTACAAGAAATTGAAAGATTATAGTTACTGTAACCAAAACTATTAATAAAAAAACTAAAATAGTAATGTAATAGACACAGAAAGAAAATCGTTTCAGAATACAGAAAAACATACAAGTGTGTTTCATTTAAAAAAAGTAAACATTGGTGATTTGAAGTTAACTCAACTTGACATTTCTTTTTCACCACTCTGTACAAAACTGCAACGTTTAGGCTGTAGCTAGTAAAGTTAGAACTTGTACTATTTAACGTACAAATAAATATCTGATTTATCCTCTTTTCCCAAAAACATTTTTAAGTTGAATGAATTTGATTATTTTTTTTTAAGATTTTAATCTAATACATATCTCAAATACCGTTAAAACTAGATTTACGGAAGGATTATGAGTGAGCAAATTTTTCGTTTTTTCAGAAATATCATTGTAATAATTTATTTCTACTTTAAGTAGAGATTTCTAGTTAGTAAATAGATTATAGTTTTTTTAATTTTTCATCGAACGGCACTACCCTTCTGTAATGAAAATATGCTTATCTTCGACAATTGAATATATATTTTTTAAATTTGATGAACATTTTTCCGTGCAAGCACCGGAGCAATTTTCGCTGGGCGAAGGGTTTGCATGTTGCACAATCGCAATCCGCAACAATCTTTCGCCGAATAGTTTTTGTTTCAGCCGGCGATGATGTTTCAGCTGTGATTTCAGAATTCAGAATCGAGAGCTGTTGAGTTATTTGGGGCGGGGGAAAAGTGGAATGGGGCAAACACAAGAATTATTCAAAACTTCAAAAGGACACATCAGAGCATTTATAATAATTTTGTAAAATGTATTAAAGTGATGAATTAATTTTCCGTTTATAATTAATCACATTAAATTTATAATTAACGGTTAATATTAATAAGATATTTAAATAAATAATCATTAATATTTATTTACCAGATTTGGTAACAATAATCGTGCTGAATCCAGTGCGGCAGTGCCGTAGTTAACTTGAAAACAAAATCACTAAATAGTTTTTGTAAAATTTGACAGTGAAAAAAATTCGAAGTAGGCCTTGAAAATAGAAAACAAATTTTAATATAAAATGTTTACTGATATCATTTTTACACACCTGTTTCCATTTGAAATGGGTCACAATGTACAGAATGTTGAAATGAATTGGATCGGATATTATTTTTTTTCTCGGAAAGTTGAGGAATAAAGTGCTGAAATTAAATATATTTGAATTCAGCAAGTTAAGCTCTACAAGAATCCGGTGAAAAAATATAGGGGTTCTATTTAAAAAAATATCCGATGACGTCATCACGCAGAAACAAATAAACATCGGAAATGCGTTGGTATAGAAAAAGAGTCTTTTAAAAGCTAAATCAACGGGTCCGAGGAAATTTCAGAAACTTCGTTGTTTTAGAAATAATGAATTTATTCCATACTTTTCTTCCACACTGTATATTATACATTGTTTATATTTTTGTGTGATCACTAAGTAGGTAATTATATAAATTTATAACAATTTATTGACTACAGGAAAATGCAAGAAAAGGAAATAAAAAAATCAATCAAAAATTAAAATCAAATTTATCATTAATAATTGGTAATATTAATTTCTGCATTTAATTGAAAGATTTGTCTTGTCTTAATTATTTCGGATGTGGCAATTAAACTGGCGCGTCTCTCGGAGTATGTCTTGACATACTCCAGTCGCCGCGCTACAAATTGCATGAAATAGTTGAACTGCGCATCTGTCATTCGGGGAGAGATCGTCTATGAAATGTTATATGGCTGCTCCTGCAAGTCGCTTATTAGCGAGAGATCGCATTCGAGCCTTCATTCCCTACAGTATACCACGCGTGCGTCATTCAGTCAGCGTTTGACTGTGAAATAAAATTGGCATAATTTCGGGAAGAAGACGGACTACAAATACGATTTTTTTTTATCTTCTCGGGTTTAATGGACTGTCATAATTGTAATATGCTGTTCTGCGTTTAATGTTTTCTGTTTAAATAAATATGAAACTCCTCACTCCGCAAAATCATCGTCGGCCGTCCGCCCGCCGAGAAACGTTTCGGCGAAAGATTTCTGCGGAACTTGACTATGCAACACGCGCTTCGGAAATTCACCGGCTCTCCGCCCGCCGAAATATTCACCAGCGAAAGTTGCCTCGGCGCTTCATCCGGCGCGCGACTATGAATACCACTGTTAAAGGCATGCGTGCCCATTGGGTTGCCTCCCCGCATAGGTCGAAGTAAACACAGCGATAAAACTAGAAAAGGGCGAGTATTTACGAATAGAATATGAAGCAAAACAAATATATTTAACGCTGTGTAGGCCGAAGAAAAGCTTGGAAACCGGTACGGTTCAACGAACCCTGACAAAAAGTCATATCGAGAAATAAAGTCTGATCTTTCCTTAATAATGACAAAATTTCGAGGCGTAAATAAATCGAGTAATTCCAAAATCGAAGTGGGAGAATAATGAACGGAGTGGCGTTTTCCAATGATCCCACGCACGTTCTTTCTAACCAGTGGAAAATAATATTCGTTTTTTAAGAAGGATTATGGGGAAGGTAACGAGTATATATTAAATATAAAAGCATAAGTCGTTATTTTACGTTCTTAAATACTTTTCTACAAGGTGAATCATTAAGAATGGGACATGACATAATGAGAATTTCAATACGGAAAGAAATGTATTAAGAAATTTTTTCCATTTGTTAATAATAGTCTCTTGATTCCAATTGGTTCTAAAATCGTGATTGGAAGAATTTGTGTAACTCGTACATATTAGAAGTAGTATTATTATGGATTTTGTAACTTAATGTTGTCTGATTATTTTTTCACAAATTTAAACACTGCTAAAATAGAACAATGAGCAAAATTATCTTATTATTGCATAAAAATATATACTTTTTACATAATTTGTTGAATGATATACAACATCCATTAAAACAATGTTTGCAATTTGTGTTACATCATTTGCTCTTCTTCATTCTCCACTGGTACTGTAACTTGTGTTCTCTAGTCCTATATTTTTTCTTTTAAATGTACATATTTCAATATTTTTAAATATTAATCTACAAATTGTAAATATTAAGAATTATACTAATATATGAATACAAGTATTCAGGATTCAAGTATTCCTTGAATGTTATTCAGACTTTAAGTAATCATGAATTATTTTTTCAACTCACTTTTCAGTACTTAGATTCATACCCAGTTCCAAGTGAAGTGTTATTTTATTAAGTTTAATTTTATAGTAAAATTGAAATATTTTGTATAGTGAAGGCACAGTTTGAATATAACTAACAGATGGACATCTCTTCATCCCCCATTTTTTTAGAAATTTTTAGCTAGTGTGATGTAGAACTTGCTGATATCCTTATATTATTACGCACTTATTAAGTTGATTTACGACTTCAGGTAAAAAATCGTATCGTCTCAAATCATGTAAAAGGAGTGGTCGGATTGTTTATATTGTTACGAAAGTTCACCTACCTTTTAGTTGGTTAATTATGTTCCTGTTTTCGTTAGAATTTATAATTGAAGCTCACCTACCTCGTTAGTTTGTAAATTACTGTCACGGAATTTGCCCCACTCACTCCCAAACCGACGACTGTGGCACCGCGAATTGCCTAAGATTGCCCCGATCGCCCCTACGCAATTCTGGTAAACAAACAACATGCGTGACTAGAAAATCGTGGAAACGACGAGAAGCGTTCCAGTCGTACGAGAAAATGGATCTAGAGATACTGGAATATACCTGGAATTTTCGTTGGGTCTATAAAAGAAGAATAAACGGCCGAGTTAGTTAGTCTTGTATAAGTCTTGTATTACAGTCTGAATTAAAGTGTTTAGTTGGAGATATCAAAGTGATTTAGATAGCGATTAATTAAATAAGTGTTTAGTTGAGTTATAATTAGTGTTTAGTAGTGTTCAGTATTTAATAAAGAAGTAATTAATTAACGGATTGTTTTTCTGGAAGAAAGAAAAGACGGATTGGGAAATCCGTGACAATTTGGTGTCGGAAGTGGATTTAACTGGAAGTTTGAGAAGCTTTCTGGAACCCTGTGCGTGAGTGGGTTTAAGTGGAAGTTGGAAGAACTTTCTGGAACCCTGTGCGTGGGTGGAATAAAGACCCAAGTGTGATATATCACCGCACTCGTCTTGTCGAAAAGAAGTGAACGGTGGTATTTGCGAAGGACATTCTCGAACATTCTAGAACTTTGTACGGGAGTGAGACAAAGACCCAAGTGTGGCATATCACCGCACTCGTCGTGACTCAAGGAAGTGAACGGTGGTATTTGCGAAGTTCATTCTCGAACATTCTAGAACTTTGTACGGGAGTGAGACAAAGACCCAAGTGTGGCATATCACCGCACTCGTCGTGACTCAAGGAAGTGAACGGTGGTATTTGCGAAGGACATTCTCGAACATTCTAGAACTTTGTACGGGAGTGAGACAAAGACCCAAGTGTGGCATATCACCGCACTCGTTGTGACTCAAGGAAGTGAACGGTGGTATTTGCGAAGGACATTCTCGAACATTCTAGAACTTTTACGGGAGTGAGACAAAGACCCAAGTGTGACATATCGCCGCACTCGTCGTGACTCAAGGAAGTGAACGGTGGTATTTCCGAAAGACATTCTCGAATATTCTAGAACTTTCTACCGAAGTGAGACAAAGACCCAAGTGTGACATATCACCGCACTCGTCGTGACTTAAGGAAGTGAACGGTGTTATTTGCGAAGGACATTCTCGAACATTCTAGAACTTTATACCGGAGTGAGACAAATACCCAAGTGTGGCATATCACTGCACTCGTTTCATTGTAAGGAAGTCAACTGTGACATTTACAAACACATTCCTGGACATTCTAGAAGATTCCAAAGAGAGTGAATGCCTGTAACTAGAAGTCAAGTCAACATGGATGCACAATTAGCAAAGCTGTTAGAAATGATGCAAACGATGCAGGAACAAGGAAGGACGATGCAAGAGAAATTAGAGGAACAGGGACATAAAATGGAAGACCAAGCGAAGACAATGCAACAGGAAATGAGAGACCAGACGAAGACAATGCAAGAAAAATTTGATGAACAAGGGCATAAAATTGAAGATCAGACTCAAATGATGCAAGAAAAATTAGAAAAGAAATTAGAAGATCAGATGCAGATACTACAACAGGAAATGAAAGTCCAGACAAATGAAATGCAGACGAAGTTAGAAAAATTAGAAAATACAGTAGAAGAGAAACTGTTAGAACAAAGAAAAGATATTGACGAAGAACTGTTAGCACAAAAACAGGAAATACACGAAGAAATAAACCAGGTTAGAGAAGAGCTTCGACATAAATTAGACAAGATAGCAAAGGAGGGCGTAATCAAATCAGAAGGACCTGTTATCCGAACGCAGAAAACGAAGCCTCCTGAATTCGACGGCAAGGTCTCTTGGAATGTCTATCTGCGTCAGTTTGAAGCAGCAGCTGCAGCAAACGAATGGTCTGATTGTGAAAAGGCTACTGCTTTAATAGTTGCTCTACGAGGGAAGCTCTTGACGTCTTACAAGGAGTTCCTGCTGGGCAGCAGAGTAACTATGACCTTCTGAAACAGCATATGGAAATGAGATATGGTGATAAGCACCTGCAGCAAGTGTATCAGGCACAATTAAAGAATCGTCACCAACAGAGTGGTGAGAATTTACAACATTTTGAGACCGACGTTGCCCGACTGGTTCGATTGGCATATCCAACAGCACCGTCCGAATTTGTAGATCAGCTCTCCATTCAAGTCTTTATCGACGGCCTAAGAGATTGCGAAACACAGCAGGCACTACGGCTCGCTAGACCTAAAACGTTGAATGACGCTCTTTCGCATGCACTGGAATTTGAGGCAGCAAAGATGGCATCCGGTAGACATGTTAAAGTTCGAGCCATCAGTGATAACAGCGATAATATGGGAAATGGAGCCATAATCAAAACGTTGAAGGAGGTCATTGAGAAACTCAGCCCAACTACCAATCCGAAGAGAACAACCTGGCAGCCGAAGAGATCGCCCTCTCAATGTTGGAACTGTGGGCAGATGGGACATCTGAAGAGACAGTGTAGGGCCCCAGTCGCAGATCAGCAAACGCGCGACTCCGAAGGAACATGTTAAAGTGCGAACCATTAGTGCGAATAGCAACAGTACGGGAAATGGAGAGTTAATCAAAACACTGAAGGAAGCCATTGATAAATTCAGCCTAACTACCAGACCAAAGACAGGACAACCCGATAGACGAATAGAACGCCGCCCACTTCAATGTTGGAACTGTGGGCGGGCGGGTCACCTAAAGGGACAGTGTAGGGCGCCAGTCGCAGATCGGCAATGGCGCGACTCCCAGGCAGGCAGGAAATATGGAAACGCAGAAGCCCTTTCTAGACCTTGTCCTACCAACAACAACAAACACTGTAGTAGTATCGAAAGAAAAGAGGACATATCATTTGTTCCTTGCAAGATAGTAGTAGCCCAAACTGAAGACAGTTGGAGTTCAGCGGCGATTCGGGAAGACCAGCAAGCTGACTGTGACATCAAACCTTTACTGGACTGGAAAGAAGCCAACAAGCGACCGTCTTGGGCTGAAGTCAGTAGTAAAAGCCCAGCATTAAAGAGTTATTGGGCTCAATGGAATTCTCTGGTGTTGGAAGACGGTGTCCTAAAAGAGCATGGGAGAACAATGACGGAACGAGTCAAGAAACAAGTACTACTCCCGAGGTCCCGGGTCAAGGAAGTGCTGCAGGAAGTACATGGAGGTACTGGGGTGGACATTTCGGTATCAATAGGACTCTACAGAAGATTAGGGAGCGTTTCTACTGGTTGAGCTGTAGGACGGATGTAGAAGATTGGTGCCGAAAATGTGACGTATGTGCAGCCAGCAAGGGACCGAAGACCCGTTCCAGAGGCAAAATGCGCCAGTACATCGTAGGAGCACCGTTTGAGAGGATTGCCATTGATATCGCTGGCCCATTTCCGAAAACTCAAAATGGAAACCGATATCTGTTAGTCGCCATGGACTACTTTAGTAAATGGCCGGAAGTATACCCTCTTCCCAATCAAGAGACCACGTAGCAGAAGCGCTAGTCAACAACCTGTTCTGCAGATTTGGTGTGCCCATGGAACTACATTCAGATCAGGGCAGAAATTTCGAATCAGGTGTGTTCCGAAAGGTCTGCGAGCTTATGGGAATACGGAAAACCAGGACCACCCCACTGCATCCCCAGTCAGATGGTATGGTGGAACGCTTCAACGCCACACTAGAAACCAATCTGAGGATGTTTGTGAACGAGAACCAGACAGACTGGGACAAGCTCATTCCACTCTTCCTGTTAGCTTACCGCTCAGCTGTCCATGAAACTACTGGGAAGTCTCCGCAAGGATCATCTTTGGAAGAGAGCTTCGCCTTCCAGCAGATTTGGTATTTGGTCGTCCTGCGGAACAGCCCACAGAGCCAGACACTTACACCCATGAGCTAGAACGAAGACTAGCAGCCGTACACGATCAAGCCAGATCTCGAATGCTACTAGAGAGCGATCGCATGAAGACTCGATACGACGTCCGGGCCAATACAGTCGGATTCCAACAAGGTGACCTGGTGTGGCTGTACAACCCCACGCGGAAGAAAGGAAGATCGCCTAAACTACAGAACCGTTGGGAGGGCCCCTATACCGTCATTAAAAGAATCAATGACGTCGTCTACCGGATACAGAGGACTCCCAGGAGTAAGATGAAGGTCGTCCATCTGGAGCGTCTGTCCCCGTATAGAGGTGTATCCGATCGGGACGATCGGTCCTAAGGAGGGCAGTGTCACGGAATTTGCCCCACTCACTCCCAAACCGACGACTGTGGCACCGCGAATTGCCTAAGATTGCCCCGATCGCCCCTACGCCATTCTGGTAAACAAACAACATGCGTGAATCGATGCTTTACTAGAAAATCGTGGAAACGACGAGAAGCGTTCCAGTCGTACGAGAAAATGGATCTAGAGATACTGGAATATACCTGGAATATTCGTTGGGTCTATAAAAGAAGAATAAACGGCCGAGTTAGTTAGTCTTGTATAAGTCTTGTATTACAGTCTGAATTAAAGTGTTTAGTTGGAGATATCAAAGTGATTTAGATAGCGATTAATTAAATAAGTGTTTAGTTGAGTTATAATTAGTGTTTAGTAGTGTTCAGTATTTAATAAAGAAGTAATTAATTAACGGATTGTTCTTTTTCTGGAAGAAAGAAAAAAGACGGATTGGGAAATCCGTGACATTACGTTTCTGTTCATGTTAGAATTTATAATTTTGTGATGCCTTTATTTTGACGTTTTCCGGAATATTCCAGGCTATATTCTATTTGTTTCTCGACACGTTCTCGAAGTCTCAGAAACTTCGAGAACTGTAGAAACCTATATAAACAGATCATTTTCGGCCGCTGAGTCAGTTTGTATTGAGCAGCCAAACGCGAGTGACAAACGTCAAAGTAAAGCGTTGACAGTTGCGAAATTTGTTGAAGGATATTTCTTGTATTATCAAGAGTGATAATAAAGATTGTTTATCTACGTGACGTGTTTCAACGATAACCTAATTTCGAGGTTACATTGGTGTCAGAAGTGTGACGTTCCGCAAAGAAGACGTTTGGAGTTGACAAGTGAATGCCAGTGACGAGATCAAGAACGACAGAAATGGAGGAAACATTGAAACAGTTAATGGGAATGATGAAAGATATGAAGGAAGAAATAAAGAAGAGTCAAGACGAAATGGGAGAAAACTTAAAGAAAGAAATGAAAAACAACCAGGATGAAATGAAGGAAGACTTGAAAAAGGAAATGAAAACTAGTCAAGAGGAAATGAAGAACAGTCAAGAGGAAATGAGAAACAGGTTAGAAGAAATGAAAAATTATCAAGAAGTAAATAATAAAAAGTTAGAAGAAGTAATTAAGATCAATCTCAAAGAGTTTGAGGAAACCGTGGAAGAAGAAATTAATCTATTGAGGAATGAAGTGCAAGATAAAGTTCAGGTCGTAGAAGAAAGTGTTAGTAAATTACAGAGTGAAGTCGTCAAAGTCCAAGTCATAGAAGAAAGCCTAATTAAGTTAGAGCATAAAGTAACAAACTTACAGTCACAATGGTCCGCGAAGGAGATTGTTAAGGCTGACAACAGTTGCATTTCATCTGCAAGGATTAAACCACCCACATTTGATGGAAAGGTGTCATGGAGCACTTACCTTAAACAATTTGAAGCAGCTGCCTTGGCAAATAACTGGTCAGAAGAAGAAAAGGCTACATCACTAATAGTGGCCCTGCGAGGTGAAGCCATGGAGATATTACGAACGCTAGCCGAAGATAAACAAAAAGACTATCAAGCGCTGAAGACTGCTTTAGAAATGAGGTATGGCGATGCTCATCTACAACACGTTTATCAAGCACAATTAAAAGGCCGAAGACAACGCTTCGAAGAAAATCTGCAGCAATTTGAGGCGGATATAGCACGTATGGTGAAGCTAGCCTACCCCACCGCACCAACCGAATTCCAAGAACAATTAGCAATAAGTAGCTTCATTGATGGCCTGCGAGACTCCGAGATCAGCCAAGCGTTAAGGTTAGCCAGACATAAAAACATATCTGAAGCTCTGGCCCAGGCACTAGAAATTGAAGCCGCCCGACAGGCTTCTAGAAGCAGTCAAGGCAGAACAAGGCAAGTAAAGCTTCAGACTGTGGAACAACGAGGAGATGATAAGAACATCGAAGGATTTGTGAAGGGTTTGCAGGACTTATTGGATACCTTCCGGAAGGGACAGGAACGGCCTAGTACTGCGGTATACAGCAGACGAAGACCCATCCAGTGTTGGAGTTGTGGAGCTGAAGGGCATCTTAGGAATCGATGTCCTAAGAATACATCTAGTCAGGACCAGGAAAACGCCAACTAGTCAGCTTTAAGGGGCGAAAGCTGGCTAGGTGCTACCAAGCCCCACCAACTATTAAGATCAAGGTAACCCGTCTGCAAAATAATGGAACGAGTTTAGTAGTACCAGGGCGTATATGCGGACGGGATTGTGAAATGGTCCTTGATACCGGCTCTAGTCAAACTATAGTAAGACCGAACATCGTCGCTCACTGCAGAATACAAAAGCCAGACCGGAACTACATCTTGGAGACAGCAAATGGGGAAATCATATCAGTGAAAGGCATCCATCTAGCTAGAATAACCCTGGGGACAACCACTTTCCAACACAACATCCTAGTAGCAGATATTACTGATGATGTCATTCTTGGACTTGACGTTATGACTCAACATAATTTTGTATTGGACCTTCCACGAAGACTATTGAAGACCAAAGATGAAGAAATCATCATGCAGTTTCCCGAAATCAGAAACCTTCCTATTAGAACTGTGGAAGCGTCAGCAGACATCGAACTTCCAGCAGGTTCAGAAGTTGTAATTGAAGCTGTTTGTAGCAGTCCTTTGGCAGTTGAAGAAACTGTAATTGTAGAACCAGAACCAGAGAGCAGTCTTTATAGGAAGGGCATATTAACTGGAAAGACATTAACAGAAAGGAAAAACAATTTGGTATTGGTCAGAATGCTAAATCTGAAAGACTACCCACAACAGATCAAGAAAGGTGAACCTTTGGGGTTTGTCAAACAGTTGAATCGGTCTTCAGCAATATAGAACCATCAACCACATCTCGAAGTATTGAAAAACTACCTGAAGTTCTTCAGGGCCTTGTTAACCGATTCAAGTCCCTACTACAAGCCGATGAAGTCCAAAAATTGGAAGATTTGTTGAGGCGTTATCAAGATGTTTTCTCCTTAACAGAAGATGATGTTGGAAGAACTAATCTTGTGCAACACCGAATAAATACCGGCGACACCACGCCAATTAAACAAGCTCCACGACGTATTCCTTTAGCGAAGCAAGAAGAGGTATCCACGATGTTGAAAGACATGCAGCAGCAGGGAATCATTGAACCATCCCAGAGTCCATGGACTTCGCCGGTTGTTCTGGTAAAGAAGAAGGACGGCTCTACCAGATTTTGTGTGGATTATAGAAGACTAAACGATGTCACTAAAAAGGACAGTTATCCGTTGCCAAGAATAGACGATACCCTGGATACCCTGTCTGGATCTCAATGGTTTTCCACATTAGACCTGAAAAGTGGCTATTGGCAAGTGCAACTTCACCCAGATGATAAAGAGAAGACAGCGTTTTCCATTGGAACAGGGTTGTGGCACTTCAACGTCATGCCCTTTGGCCTCTGCAACGCACCAGCCACCTTTGAAAGACTTATGGAAACCATTCTACGAGGAATGACCTGGAAAACTTGTCTCGTTTATCTTGATGACATAATAATACTTGGCAAAGACTTTGAAGATCATTTGAAGAATGTTCAAGAAGTTTTCCAAAAGTTGAGAGAGGCCCGGCTCAAGTTAAGTCCTAAGAAGTGCATGCTCTTTCAAAAGGAAGTCAAGTATTTAGGACACATTATTTCGTCTAATGGAGTGAAGACTGACCCAGAAAACTGAAACCATCTGGAAATGGCCAGTACCGAAAGACAAACATGAATTAAGGAGTTTCCTGGGACTTTGCACCTACTATCGCAAGTTTGTGAGAAATTTCGCCGAGATTGCGAAACCCCTACATCGGCTCACAGAAAACAATCAGCCCTTCATCTGGACGGAACAATGTCAACAAGCTTTTCAGAGATTAAAAGAAGCTCTGTGTTCTTCTCCGATTCTGTCATATCCCAAACCTGGAAAGACATTCATCGTGGACACGGATGCTAGTAATACTGGAATTGGAGGAATATTATCACAAATTGAAAACGGGCATGAAAAAGTGATTTCCTACTTTAGCAAGGTCCTCTCTAAGCAAGAAATGAACTACTGCGTAACCAGAAGAGAGTTGCTTGCCATAGTTAAAACTGTGGAGCATTTTCATAAGTATCTCTATGGTCAGCCGTTCGTCTTGAGGACCGATCATGCTTCTTTGAAGTGGCTACTGCAGTTCAGGAATCCGGAAGGCCAAGTGGCAAGATGGCTTCAACGGTTGCAGGAGTACGACTTCAAAATTGAACACCGGAAAGGATCTAACCATCGGAATGCTGACGCCCTATCCAGAAGACCATGCCCTCCAAACTGTAAGCACTGTCTGCGACAAGAGACTCGAGAAGAAGATGAATTTCTTTGCCGAAGAATTAACATCCAGGGCCCAGATGATTGGGATAATAAAATCATCGCTAAAGAACAAAGTGAAGACCCGGATTTTGGACCAATTTTCCAATGGAAGATAAAACACATGGACAGACCCACCTGGCAGGATATTTCTGATAAATCACCGTCTCTAAAAAGCTACTGGGCACTATGGAATTCTTTAGCCATCGAGAACGGCCTATTAAAAAGAGTCTGGGAGAGTCCCGACGGCAAAGAAAAGATTTATCAAACAGTACTACCCCAGAAAAGAATTCCAGAAGTTCTTCAAGCGCTGCACAGTGGAGTCGGTGGTGGACACTTTGGAATAAACAAAACTCTGAATAAAGTTAGAGAACGATTCTACTGGCTTGGCAGTCGGTCCGATGTGGAAGAATGGTGCCGACGTTGTGATACCTGCGCCTCTAGTAAGGGACCCAGGACTCGAAGCCGAGGACAGATGAAGCAGTACAATGTTGGAGCTCCATTCGAGAGAATAGCTATTGACATAGCTGGACCATTTCCTCGTAGCAGCAGTGGAAATCGTTATCTTTTGGTAGTGATGGACTACTTCAGTAAATGGCCAGAAATATATCCTTTACCTAATCAAGAAGCTGTTACCGTAGCCGAAGCTTTATTCGAAAACTGGATATGTCGTTATGGGGTGCCCATTCCGACCAAGGACGAAATTTCGAGTCGGAAGTATTTCAGAACGTTTGTGAGCTGCTAGGCATTCACAAAACCAGAACTACACCTCTTCACCCGCAATCAGATGGAATGGTGGAAAGATTCAATCGCACCATCGAAAACTTCCTGAGAACGGCCGTCAACGAGAAACAGACCAACTGGGATACCTGCCTTCCTCCATTTTTACTGGCATACCGAGCAGCAATTCATGAGACCACGGGTAAAACACCAGCCAACGTGATTTTCGGCACAGAATTGCGGCTACCCATAGATCTAATTATGAATCGACCGCAACACGAGGAAAACTTAGATGATTATCTCAGCCATCTGAAAGATCGAATAAAGATGGTACATGAAGAAGTACGAGAGAAGATAAAGATAGAAAGCGACAGAATGAAGACCAGATACGACTTGCGTGCCAACAGCAGCGGGTTTCAAGAGCTTGAGAAAGTGTGGCTCTATAACCCAAAAGAAGCAAGGGTAAATCTCCGAAGCTGCAGAAATCGTGGGAAGGCCCTTATACCGTCGTGTCACGATTGAATGACGTAGTTTACAGGATCCAGAGGAATCCCCAAGCCAAGATGAAGATTGTCCACATCGATCGTTTAACACCTTATCAAGAAGGCCATGCGGACAATGGAGTAACCTGATCGGGACGATCAGTTCTAAGAGGGGGGCAATGTTACGAAAGTTCACCTACCTTTTTAGTTGGTTAATTATGTTCCTGTTTTCGTTAGAATTTATAATTGAAGCTCACCTACCTCGTTAGTTTGTAAATTACGTTTCTGTTCATGTTAGAATTTATAATTTTTGTGATGCCTTTATTTTGACGTTTTCCGGAATATTCCAGGCTATATTCTATTTGTTTCTCGACACGTTCTCGAAGTCTCAGAAACTTCGAGAACTGTAGAAACCTATATAAGCAGATCATTTTCGGCCGCTGAGTCAGTTTGTATTGAGCAGCCAAACGCGAGTGACAAACGTCAAAGTAAAGCGTTGACAGTTGCGAAATTTGTTGAAGGATATTTCTTGTATTATCAAGAGTGATAATAAAGATTGTTTATCTACGTGACGTGTTTCAACGATAACCTAATTTCGAGGTTACAATATTTAATCTATGGTGTATTTATATACTCTTTAAAAATTATATTTCAGTAACCATTCATAGTACATCACGGTTACCTTCTAATAATAAAATGCCCTACCTTACTTTTAAATGTTGAGACTTGACAACAATATTTTTGAATGTACAGGGAACTCATACAAATACAATTTTGTAAAAATACACCACACGCCACTGGTACACTGTAAAACCTGATAAGGCATATAATCGCTGACCGGACAAAAAATTGAAAAAAAATCCCAAGGAAAAAATAAATTACATCTTATAACACCTATTTTATACAACAAATTCAACTGCTTTTGCCGTTATTGTTATTAATTATTATTAATAGAATTAATTTCTGGTATTAATTAAGAAAATAGTTCGACATACCTGATACAAAATTTTGGACCCGTCTTATCCAGTTTCTACAAACTGACACAAATGTTTCTGCTTCTTGTCCGTTTTGAACTTGTAAGTTATTGGCAGCAGCTATGATACGTTTGCGTAAATTATCAATAGTGTCCAATTCGGTGCAATATACTTCATTTTATAAATATCCCCACAAAAATAAGTCCTATGATTTAAAGTCAGGAGATCGTGGGGTAAACGATATCCATCAAATGCTAGTTGCTGTAGATGTAAGCCATTTTTGATATTTGAAAAACTAATGTACATACTTGCATCACAAAAAAGTTATTACGATAAGTAATCGAATTTTGAAATCCAGTAGCCTAGTGATGTAAAGGTTGAAACTGCTAGAACTTGTTGTCGTTTTTTTCTCGGGAACTAGGAACTGGGATTTTACCAAAAAAAAAATACGATTTTTCTTTAGTTTTATTGGGTTTTTCCACATTTCTGAAAAAATAAAGATTAATTAAATAAGCCCTTGCGCCAAACGGATCAGTCAAGGGTTATTTTTGAAACTAAGTTTGCCTAACCAAAAAATCTTACACTGAAAAAAGCAGATAAGTAAAAAATAACAAAAATCACATCACTATCGCGCACGTATTTTTGACGTTTCGAAAATCTCTCTGTTTTCGTTTTCAAAATAGTATAAAAATATTAAACGTATGTCAAGTTTGTTTAACTGCTTCCATAGAGATGTTAAATGATTTTTATTTTATTGTTACTTTCTTCTTCTTGATACAACTGTAGCCAACAATGATCGATGTTTAGTGAACAGTTTGATACACACTTATCTCCGTTCAACAAAATAATCGCGGCCTCTTTTAATTTTGTTTTTGTTGCGTTATCTTCCTTGTCTAAATTTTTTGCCGAACCCCATTGAATTAAATGAGCGTTTTCCCAAGCATGTTCGCAAATTTTTGACTTTTCAAATTCCTGTCTTATATAATTTTTATGTTCCTCAACTCTGACATTTATATGCCCAGACGTTTCTCCAACATAATGTTTATTGCATTCACAAGGTATACTGTAGATGCAATTTTTTGAATTTTGTATATCATTTTTTGGATGCATCTTAGACAAAAATGATCGTAAAGTATTAGTTGTCTGAAAAATTGTTGGAATATTAAATTTATTACCGATTCTTCTTAACATTTCTGATAATATAGGAATGTATGGAATTTTTATTGTATGATTAGTTTCTTTTATTTGTCTTAAAGTGTTTGTTTTATCTATAATATTTTTTAATGTTCTATCAACAAAACTTGTAGGGTATTCATTATTTATTAAAACATTTTTTATAAATTTTAGTTCGTTATTAAAAATATCATTGTTTGATGAAATTAATTTTGCTCTATCATATAAACATTTAACAACACCTTTCTTAATATCAATGTGATGGTTAGATCTACAATTTCAATATCTATTGGTGTGAGTTTGTTTTCTATAAACACTTGTTTCTGCAGAATTTTCGTGTTTTTTAATTAAAACATCTAAAAATGGTAGCATATTATTATTTTCTATTTCCAAAGTGAATTTTATTGTTGGTTCTTTATTGTTAATATCATTTAAAAATTCATTTAATTCTATAACAGTAAAAGGCCAAGTTGCAAAAATGTCATCTACATGATTCCACCAGATTTTGGCTTTTATTTATATTTTGAATATAATTTTCTTCAAAAAAAACCATAAAAATATTACTTAAAATTGGTGATAATGATGAGCCCATTGCCATTCCGAAATTTTGTTGATAAAAATTCATTGTTTAGTTGGAAGTGCGCGATAGTGATGTGATTTTTGTTATTTTTTACTTATCTGCTTTTTTTCAGTGTGAGATTTTTTGGTTAGGCAAACTCAGTTTCTAAAATAACCCTTGACTGATCCGTTTGGCGCAAGGGCTTATTTAATTCATCTTTATTTTTTTCAGTGTGACAAAAACCCAATAAAACTAAAGAAAAACTAAAATCATGCCACAAATAAATAGCTTCAGACAAAAATTACGATATTGACTCCATTTTTCATGACGAATCTATTCAAAAATTTTTTTTTAGATTAGTTCTGAATCACCCTATATAAACGGTCCCGATTGACAGTAGTCTGCCCTGTAACGGGGTATTATAAAATGACGAAAAATAGGGAAAAATCAATACTCACGACAAAATTTGAGGAAGCAAACTTGTTTGTAAAGGTCAAAGGTAGCTCCTATAAAAATATGACCCTCCATCTTGCATAAATTATACGTATTCTGAAATAGAATATAAACGCATGTAGCCTGCCCGCACACTTCCCTACCTCCGTTAAAGATTAAGACATTTTCTTTTATTCCGCCAGATATTTTGTTTCTTTAGAAATAACAAAGCAGTTAAACAGATAAACCTCAGCGCCAGCAGAATCAAGTTCAGTTTTTTCATAAGAATAAATAAAGATTAGTTTTGATAACGGAAACGGAGAAAGTTTTCGAAACATTAACTTAATGTGATTTATTTTGACATTTCTGCAGGTATGTTTCAGATAAAATTGAAAAGGCCTCAACTTCAGCGGTAAAAAATTATGTTCTAAGTTTACACGATGCTGGTACTTTAACGAACAAAGCCCGATTTACATCTATAATATCGTATTTACTTTCGGTATATATCAGCAAAGTTTAATATACAACAGGTAATAATAATGCAAATTTGAACAACTTTAATTACGAATATAATATTCAGTTCGTAATTATGCCAATTAATTTCAATTTAGCAACAAGCATCCTACACAGAAGCTATATAGTGCAGAAAGTTGATGCCACATGATGCAATATTGACAGAAGCAGCCACTTTAATGTTGGAAAAGTTATTATATCCTCCATTATTAAGGGGTATATTGGATCTCTCTTCTCTACTTAATTTATAGAGTTATTAATAGCTAGGTACTAATTTAATATGTTTGTTAGATTTACAAGTATATCCATATACAAGGTGTAACTTTTAGGACTATGAGGAACCTGCGACCTTAAGGCTCCTGTACACGTTTGGCGAACTAGTTGGGCCAATGATTTGGGTCAAAAATGAGGACACTGTTTACACGTTGGCGTTTGGCGTTGCTCATTCTGTACTGGCCATTCAACGGGCATGGATGTAGAAACTATAGCGGCCGCGGCAATTTGTTCTCATTCTTATGTTTATGATTCCATATTATTGGTTCATTTTGGTACAAATCTATACTCTTCAACTCACTTCCATACTGCCATCGTAGCTCGTAAAAACAATTATTACGCCGCAACACTACTCTTTCCGCTTAAACGGTAACTACAAACTGAAGAAGAGGCCAACGTGTGAACGCTGTTGGCGGATTAGGCCAAGATCTTTTGATGTGTGCACAAAATACCGACAACATTCGGCTGGCCATCCAACGCTAACCGCCAACGACCAAGTTACCGACCAAGTACACCAAATGGTCTTGAACACGTTGGCCCAACCCATTGGCCAAACGTGTACAGGAGCCTTTAGACACATCAAGTTTATTATTTTCAAATACTCTTGTAAGACATTTTTTGTTGCCGTTTTTTAGAAACTTTCATATTCCTTCACTAGGCCAGACTAGAGGACCAGGAATGTTATTGCTAGTAATCAAGTTGCCACACCACCTGTCGAGTTATATACAATCCATTTCACTAAATACTACTTCAAATTTTAATACCAAATTAAACTTAATAAAACACCACGTTGCTCTATAAAATTAAATTTTAAATCGCGTAAATATTAATAATTTACACAGAAAGTCGCAAAATTACCTAGCACAGTATAAATATTTTCTTGTCGGTAAACTGAAGAGTAAAATATATAATATAATAAAATGAAGCGGTAACATATTCGGTTATTTTCGTTTGACTGGATTAACGTTAGACGTTTATCTTCTTGTCCGTTTATCACTATATCTTATCTATCATACCAGGTCTTAATGGGTTCATTTAGATTTGTTTATTACATTTTCTAAATAATATTATAATTTTAGTGCGATTTGAAAAAACTTGCAATTTTCTGACGTCTCTAACGCCTTTGAAATAATTTCAGAACATGGACCCGCGTAAACTACTGTGTGATGCCACAGCCTCCTATAGCATGCTAAGTTGCGCTTGCTTCCATTTACTTGTATTTGGAACATGAAGCGTAGGAGGGCCAGCAGCGTCGTTAGAATTGCGGTTTTTTTTTCAATTATTAAAAATTCAGTTATTTATTTCTATAAACTTCAAGTTAATGTTATTGGGAATGCGTAATATTACCCCTAAAAACTGATCCCCACTTAAAATGACAGCCAGTATATAACTTAGTATTTAGTAATATACTTCCGATTCACTTTATATACATATGAAATTTGGTAACAGTAGGTGTATCTGCTACATTTACATTTTATTTCCTGCCATCATTTATGTAACTTGATAATTCATTAACACAAAACAAGTCACATTAATTTTACAAAATATCAGTAACCACATAACTAAGTAATAACTGTTTATGAGTATAATGTTAAAGGCAATCTACTATTACGGTGGCAAACTGGTGAGTATATTTTTGAAATATAATAGCACTTAGCTCTATAAACCTGTGTCTCAATTTTCTTCCGTAGAGAAGTACAGGGGAAAGAAGTTAATTATGGGGAAATTGTATAATTTTACTAATAAAAAATATTTCACAGTGACAAATTATTACAAGAATAATGTGGTGTAGGGCGATAAAGCGCGACGAAAGGAAAATGTAAGCTCTCCAGCATTGCAACATTGTTTGTGAAGATCATTATAATTGGAAATACATAAGTCGGTAGGTTTAAGTTCAATGAAATAATTAAAACTTAAGGTTGTAGAGAATCAAGTAAACTTTCTATTAAGCTAACAAAATGTATACAGGGCGTTGATAGAATCAGTGATAAAGCAAACTTACATTTTCTTTTTCATTTATTGTATTCAAAGCTACATTCTGATTCCAAATAACATATGTCTGTATTTGCTCCTACCATTTACGAGAGATAGAATGTTTAAGGAACATTTATAAAATTTTCCTATCTGACTTCACTACATTAAATTGCCTGTTTTATTCTGGAAACATAATAAATAAGGATTGTTTTTAAATGTTTAAGAATAAATTAAATTAATAGTAAATAGCAATAAAAAATAATAAATCAATTTAAAAAAATAAAACTTAAATATGCTTTACGCATTACTTCTATTTATTATCTTTCAAATTACAAAAAGTAGTGATGCGAAATCAGAGAACATAATTTTATAAATACCTCCAATAAAACTTTTTATCTGGACGTAACCAACAGCATTGTCGTCGTAATTTTCAAGCGCGGATCTATATTGTAAACAAAGAAATTAGTTACGTTTAACAACACCGTAAATTCACCACATCACCACTAATAATTATGGTATTACCTACACAGTATTTACACTATCTATGACTCAAAAATGTCACAAAGACAAATGAAAAAAAACGCCCACTTACATCAGCAACCGTTACACTGCACCTGACATCTGTATCTACGGAAATATAAATCGCGCTGAACGTTATGTGACGTCACACCAATGATATCTCGTTTTCGGCCACGTGATTTTGTTTACATTCGATGGCAATTTATTAATATTGTAATTATTATGTGATTATTGCCACCAGAAACAGGTTCTGATTTTTCAATACGTTTCAAACCAATATAAAACGTATGCAAATTCCCCATTTAAATTATTTTCACAGCATAACTTTTAAGATACAAAAGCTTCTTCAATTTAGGTCAGAAGGTACATCTTGACGGGCTTTGTTGTTATGAAAGAAAAAGAAAAACAATAATGTTGCCCAACAATGTAAGAATAACTCAAACGGGGTTACACCTTTTCTTAAAAAAAATGTATTAGGCTACTGAATTCCTTAAAAATATATATACAGGGCGGCCAAATGAAAACGAGACAGACACACATTCTTGACGCAGTTCCTGAAAATGGTTCTGTTTCGTTTTCATCTGGCCACTCGGTATATATTTTTAAATATCTGCATCTTATCTCAATTTATCAAAACTTTCAAAGAAGTAACGAACTTAATCAGGTGGTCTTAAACAAATATAAATACAATAACACTATGAGAATATTTTCAAACTCAGGAGACACTTGTACATGTAAGTAACATTAAGCTACTAGTACGGATGAAATCACAAGCAATTACTTTAAACCATGTTTCAGACTATTATATCAGTGTAAAGCCATTCGCACTCACCACTTTGCAAATATTACACTGTAGCTAATTTCACTGCAAATACGGTACATCCCACATAACAAGCTAAGCAGGTCCCTGGTATTAACTCACAAAGAGCAGGTTCTCTGGAGATATATACAAAGGTTGCCTGTTCAAAGAGACTATGTAGGTTCTTAATAAACACCGTAATCTTAATACAACACCTTCACATCATTTATATTTTAGTCACGAAATGCTGACTAAGGAAAACGTATTAGTGCACCTGACAGTGTATTCAAAATTTTCATCCCACTTCTGATTTCAGAATTCACGGTACACAGTAAAAGGATAGGTACAAAGTTAAATCGATATTTTCTTCGTTTCATAATTATTTTACGTTGCAATGCTATTGACTATCTTAGTAGTGATTTACGCAATATGTGAGATATAGACATTATTACCGTACGCATGTGAAGTTTGTACGACGAAGCCTTAGGCTGAGTCATATGATTATATGACATACGTGCGGTAATATTGTAGTAACTTACGTATCGGGTACAACGTTTTATCTACAAGTTATTAGTAATAATAATTATATAAAATAATGCATTCTAGTTTTATTTTTAAAATTTAAAAAACATTACTTACATCCAGAAAATGTGTCAGAAAATTGGTCCTACCATACGTAAAATGATCAGCTGACTCCAAAAATATCAAAATCCCATTTAAAAATATAAGTTTGCGGTCATTTCCTGTCAAACCGGAAACGTCATAAAATCTGAAATGACCTTAAAGAATTCATAGCACGATCTAGTATAAACCCACCCAATTTCAAATTTTTTTCAGCAGTCATAAAGAAGTTACAACGTGTTCCCACTTTCCGTAGTCTTCGATCTTACATCCAGAAAATCTGTCAGAAAATTGGTCCTACCATACGTAAAATGATCAAACCGGAAATGTCATGAAATCCGAAATGACCTCAAAGAATTCATGGCACCATCTAGTATAAATCCACCCAATTTCAAATTTTTATCAGCAGTCATAAAGAAGTTACAACGTGTTCCCACTTTGCGTTGTCACCCGGTATAGCCTAGCAGCCTGCGAGTAGTATTCGATCTCCTCGCAGTAGACTCTCCATGTATCTCTTTGTCTTTTCCTGACCAACTTTATGAAAAGTCTCAAGTAGAATTTGTACAATTCCCAGTCCGAGTCTTGTCTAGTCATGTTTGCCTTATTAAAGAATGTCCTGGCCTCCTTCAGTTCGCAGAGCTCATGGTTCCACCAACAAGTGGTTGTATCAGATTTGTGATCTGGGGGCAGGATGTTATAAAATCTCTCTTTATGGCATATTGTACAGTATCCACGAATACCTCAATCTCTCCATTATTTTTAGGCTTCTGGTTTTGCACCGCTATCAGGTTCTCCCGAAGATGACATCGATATTTATCCATGTCAGTTCCTCCAGGGTCCCGGAACGTTTGAGAGGAGTCTATGAGATTTATCTCAAAATTTATCCAGCGGTGATCTGACACTGAAGCAGTATCTGCCACACGCCTGTCCTGGATTAACTTAGATTCGATGTAGTTATTGTAACGCCTATTAATATCTGACTTCTGGAGTTAACAAATGTCGGTGCACAGCGTTTATTATTTATACAAAGGTTGCTAACGTTAATATAATCATATAAAGATTTACTTATTCTGTTGTTGTTTTCACTGCCCCATGTTACATAGTGTGAATTGGTGTCACAGGCCACGATAAGTTCCCATTTCTGGATGCGGCAGTGTGCTACCAGTTCCTCTACCTCCCTTGTTGGTGGTGGGATAGCCGATTAATTGTTAATATTCCATAAAGTAAGTGGCACGCCCATTCCGAATCGCAGTTTCACTCAACTGCAAAACAGCCTTAAGCTAATTCATTCATATTCGACTCAGAACAGACTACTGATCGGTGTCTCCTACACTCCATTTAAAAAATAGCATCCCCCATTAGCAGGGAGGAATTTATGAAGTCGTAAATAAAGTGCGTAGGTAATATTTCATAAACGGGCCGTGTTGGCTCCGCGGAGCTGATTTACATATAAGGTTTATGTAGAAAATAAACATGATGCTCTGAATAGAGGCTCTTGCGTAACCAGCGAGCGGTATGATAATAACCAGAGATGTCGCCTTGGGTTAGCTGGTGTTCGGTATAAAAAAATAAAAGGGCTGCGGCGCTTGCAGAGATAATGGCTTTCCGGAGCTGCCATTTGTTATGGAAAGATGACGATTTTCAGGAAGAAAAATTATATTTTTCCAAGAACGCTTTACAGGGTTACACAACGCGATTAATACAGAAAAAAATTGTTTCTCTGTCTGCACCATTTACTGTGATCAAACTAGATAATTTCCCACAACTTGATTACGAAAAGGGATATAGGAATTCAGATACAATTTTACATAAGCTTGAGGCTTAAGTGTTCTGTGGCCTTTTCATTGAACTACTTAAATTATATATCTATACAATAGCCTGCAATATGGTACCTACAATGGATTTACTAGCATCTATCGGTATCTTATTACATCTGGGGTACCTCAGAGTTCTAATCTGGGTCCTCTTCTTGTTAACGATATTACCACCGTACATTGTTGCCACAAACTGTTATAGTTGAGGCAAGAATTCAGACGACTTACGTCATACTTACAAATGAATAATTCATCATATTTTCATCAAAATATTTGAGAAAGCACAACTGATATTAATAAAACTCTATATAACAATAAATGTTTGCATTACGTATTGCACTAACTTGCAAAAAATGGTGGTTTTTAATGTGACCTAACATCTAAAATTACGTTAACAATAAAAACAATTGCGTAACGTTAGCTGTGACGTAAGACGTCCGAATTCTTGCTGTGACTTTTATGCAAATGATTCAAAAATGGTGTTTGGTATAAAAAAATAAAAGGACTGTGGCGCTTTCAGGATAATGACATTCTGATGACAATTTTCAGGAAGAAAAGGTGTTTTTCCAAGAGTTAACGCGATTAATACGGGAAAAACTTTTTTCTCCACGGTCTGATAACTTCTCACAACTGTAATAATAACAATAATAATAACTTTATTACGAAAAGGGATATAGAAACAGAAACAATTCCTCGAAACAGACCATACTTTACTTTTACATAAGCTATTTAAATCATATCTATTCAGGCACCTGCAATATGTTACCTACAATGGATATACTTCTAATCGTTATCTTATTACTCTTGTGATACCCCAGGGTTCTAATATGGGCCCTCTTCTTTTTTCCTCTTTTTGTTAATGATATTACCGCCCTACTTTGTTGCCGCAAATTGTTATATGCAAATGATTTAAAAATGGTGTTCGATATAAAAAAAATAATAAAAGGACTGTGGCACTTGCAGAGAAAATGACTATCTGGCGCTGCCATTTATTATGGAACGATGACGATTTTCATGAAGAAAAACGTTTTACTTTACGGTCAGCACCACAACTGAAATAACAATAATAATAATAACTTGATTACGAAAAGGGGTATACGAATTTAGACACAATTCCTCAAAACAGACTATGCTTTACTTTCACATAAGCTTGAGGCTTATGAGTTCTGAGGCATTTTGCTTGAGCTATTTAAATTATATATATCCAGTCGCCTGCAAAATGTTACCTACAATGGATTTACTTCTAATCATTATCTTATTGCTTTTGGGATACCCCAGGGTTCTAATCTGGGCCCTCTTCTTTTTTCTCTTTTTGTTAACGATATTACCGCCGTACTTTTTTACCATAAATTATTATATGAAGATGTTATAAAAATGATGTTCAGTATAAAAGATAAAGGGGCTGCGGCGCTTACAGAGGTAATGGCTTTCCGGAGCTGCCAATCTTCACATCTCATAGAATTAGGCGTGATTGGTGAAGCACTTTCTTTAAATTTTATTTGCAAGTTTCATTTCTATTTAGATAATGTTAAACATTCCTAATATAGGTAGTTTTCCCTGCATAAATATTTTTGTTTCGTAAAATACAAATGAGTAATAGCTATTTTCCTCACCAGTGCGGAAAAGGACACTTTTCCGCATGGGACTGACGTCAAATGCAGAAAAGACACTTCCGGCATGAGTTAAGAACACAATTTTTTTTGTACAAGCTCATGAACAGTATTCTTAAATATGTATTAATACTAACAGAAACAAAAGTAACATAACAAGAATGAACAAACAAATAAATTGGAATAAGAGAAGTATTATCTTATTATTTGTGATATTAATTGTAAACGTACAGTTAGACGCGTTATGTGAGTTGATTGCGGAGGTCAGCATGTAAGTTGAAGTCAGCTGCTTCTTAGAAGAAGATGACTCTAATACGGGGAACAAATCGTGACTGTTGATTACTGATCGTATCTGGGCAAAACGCTGTAAATTGCAGTTTGAGGATAAAGAGTATTGCTGGGCATTTCTTTTTTCGATTTGTAGGATCTTTTAATCTATCATTTTGTCTTTTTATTAAGGTTATTTTATGAAATTTGTCAATATCCGAATCTTGTTTAACTTTACAGATACTTTTTTTCATTGAATATCTGGACCATAACGTGTTTGCTTTCCAGGATTTAGACTGTTCCAAAAAATATGCTAAAAATACTTCCTCTTTTGTTAATTTATCTTTTTAGTATTACACCAATCAATACAATGGGAGTCTCATATCTTCGCGGGTAACAAATTCAAACTTGATTCATTAGCTGGTGTTAAAATTTCTTTAGGAAGACCTTCATCTGATGAAATCATTGTTGATTTTATAAAATTGAAATCACAGATCGAAATTTAGATGTAGACTGATATGTCAAGCAACCTCTATCACATAAACAATCAGAACCAAATGTTATTTTTAATTGCTACAGCAACAATTATTAATGTATACGAGAGATCTTCATAATAAAATATTTTAACGTTATGAAGAAACAACCTGAGACTTTCATATTTTGTCACCAACTAACTATTTTTTTTCAAAATTATACTCGGGTATGCGTTTGAGAAAATTACACTTTTCTGAACTAAATTTAATGTAGACGTTAAATACGCAGGCCTGTAGAAAACAAACTTAGAAATTTTTTGAATTTAGTCACCATCTCTCCCTGATTTAGGTACTCTATATTTTGTTTGATGCAGCAAAATCAGGCACTCATATTCTGTATGGAGGAGTGTCTTTCTCGTATATATTTTAGCGCCATTTTCTGCGTGTTTCGACACAATTTCATTCAGATAACTGACAAGTGCCTCCGAAATTGCGTTGTTTCCGTTTAAAACAAATTTTAGATAATTCAACAATGTAATCATCCACAAACCACCGCCAGCACGAGGCGCAGAATGTGATTTATAATTAAATAGAATAAGGCGACGCCGCCTCCGGGGAGGTATTAATTTTACTAGGATGTCTTAACTGGCATCTCAGGAGGTAATGAATTTGCACCACCTACCGTATGCAAGGGCGAAATGTGGAACGGCGGCGGAAGGTCAAAAGGTAACGGCAGTTATTTGTTGTACGCGGGATGGGAACGGCTGAGAGTATCAGCCTTTATTGTTTCGAGAGCTGTGCGTTTTGTGAAAATGCCTTGTCTGGTTTTTATCATGTAACCGTCACGGCGGTTGGCCAAACAAACTCCGGCACTTTTTATCATAGCCTGGTTTACCAACAATACAACGACTGACACGGAAAACAAGGAATCCCCAATTTTGTTATTACTTGCTGTTTCTTAATATAGATACCGACCAATTTTTTTATTTAATTAAGATTTGTAAACAGCTATAACAAGTGGGTGTAGACACACGAGCAAGAATTAATTTTAATAATTTGTAAATGTAACCGATTTTTAAACAAAAATGTGTAACGGATGTAATTACTAAACTAAAGTTCGAGATCCACAAAACGATTTCTAATTGGTCTGACAACACAAGCACCCTGTAACCGCTTTTATTCTTCAAGCGGAGTTAATCATAATAATTAGTGATAGTGGAGCATGGACTTTAACAGGACCGTAGTCAGTTAAAGTAAACTTACTAAATAGTAAGGTTAAGTCGAAAATAAAATACCTGTATAAATTAAGATAAGACGTAAAAATGACAAAACGTACCTGACAAAGTTTAGTGTTGATACTACGTATATTTTTTTCTTCATCATTACGTCAAATTGTTCATTTAGAGGTAGTCCATGTGATTCCAATTTCCTTATTACACTAACTAAGAACCTAAAGTATATATTAATGTAATGTATGTCACCGTGATTATTTTGGTCCTTCAGTACGTCCTGCAGTGTGTGTATAGCGCTGCTGTCATTAGGATTGACTTTACAAATCTTTTATACCATCGACTGCCAGAAAAGCATGTGTACTTTCAGCGAGATGGTGCTCCCCACATTATGTCGTAGCTGCGCGTGATTTTTAATTAAAACTTTCCAAATCACTGGATATGGCGCAGAGGTTCAGAGTGGTCTCCCAGATAAAAATGTCTGGAACGAATAATTTTACAAATTCTCTCAAAGAATTTCCAAAAATGAAGTATTTTGTGTCTCGATTTGGGATCATCCTAAAAATTACGTGCTTGTAGAATACGATGCTGAATTTACAGAACATCTATTTTACTGCTTAGTTGACTTTTGGAAAATTTACGTATTTTAAATACTATATAGGTACATCCAGCTACAGCTACATCCAAAACAGCAGCTAAGGCTGGACCACGGAATCTTATTAGAGAAATTATCAACGTTTGATCTCAGTATGCCAATTATAAATTTATTGGAGTCCTATCTGTATGGCAGATATCAATTTATTAAATTCCGTGGGTGCAGGTCTGAAAAGTTTTGAAGAGGTCAGGTGTACCACAAGGATCAATATTGGGCCCTCTCTTGTTTATAATGTTTATATATATATAACTTTGAATGTTGACCAGGTGTATTGTTTATTGTATGTAGATGATCAAAAGTTAATTACATGTGAATCAGATTGTGATAAACTGCAAAATGCGCTAAATGTAATATTTCTTTGGTGTGACCAAAATAAGTTGCCTCTAAATGCGAATAAATGCCAAGTAATGACGTTTATATGTAAAACTAATCACGTCGACTACGATTACAACCTTATTGATAATTCTGTGTTGCGCAGGCCAGAGTATATGAAAGATCTTGGTGTTGTTTTTGACGCTACATTAAATTTTAAAAAGCACGTTGAGGAGGTTACATCGTCTGTTCATAAATTTTAGGTTTTATTTTATGCTGTTCTAAGGGTTTTCATGCCATAACACTCTACTAAACTACTTTTTGAATGTTTTGTTAGGTCAAAGCAAAGTGTAACTACAAACATTTATTTTATTTTATTGCATCCAATAGATAAACAAGAAATAAATCGAAAATGGTTAAATTTATCGACATAAAACAAGTAAGTATACCTTATTTGTGAAAAATATCTAGGAGAACAATATTTTCTATTAAAACTTTTATACACACACTGATAATAAAGTTATAACCAGTTTTTGTCAACCAAGAGTACATTTCGTAGCGACTTCTAGCGTCTACATCAAAATTAAGTACGGATTCGTTTTTCTCGTCCCAGAAAACCCCCTAAACCAAAAGTTCAAAGAATCTTTTGAAAACTTTCTGAGAACTTTAAGAGTTGCGAATTCAAAATTTGTACTTTAACGCCCTGTAACTCTTTTATTAGCCACAAATGGACCAAGGCAAGTTTGGTTAATCGCATTATTTTAATGTAAGGAATCTACTCTTGCTCTGTGTTCCATCAATTTCGGGACATCCTTTATAACGCTGTTTCGTTTTTCTGAAGTTTTTTTGTAGTCTAACTACATGTACAGTACATACAAGGGCTCTACTTGAGGCTTAAAGGTCATGAAATGCTTTTTTTAGATACTACTTACCTGTTTTACTACCTACACAGTTTGCTACAAATATTAAGCTAAATAGCTGTTTGCTTTTACTACTATAATCTATATTTATTCAAGTCACATTTAGATTAGTTTCTCTCTTTGTTAACCCAGGCGCCTTCGCCAAAACTTTGACATTTAACTGAATTACATTACATTTTTATAAAATTACGTTAAAATTATTTACACATTTGATACTGCTAGCAATAATAATGTGAATATTTCATTATTAAATTTAATAATAATTCTCGCAGTGAATCTCTGAACTGGATATGGGATATATATCTATATAGGGTGCTTCAAAAAGACAGCAATATTACTAGGTCTGATAGAACAGTGAAAAATAAGTGGGGTTTGCTTAATAAACGTATGTTCTAGATCCATTCATTTCTGGGATACAGGGCGTTTAAGGAAATTTAATAAATATAAATAATTTTATTTATTTTATTTTTATTTTTTATTTTATTTAATACATCAACCAACAGAAAATCCAATTAAAGGGTGATTAAAAGAACAAATAATAGAAAAGTGACGAATACAAAAAAAGAGAAGAATTAATTACTAAACTAAAACTATTACATATAAGTAATAAACAAATCAAACACAAAAAAACGGAAATAGAAAAGTTTAAACTTGAAAAACATTCTTAATTGCATTAATACTACAGGTAAATATATCAATTCCATATAACAGATGTCGCAAGTTAAACACATTTTAAATAAAGGAGAAAATTTTAATAAATTCGTTCTGGCCCTCGGCAAGAAAAACAAACGGCTACTACATGTTGCCTGATTGGATATTTGAAAATGGATTAATGACAAAATCTCTGGACAATCACACGTATTATGTAAAATTTTATAAAGAAACATGACCGAAAGCATATTTCATCGTTGTTCCAGACTACACACTTTAAATCTATCAAGTAAAATGTTGTGAGGAATATCTATCTGTGGATAAATTCCATCTTGGCGATATAAAAGAAACTTTAAAAATGAACATTTTAAATTTCAGCTTGAAACACCTTATAACCAGGATCCCACACAATACTAGCGTAGTCGAGGTTAGATCTAACAAGAGCATTGAAAAGTGTCATATATTTTTGTATATCCGAAAAGCCATAGGACACTCTAGTTAGAAAGCCTAGATTTTTATAAACAGACTGAACGATTTTGTCAATATGAATATTGAAACTTAATTTATTATCAAAATAAACACCTAGATCTTTTACAGTTTCAGGACGGTTCAGGATAACATAATTCATATCATAATCATATAGTATGGTATAGCGTTTTCTAGAGAAAGACATCACAATGCACTTCCTAGCATTGAGAGAAAGATTGTTAATGATACACCAGTCAAGAATACGGCCTAGGGAATGCTGTAACTCAACACAATCATCAACAGTAGTAACATCACTATATATTTTTAAATTGCAATCAAGGTTCTGAACTATATCGTTAATTCGACAACCAATAATAAAGGCCTTAAAATGGAACTCTGAGGAACACCCGAATTTCTGTAAAGAACAACAGATTCGATTAAAATTTAACACAAAATATAGGATACTAGTTTTCCCCTAACATTTTATTCTCCATCATTTCTATGTTGCGTTTTCTCATTCTATAGTCTAGTCTATATTATGTAAAATTACATTTTATACAAAAAGATCCTCTCAGTTTGGTTAATAATGGACCGTTTTCGAGTAAAATGCAAGAAATTGTCGTTATTTATCAAATGTGTATAAGTATGTCAAACGCCGATTTTTTCAATTTATGTGTCATATTTTGTACAACAGAAATTATGGCATATAACGCCCTCTATATATATAAAGAAAACCCTAATAACACCAGCGTGTTCGGCACCTCCAAAAACTTACCTCCGTCAGATTTTAATTAAATCTGTTGGTCTTTAACAAAATTGATTATTAAGCACATTTCATTTATTTTTCAATATTCTATCACATTGTCATGTCTATTTAAAACACCCTGACTGAATATTTCTTCAGGGAATATCGTATAAATACGGCTTAAATTTTTTCTACTAATATTTTTTCTAGTTTTACTTTGCGGTATTCCATTATGTACTCAGTTTTAGCTTCTTTTAATGCACACTAAAAGCCTTGGCCATGAGCTAGAGCCAGGTGCTATAGTAACTTGAGAGCTACTTTCGTCCTTCGATATTTATATATTTTTTGCCACCAAGAACTGAGGAACTTAAGAAGAATATTTAGATGCGCTAGACAAGTATACAGTATGTATAAACATTTTAAAATATTTTAAGGTTTTCAAGAAAAATTGCATTTATTCAACCAAAATTTTAATAGTGTTTATTAGGATAAATCAAAAAGTAGTAGTAGTAGTAAGAGTAGTAGTAGTAAAGTAAAAAGTAGGCTTTGTCTTTAAAATTTAACAGTTAGTAATAAAGCTATTTTATTTCTGCTATTGTTTGCTGTTGAAAATGGCTGGAAAAATTTACATTCAGCGAACAAGTTGACATGTTTCGTGTGCTAGGTTTCTGTGAAGGAAACTGGAATATCGTAGGAGATTTCCAAATCAAGTGATTTCCCATAACTAAACATTTTCTAATGTTGAAAGACTAAAAGACAACAAAATTTTTCAATAATATTCGAGAATGTCCTATTGTTATAGGAGTACACAGAAAATATTTTATAAACAGTTAAGTACTAAAGGTTTATCTCGAGAAACAGGATTATCAAGAAATGTACACCGAATTCTTAAACGTAATCTACTACATCCGTATCATATTCAAAAAGTGCAAGAGCTTAAGATTTGGATCGACCAGTGACCTTTCATGAGTTTATCTTGCTTCAGGATATTAATTTTCACAAGACAATTCTTTTCACTGATGAAGCTTGTTTCACTCGAAGAGGAATTACAAATGTTCACAATGTTCATGAATATTTCCTAGACATTTTCAAAGCGAGTTTAAAATAAATGTTTGGGCCGGTATTGGTCCTTATTTGATTGGACCAATTGTTTTGCCAAATCGGTTAGATGGCGAAAGTTATTGGGAATTTCTAGAAAATCCTCTCCCTAATTTAATCGAAGATTTACCATTGCAACTTAGACTAGAGTTTTGCTTTACGCATGACCGGGAACCACCTCATTTTAGTGCTACTGTTAAAGACTTTTTGAATTTGAAGTTGGCCAATGAATGGTTAGGACGAGGAAATAATTATCCTCAAAATTGGACGCCACGATCGCCAGACCTCAACAAATGTAATTATTTTCTTTGGGGGGCATTGAAGAATTTCGTTTATTTCTTGTCAATTGAATCCCGAGGAGATTTGTGGAATCGTATTACGAATAAATGTAACGTTGAGATATGGTGATATGAGATATAAGTAGTCTGCTACTTCCTGCTCGTCCTAAGCGGCACGACTTACAGGAAGCGACCTACATTGCAATAGGTACTTAACCGCAGACCTCTCGCCCTCAGCGACACCCTTATACCCCTTACCCTTATATCTCACCTGCACTCGATTTATATGTGAACTTACATATGAAGAAACAGCCAGTTCAATTGTTGCTCATCTCACCTGTGGCATAGTGATAAAGGCTAACAAGCCCGAAACCGGGTGGGGTGGCCGACAAGGGTTCTTGGCTGTCCACACAGATACTGCAGGTATAATTTAATGCCGGTCGGGGCATTAGTTCGCGGAGTAGTTGTTTCCTGCAGTATCATTTATAGATTTATAAATGGAACGTTATAAGAAACGTTCATCATTTATTAAACAGAGTAAATTTAAAATTCAAAATTATAAGACCAGAAATTTATATAAAAGGTATGTAGCGGTTACATGAAAGCAATTTCATTGTATTATTGTTCCATTTGATTTTTTTAACAACCGCTATTTTGCTGTTTAAAGTACCTGTGAGAATAATGTAATCGCAGCAAGAAAAACGTTTTATAGAAATTATTTAAACTATTTACAGAACGTTCTTGTGTCTGCACTTATACAGTATTTTTGCTTCAAGAGGTCATTTAACTTTATAATGTCTATAATAGTAGAAATGTACACGAACTACTATACTATAAAGCGTTATAGATCAATTTTCTAGTAATCGCAAGAGAAATATTTGAGAAGATTCTTACAGCAAAAAAAAAGTATTTTATAAAAGTTATTTAAATTACTTTAAGAAAGTTCTTACGTCATTTATGGAGCACTTTAGTTTCAGAAAGCTGTTTACCTTACATGATCTGTTTTATAAATACTGCATTAAAAAATGTTTGCGTGACAACAAAGCAAAGCTTCTTAAAGGTAGTTAACACAAGCAAACGATTTTCTACAAAACAGAATGCTCTTATGTTTCGCTTTTCCATAACATTAAAGTATTTTAAATGGTTCTGAAGTGACCGAACTGTTTTATTATTTTAGTGCCATGTTTATTCATCTTCAAAAAAAATCCAAAAAACAACTTTTACGTGAAATTTTCCGTTGCTCAATAAAAATAAGAGCTTTTATTATATGGAATTTAGAGTTCGAACTGGGATATTTTTTACCAGCAAATGTGCATGTATTTAAATTTGCAGTTTTTTTTTGTGAACGAAAATAGTATCTCTATTTTTTAGTATTACGCAGGCGCGTTATAACTTTTCGACTTACTTTATTCGTTTATCACAACAAAATTTTATTCGTACCTGAAATTCAACTTTGAATTGGATATTTTTGAGTTTATAAGTATAACATTGTATACCTAATATAAAGATACTTATATAACAGATATATGTCGTAAAATTTAAAAAAGTGGAATATTAGCTTTATAGTTGTGATGGGCTTGTAAATAAAGCAAACTAATTAATTGTATAACGTTTTTATAAGACATTATCATGACATGCTTTATTTGGAATCGTATAGTTTGTTGTATCAATGCTGTATCTCATTGCTAAAATATAACTTGTTTTTATATAGAACTCTTAGAACACAATTATATAATTTTTATACAGCAACTGTTTTATAAAAATGTGCCTATTTCACGCTATTAGCTGCTGTGTTGAGGCCAATAAGACGTTTAATCGACTGAACCTTGCAACTATAACTCTCCAAAAATTAGTTACAGGTACAGTCTTAACCACTTGTGTTACTTGGGTTACTTTGCATGAATCTCACAATAACTATTAAAAACATCGACTACCACACAGTATTGATATGACGATCGTGCGTCACCTGCATAGTTCCTCTTAAATATCTAAACTGTTTTTATGACAGATGTAAATATATTATTTATAAGATATAAGATGCAAAATACATAAAATACAGTAATAAAATGTTGTCCGTCTTGCTCGTGTTGTACAAACTGCTCAAGTATATTCAAGAACACAGTGAACTACACGTGTGATTTTTTTTTCGTATAAGCAGTTTCCGCACACTTTATATATTCAAAAACATCATTATACTGCTAATAACATGTTACGCTACAGTCACAATGAAATCAGTTACATAAGTTTCAATACCAACTGTTTCTTCATCTACCAAAAATTAGTTCATTATTGCTTCTTAATATCGTGTTTAATTTTCCGAGACTCAACACAAACACGTTCGTCATATCAATTTGGGGAGAAATCAGGTTATTTGCTGACATCGAGTTTCCCGTATCGGATGAACTTTATTTATATCTTATAATTGCTCAACTTCTATAATGATTCGGCTTCCGAAAAAGCGGGCAAAGTTAAATTAAACTGGAATTGGTTTTTCTCAAATTAGTTATTGTCGATTCGTGTGGATTTCTATAATAATGACCATTCTATTTATAGTTCCTAGTTCTATTTATGCAATATCTACGAGGTGCATTCGTTGAAATCCATCTTTGATCCAGAATTTTTTTCTGAAATACAATAACAAATAATTACTTTTGCAATTAAGATACATACACTGATAAAAATAATAGTAAATCTTTTACACTTCATACAGGGTTAACTATGACTAAGTACACAAATTTTAACCACTTGATCAGGGAGGTTTAAAAGACAATACAAAATGTATTTCGGAATTCTGGCTCGGTGTTTAAAAAATGGGACAAACGGCGCCTATGACAATCAATCATCGTGCGAGATGGCTAGATATGTCAACTACCGTGCGGTCGCTTTTTGCAGCGTTGTCAAGTGTAGACATGACGAAAATAGTCATTTTTATTAATAATAATGTCTAAGTACCTGATAGATAACAGTTAATCCACTTAGTTGCACTATTTTGTATTCGTTCTTCGTGCTTTTGTTGCACCTGCCAAAACTACATTTTCACTCCTTGCAGATTCGTCATAATTATGCAATAACATATCCGACATAAAATACCTTATTTAATTAGTATAAAACGTTTAAAATTAGTCACTAACTGTTCTGAAATAACATAACCTAGAATACTGTATTGCTAGTTGCATACTACTAAGAACATAGCGAAGCTTAGTTATATTCTAAAGGTCTACGAAACATTTTTACAGAACATTGTAAACATCTTGAGATGTTATAGCTTAAAATAGTACTAATTATTTTACTCAAACATCGTCGATTTCTGTTAATATTGTTGCTATTATTAGGTTTAACAGAATTTAATTCCCCAACAACACAAGAAATTTAAAAATTTATCTGCGTGAAGTGCACCTTGCACTAATGGCCTACAGATGGCGTCAGATGTCAAGAAATATTGCATACGGTACTCTGATTAGCTTGAAATAATATTTCAGTAATTTAATTTTTCACGCATTTTTTGTGTATTTACAAACATGTATTCAAATGACTAGATGACGGGTAAGGTGCTGGTTTATGGGAGTATGACAAGTGAATATTATCGTGTGGCAGCTTAATACCAAAGACGTTTTCCGAGTATGCAAACTATTATGGTGAATACTGTTTGAACCACATTGAACAACTGTTGTAATGCCTTGGCGGTAAACGTGTGGCAGTGTTTTCATGTATTTGTGTACATTTACATGTATTTTTTTGTTTAATCCACCTGGTCATGACCACCGGACCAAGTAGGTAACTCGCTGTAAACAAAAGAACGGTCGAGGGAAGGAGAGGTCCCCAGCAAGTACTAAAATCTTTGCAATGACAGGTTTTAATTTAAATAATTAAAAAATAGAAAATGATACAACATTCTTAAAATCCCTCCAAATATCAATCCTGGAAATAAATATTAGTAAGGTATGTGCTACATCCCTATGCTACCATTTCGTGTTTCTCGTTAAATCATTGAATAATAATCTACATTTTGTAAACAATTTTTTTTCTTTCAAAGCGGAGTAAACTGTCAACGCGTCAACCTGTCTCTACGTTTGACACCTTTCATTTTGGCAGAATATACTTAATCTCGCGGCTAACAGAAGGCCAGTGACGGCGATAAATAAGGATTGAATATAGTTTTGAAAAAAAAATTCGCTTTTTATATGAATTTGGAAATTTTTTGATAAATGATTCCGTTAACTCTTATTTTTCCCTGTCCCCTGTTAAAATATTTGTTATTTGTTGTGTCATAGTTAACCCTGGATAAAAATTTCAAAAGACGCCGCAACTAAGTCATGGGATAAAGTTGTGCAATATAATTTCAAGCAAGTCACATAAAAATCATTAGAATATGTGGATATATGAATAATATATTATCATAATTGGTTATTAAGGGGATATTTTATATATCGTCGTTAAAACAGTATTATTTTACTCCAATCGAACCCACTGCTCGAATATAAAAACTTAAATCGGAACAGCGGCTACAAACCGCTGTTTGAATGCAACGTTGTAACCGCTTTCTATACATCATGGAAATAGGTGCATGTTTTTATAAAATTTAGTCTTTTATACAGGGTGTTTCAAAACTAAGCCGAAAAATTTCAGGGGGTGATCCTTGTTGAAACTAAAAGGTAGTTTGTTATATAAACGTTGGGTCACAAATCAACCATTAGGGAGATATCGCGTTGCAAAGATGACGGAAAAAAGATTGTTTTTATTGTTTTTCTCGGAAACGAAAAGCATCGGAAAGGTAAAATTTTGTAGAAGTGTTACCATCATCAAAAGACACTTGCGACATATTTTTTCACTTTTTGAAAATAATTGGAAAGGGTTGAAATAAACTACCCCTTTCAGACTTTTTAACTATACTTTCAAAAAACTTCCTTAACGACGTAGAAAAAAATAAATTAAGTTAAGCCGATTCATTTAGAAACATTTTTTTCCTTTAAAATTTTTTGATAAAATTAACTGTTTCGACGTTAAAAAATAAAATGTAAAGTATTGCACGTCGGGAAGAGGCAGTTTTACTACACCAATTATTAGGAAAAACTAGTTGGCTGCTGTCAATTTCCGGATGTTTCCATTGTTGCTTTGGCAGATAGCAAATGGTTGACGGTTTCCTTTCATCCAAGGCAATTTCATTGCACTATTAGCCTGTAATTTCCCTCAATCTTCCTTATAATGTGGATGTGAATTTAATATAAATAGAAGCTTACTCATATTATTAACAAAAATAGTAGCTTTGCAATCGTACAAATATTTTGAAGCATTATTTATTATAAGAAACATAAAAAACTACTAAATTGAATTTTCACAATACTGTGCACCTCCCCATTATGCAACACCTGTCCGTGCTTATTTAGATGAGCTGTTCCCGAATCGTTGGATAGGGAGAAAGGGGGCCGATTGAGTGGCCAGCCAGATCCCTGATTTGTCACCCCTAGATTATTTCTTGTGGGGATACTTAAAAAGCAAAGTATACGTTACTAGACCGGTTAATTTAGAAGATTTAAAAGCAAGAATTCGTCACCAGATACATCGTATACCTCCTGAAGTTATTGATAACGCCCAAAAAGAATTTATTAATTGTCTTGGCTACTGTCAGGCAGCCAACGATGTACAATTTGAACATTTAATTTAGTCGATTTTTTACACAATCATTATCATTTTCAGTATTGTGAAAACTAAATTTTAAAATCTTCAAACATTATTTTCTTAAAATTTTTGTTATGTAACACCATAATATTTCATGATGTATGTATTTAGAATGACACGCTCTTTCAAATGGCATAGTCAAAATTGGGGGTTGCTATTTAAAAAAATTGTCGATGACGTCATGTCTCGAACAACGATGACGTCACATATGTACGTATGGGTCGTATGTCAAAAAGTGCCTTTTTTAAATACAAAATCGATATGCCAGAGGATTTTTTCGAAAACTTGTCAATTTCAAAAATAATGAATTTATTCGTTACTTTTCGAAAGCACTGTATATAAGTATACAGTGACATTAACTTTGGACTCGTTAAACGTTATCCAATAAAAACATTATGTGAAAAGGTGGAACCACTCCAGAAACAGACACCATAACGAAGACGAGATTCAACCTTGCGTAGTAAAAATTTATTAATTCTTTTCTGGTTAAAATTGCTTTCATATTTCAAAATAAGAAATTGACAGACCTCATAGTAGAAACTACGTCATTACAATGAACTTTTTAATTTCATCAAAATAAATTCCTAAAAATTTTACGCTACTAACGCTCTCAATGACACATTTATCAATATATACTGTTATATTATCACATACGTTTGTCTATTGTGAAATCTAATCATTTGTGTTTTATCGAGATTTAAGTATAAACAGTTTTGATCAAACCAAGCACAGATATTTTGCATAGTTTTATCTAAGAGCTGTTTTTTATCCAATACATCTTTCATAGAATTATTAATATAAACAATAAAATGTACAGGACCCAAAACTGATCCATGTGGTACTCCCGTTTGAACTAAACAAGAATCAGAATTGATTACATTCACAGCAATTGTTGTGGTATATTGTATAGAAAAATATTGTTTTCGAAATTTCATAAAATTAGTTAAGCAATCTAATGCAACACCTCTTGTGCCATAATCATAAAGTTTGTTCATTAAAATATCATGATTAACACAATCAAACTCACGTCTTAAATCACAAAAGATCCCAATTCGTATACATATATGTTGTATGAATTCATAAGTTATAATTTTACAATAAAAATTAATTTTTGCTCGTGTGTACTCAGAGGAACCTCGAACAAATTAATACACATATTCTTTCAGTTTTTCAGATGCATCGTCAATTTCGTCTCCCTATAGTGGACCATAACTAGTCGATCCGACAGGAAAACAAAAGCGCGATACAGCGTTCAGGTGTGGCGGCGGCGCAACAGTGTGGCGGCGCGGATATCCACAGGTAGGTCGGAAAGTGGGAGCGGTCGATCGATGTCGCTACGGCACCGCCACGTGCCAGGGGCGGCGCGAACATCTTCCCCCCGGGTTATGCGGGAGGCGATGCCGATGTTTGTCTGTGCTCGGATCTTTTTACAACCATCACCAGAAGAACATAGCAGATCCGCTATCTAATACAAAGCCATTTCAGGAAATGGTGAAAAAAGTGACCCCATTGCTAAGTCTAGGATACAATGTTTTCGAAAATATACCCTATATATCTCGTGATAGAGGAGATGTAGTAAAAAATATTAATTATACAGGGTCTCCCGCCTAAGAAATGACATGACAGAATAGACAATGCTTTGCAATAATTACCTATCGTTTGTTACAAACGACAAATAACAATGTTGCGAACGGCTGCTCTTTTAGTCGGGGCACTTTTTTAAGTCGTGGGTTCTTGAATAGCAAACTAGTTACGAGGATGTTATATTTGGGCGCCACCTACAGAATTATCTGTTCGGTTTGCCTTTTTACCCCTGTAGGAGGATAATAAATTTTGCTAGTCAAATGGGAGAAGAAAAATAAAAATATAAAAAAAATAAACACAGTTTATTGACTTGCCCACCAGTTGATATACAGACGTGGAATTGTTGAAGTTGGAAAGATCATCCGTTGATTACGTTGGAGATGACTTCCAGAAAGGCAGCTTTCCTGTCGTACTTGGACTAGTGCCGCTTACGAGCAAAGGTTGAATAAAATATTCCAACTTGGGAAATGGAAAGATTCTCAAAATGTACGTTAATCGACGTAACACCAATACAATTCAATTGGTTATTTATTTAATTGTTCAATTATTTAATTAATCACTCAATTATTTAATTGTTAATTTATTTAATTGGCCTCTAAAGTTAAGAAAAAGACAAAAGAAAAGAAAAAATAATTAGCATGTGCTTTAGCAAAGATCAAGGTCAGGTTAGATATTTTATATTCTTAGTTTCAAAAAATTAACATACAATATAGTTTAAAATGAAATCTACTATCGATAATAATCTTAATTAATCAAATATATTACCTCCATTTATATTGATGACTTCAATAAATTCAGATTTATTTTCAAAATGTGGCTTCGCACTATAACTAAATCTGTAATATGGAAATACTTCAGTCGACCAAAATCAGAACGAAAAGGGGCTAGAATTTAGGTTTCTGTAGGTTTTATACCCTACAAAGATCTAAAAACTCACTGAAATCTGATTGGTTCGGTTTCGGGCTAATGCTCGTTCGAGATCTCAGCACATAATTTAGTCCGAAAAGTATGTGGTCTGTGGTCCGAATCGAATTATTAATTTTAATGACAGTTACCTTAACCTTGCTTTTGCCAAGACAAAGCTTAATACAACAAGTGATAATAATTAAATAATAAACTGTTAACAAATTACTCCAGGATGTTATACAGAGTAGAAAACATAACATTACGATATACATCGACGTAACTGGTTCACAGCAATGGTAAGTAAATAATTAATAAAATATTTATCGTACAAAGTGTTTACATTTTAGGCTTACTTGAAGAAATCTAAAACTACATGGTACACTGGATATGGTTTACACTTACTTAAACTACAACTTATACAGGATGTGCAAAAATACCTTGTTACTAGACGTTTCATATTGAAATTGTGACATTCTTAATTTTATAATAAAAGGAATGTTACAATGGCATTCTTTAAAATGACTTTTGAGATTTATTTTGAACTGCTGACATATTCTCAATTTAATCTACTTTCAGCTTTTAACATTTGTTTTTAGTTGCTTCACTCACCAATAGAGATTTATTGAAATTTCTACTCAGAACTTCCAGAAGTTCAAGAACCGTTTTAAGGGAGTGTCATTATTATTGCAAAAGCATGTACATGTAGGTTGTCCAAAGTATTGTAATTTAATAAAACTTACCTATATACAAACTGAGCTACCTTGGGGGCTAATAACTCCTCAAGGGTACAACTTTGTATATAGGTAAGTATAGTGAAATACCATATTTTGGACACATTTTAGAAGGTAAAAGAAGGAAACCATTTTTATTGTTAACTTTATGAGAAAAATGTCACATGAACAAAATTTTTGCTTGTCTTTAAATTACAGTTGACATGGAGAACTTTAGTCTTGCATATACATGGTGATCACAAAATCAATAAATATGAAAAACGTTCAAGACTACCTACTGTCTTAGTTTCTAACAATAAAAAAATGTTAATAAGGAGAGTATGTTTACAATTGAAAGTTATGTTATAGTTTTGATTAGTGCATAAATCCGCCTGCTTTCGTACAAACGAAAACTGAAATGACAACCAAAGTTATTTTTTTTTAAATCAAAAAAGGGAAACACAAGGAAAAAAACGATTATAGCAACAGTTTTTCACGGTTGCATATGGCGAACCTAAAAATTACTTAAAAATAGGGGAATCCTTCCAAAAACCGTTTTTCCGTACTTTTAAACGCAACTATTGATAAAGTTGGTTTAAGAATTGGGGAAAACACACAAGCATGCTTTAAGGCATGTGGGATTGTCCCCTTTAATCCAGGTTAAACGTTAAAAAATGTCTTTTAAAAAAGGCAGAAAACTCTGGAAATGAAACATGGAGTGACACAATTGTTTCCCATTTAAGACAATTAAGAACGGGAGGGGAAAGCGCTCCAAAGCGAGGCAAAATAGTAAGCGTGGGAGCTGGTAAGAGTGTTTCTGTTGGAGATTTAATTACTACTCTTGTAGAGAAAGAACCTTCAGAACAGGAAGAAGAAATGGTTGAAGACCAATCCCCTGGAATGTCTCAAGATTTATCAGACCTTTCTGATGCAGAGGAGGTCCAGAATTTCGATTTAAACAGAGAGGAAATCAATCAAAACCAAATCTTTGGCCTTGGAGACTTTGTAATAGTAAAGTTTTCCACCAATAAGCGAGACAATTTTTTTTGTTGCTAAAATTGAGCAAATTAATGAGATGGACAACTTTACTATCAACTGCTTACGAAAACAAATTACAAAAAAAGGAACCATTTTTTCTATACCCCAATGTGCAAGACATATCCGAAGTTAAACAGGATCAAATAATGAGAAAAATTTATGAAAAGTCCTCAAGAAGGGGACAACATATTTTTAAAAATCTTTTTGGTTCTAATCTTTAATAGATTAATAATAAATACACGTTTCATTCAGTAGTTTATTTTTTTTTATTTCACCATGAAATTTTTTTTAAAACTCGATAAATGATCTGTTTCACTATAGTAGTTTCTAAAGTCAAATATACGTGAAATAAAAGGGACTATCTACCAAACCTTTACCTTTACCAAAATATTTAAAAAAACACTACTGATGTGATTTTACCACTGTTGACAGTTATAAATGCTGGAAACTTCAAGATTTAACTTATATATTTTTTTTGTTTGTAAGAAAACAGCGAATTTTGATCGGTTTTACCCCGGTTGACGGTAGTATGTTGTCAACAAAAACTGTTGCTCCAAGAGTCTGTCTTTTTTCAATGTAAAAAATATAGAAGACGATGTACATTTATGAAATACAGAAAAAATCAAGAGGCCTAAAACAACTTGTTTCAGCAACTATGTCCAAATAGGACTCGATGATTTTGAATATTTATTATAAAAAGTCGCAGCGTTTATATTGAAAAAACTACAATTTACCGTCATTTATCCATGACATATTTTGTGCGTCACGGTTTTACTAATTAATAAAAATTATATAGTATAGAGAGATTTCTCTTGTATATTGACAAATATCCATATCCACAATGTATGACAGACAATCAACACATTTTGTCTGCTCATACAGAATAAAGATTCGTATCACAATTTGTCAAATGCATTTCTGCCTAATGTAAACAATAAACATAGAACTACCAACAAGCTATAAAAACAACGAAAGTATATGTGTCTAACTTCAGCAAGAAGTTTTTTTTTTCATAACACCAATAAAAATATGAGCCTACAATAAAGCCTTCACTAAAAATATTCTTTTGGAAAGCAGTGATATCGCTGCCGGCATGAATCAAATTTTATTCGAACGTTTTACGTTCAAATGCAGCCGACCTCTGCCACTTTATGAAATGCTGTATACTTTCTTTAAAAGCTCTGAAAATTGAATTTCTCCTAAAATAAAATATTTAGCCAACAAGCACAGCACAAGCTTTGTAGATGTCGTGCTTTATTCAGACAGAGCCAATATATGGTTCAAGACAGAGGTCGGAAGGTAGGTACAATTTAAAAAAAATGTTTCATTGCCATTATGCCTGAAATGCATTTATGGAATTAGGTACTTCAGTTTGCAGTAGGCTATGCTAATTTTTATTAAGACATGCGTAGAGTAAACAGCATCTTAAACTAATTTTGTAATTTTATTCTTAACAATAGATTAAATGATCATCCTTGTAGATTCAGTGTAAACTTTAAAAGCAGCAGGGATGACTAGAATCAGAGCAGAAAACACTGCTAGTACCTACTGTATCTTTTGCAGTAATTCTGACTGGCTTCGTAATTTGTTCGTGAATTATATATTAGAAATGCACTTAATTATTGAAGTACTTTGAGAAACGTTGGATGTGTTAATAGATCATTAGTAGTATTACAGGGCGTGACATATTTAATGCAGAATATTAAAAACTGATATTCCTGACTGAGCAAATAATATAAAAAATAATATTGGTCATCATAGGTGTGAGATTTGGAATATTAAAAATATTTGATAAAAAATTACATAAAAGCAAAAAAGTTTACTTCAACCCTGGCCGTATTATAAGCGCACTGATCTAGATACACCTGTGGAATATACAGGGTGTTTCAAAACAAAGGCGAAAAATTTCAAGGGGTGATTCCTTGTTGAAAATAAAAGGTAGTTTGTTATATAAACGTTGGGTCACAAGTCAACCATCAGGGAAATATCGCGTTGCAAAGATGGCGGAAAAAGAGTGTTTTTATTGTTTTTCTCGGAAACAAAAAGCGTGGGAATGGTAAAATTTTGTGGAAGTGTTACCATCATTAAAAGACACTTATGACATATTTTTTTACTTTTTGAAAATAATTGGAAAGGGTTGAAATAAACTACCCCTTTCGGCTTTTTATCTATACTTTCAAAAATTTCCTTAACGACGTATAAAAAAATAAATTAGATAAAGCAGATTCATTTAGATCTTTCTCTCTTATATTTTTTTGATAAAATTAACTGTTTCGACGTTAAAAAATAAAATCTAAAGTATTGCACGTCGAGAAGAAGCAGTTTTACTACACCCATTATTAGGAAAAACTAGTTAGCTGTTGTCAATTTCCGGATGTTTCCATTGTTGCTTTGACAGATAGCAAATGGTTTGTACTATTTTAATAGTTTGAGAATGGTTTACGGGATAATTTGCCTTTCGTTGTGTGATGTGTTTGATTGCGGAGTACGTTGGGATTCAATACTAAGTTAATACAACAAAAATGGTTATTTTCACAAATACAGAAATGACAGACATGCACTTTATATACGGTTTGTCGCTTTTATGCAGAAGCGTATCCTAATCGTAGAATTCCTCATCACAGTATATTTGCTAAGCTTCATCGAAGGCTATGTGAATCCGGAAAATTAAAAAAAAGAAGTTTTGATACAGGCCGACACCGGGAAGTACAAACCATTTGCTATCTGTCAAAGCAACAATGGAAACATCTGGAAATTGACAGCAGCCAACTAGTTTTTCCTAATAATGGGTGTAGTAAAACTGCCTCTTCCCGACGTGCAATACTTTACATTTTATTTTTTAACGTCGAAACAGTTAATTTTATCAAAAAAATATAAGAGAGAAAAAAGTTTCTAAATGAATCGGCTTAACCTAATTTATTTTTTTATACGTCGTTAAGTAAGTTTTTTGAAAGTATAGTTAAAAAAAACTGAAAGGGGTAGTTTATTTCAACCCTTTCCAAGTATTTCCAAAAAGTGAAAAAATATGTCACGAGTGTCTTTTGATGATGTTAAGACTTCCACAAAATTTTACCATTCCCACGATTTTCGTTTCCGAGAAAAACAATAAAAACACTCTTTCGTCCGCCATCTTTGCAACGCGATATCTCCCTAATGACTTGTGACACATTTATAGAACAAACTACCTTTTATTTTCAACAAGGAATCACCCCCTGAAACTTTACGCCTTTGTTTTGAAACACCCTGTATAAAGTATCTTCTGATTCACTTAGTTTTAAAGTTTTCTGTTTTCTATACATTTTTTATTCGATTTATAAATCCAATGTAGTTTGTCATAGTAAAATGTTATTAAAACTTAATAAGCATTTCAATTGATGTCGCCTTTCCATTGAGGTTTTTGTTATTCGACGAAATTTTCAAATTGTCAAGTCAATTTTTGGTGAAAATGATTATGGTTTGGCATTGCGTTGTGCTTGTTTCGCTATTTTCATTTGAGTAACAGAAGTGTGTATAATAATGGTATTGTAAATTACATTAAGTAAAAAATAAGAAGCGACAAGTAATATTTGTTGTTTGTTGCCTCCACACTAAAGAATATCATGTTCAACATTTTCTACACAAGCGGTAAGTTTGCATTTAATTTTGTTTGTAGAAATCCAACCTATCACCTGTTAGAATAATATTAGTCGTGTCTGTAATACGCTGGTTTATGTTTCTACAAACATTTTCACACTACCTATACCGTTTATAGAGAAGCAACCAATTCAGTTTTACAGTTTATTTTTCGTTATTAAAACGAAGATTATATTAAATTTAAAATTATTAATTACATTCCGAATATTTCCAGGAATCTGTATTTAATTTTTTCTGCATTAAAGATGCCACACTCTGTATATCCGCGGATGTGCAAGTCATAACGATGCCCGTTTTTAAAACGTATAACTACTAAATTAGTATAAACAGGAAGTAATATTGGTGAAATCACATTAAAATTTAATTTATTACAATACCAATTGATATAAATATTCAATTAATTTAATTAATTACTAAAAACTATGGTTTGCTAAATTGTGAAATAAAATTAAATACCTACTCACTTCAAAGAGTGGTGTTCTAGAAAATAAATCTCTTGTGTTTTTGCATCATAACATCTTGCTTTAGCGCATGATCTGCTGATCTTATTTGACAGATGTCGTTCTATTGACATATTAAATTTCCAAAATTATAAAACCTTTATTTGGATTGCACTGTTTATTACAAATAAATATTAACTAGAAAAAAATATTTGTTTGTTTACGTGTAAGAAACAATTGATACGGAAACAAAAACAGGATTGATGTTTGCTTTAATTAAATTCCTATTTAGTTCGCAACCGGGATGAAACGGGGCTGTTTATTTTTCATTTTGGAAATTCACAATTGCCTAATGAATAAATAATACCTACCAAATAAATATTTAATTATTTCATTATTTCTGCGACCCACACATTCACACCAGAAGCGGACAAAAGTCAACAACGATCTTTTTGCTTCCCTTTGAGAAACACATTCCTGAACTTGAATATATTTTTTTATTGAAATTCCTACAGCTGTTCAATGTTTATGTAATTAAGAGCGATTTTACGGACCACGTGTCCCATTTAAACTAAGGATCACAAGAATAATTTGCATCTTCACATATAGAAATCTAGGAGTATAAAGATAATTTATTATTTTATTTATGGAAAATGTTATATTTATTAATTAGATGCCAGTTTAATACCTTAATACATAGTGTTTAACAAATATAAACCAGGTACAATTGGTAAATTTTATGTTATTTAAGCAAGATCTTTTATAAAAACAATTATAATTAAACATATGCCTTTCTCTTTGGGATTTCATATACACAGTATTTAACACAGTCAGATAAATGATGATGTATTGTTACTTTTCTCATTTTTAGTCACGATAGTGACGATGATAAAGGCGAAGACAAAGTTAACGACAAAGATAGAAATAATGGTGAAGATGACGATTGTAGATAATGATGATAATGATGACAAAATGATGATGAAGATGAAGTGTGATGTGAATGATCATAATGAAGATCAAGATGATAATAATGTTCGTGATGAGAATAAATTATGATGATGAATATGGTAATGATGTTGGAGATAATAATAAAGATGATATTGAAGATGAAGATGATAGTAATGAAAAGGAAGATTATCAAAATGATAAAACTGGCGGTGAAGATTTTATAATCGCTGCATTCAGAGCTGTACTAAACCGTTCCGTTGCAAACGTTAAAACCTAATTTTTATGAAAATGCATAAAAAAATACGTATCGAACATTTTCATTTCTGTATTTCACATATTGTCAAAAAGCTGTCTTATAATTTTCATACATTTGAAATGCTACACTGCTTATAATATACAATATTTAGTGCAATCAACGATCATGTCAAAGCACTGTACGTACTACAATTATTATAACAATTAGATACATGAAGGTAATCGATGTAATATTGCATAATTTAGTGCATCAACGATCATGTCAAAGCATTGTACATACTGCAATTACAATGACAATTACAGAGATACATAAAGGTAATCTATGTAATGAGCATAAATTACTGTAATTAACGAACATGTCCAAGCATACTTCAATTGTAAGGCCGGTGGTTAAACTAGTATATGATTTTAGTCTACAGACCCTTGGATTATATAGAAATGATTTTATCCCCTCCAACTTTCAAACATGTACATCAAGAAGTTCAATGTCAAATGTCTCCTCTCATATATGGAGGTCAAATGAATGTCTGCCACTGACGTAGCCTCTAAATGTCAACCAGGTCACGAATGACGTCACCCAAGGTCGACCCAAGGTCAAAGTGGTGGAGGAAGTCTCAGTTCCGGCTATAATTACCTACTACATTGCAAATTACAAAATAAGGTAAGTATAAAATTATAGAAATAATAAAAAACATATTTCTAAATGAGTATAGTACAATTAATCACTGTTTTCAGTGTATTTCTTGGGTAATGAGTTGCTCTGTCTTACAAATAAATGGAATACATTTATTAAAATATTCACATACACATCTGATATGTACTTTTCGCATTTTGTCAGCAAATAATTGCTAACTACTTACAAGATAACATAAAAAAATCAAACGTTTTATAAAGATACCTACTAAAGTCTTCTATAATGAACAGCGAGTAAGTTAATACTTGAAAACCCCTTTATATACAGAATTAATTAAAATTATACATAGCTTTTACGTGCGCTGTTTTCTATTTCACCAGCGGTGGTATCTTTCTTTGTATTGTTTAGGTTCTTTCTTCACACTTCGTTCTTTATGAATATTCTCATGGAGATTATTCGTTTCTTTTTACCTTTATTTTTCAGTATTTCCTAAGTACTCATTGTTATATCAATCATTTAAGTTAATAGAATATCATTGTTGGTCGACAGTGGGAAATAAGTCAAAAAACCCACATTTTTTATTACTTATCGAAGTTTCAACACTTTTATTGTAACATCTTCAGGATACTGCAATAAGGATTAGTTAACAAATGCATTAACAATACTCACATGTTTTAAACACCTTTAAATTACAATTATATACAGGGTCTTCATGGGCTATTTATGCTTATTTTAGAGACATGCAACAATTATGGCTATTTTAAAACTAATCAAAAACTGTTTCAAAATGTCTATTCATAAAAAAAATATAAAACGAATAATACAGGGTGTCCAGAATATGTACATGTGTACCTTAATTTTGCCATATGGCAACTTGAACTAAAGAAAAAATATTTGACAATTTTTTTTTCTGACCAACGATAACAGAATTATGACAGCAAACAGGTTTTGAATATATGACAACGTCGCTCATATACTATCTTAGTATTATGTATTTATACATAATAATTACAAATAGGTACACCTGAACATAGGTACTTACTGTGAATGGTTTTCTTTTTACAACACAGAATAATACTCGTAGTTACAAGTGTTTAAAATAACTTCTGTTCCTGGCAAGAAGCGTTTACCGTACAAACGTCTGTTAGCAAGGGAGTTTTGTCTAGATTTGCCTTAAATTAAATGTCATGCAGCTGATTATGGTCACTATAAATTGTTCCATTTTTGTTTATATACACTCACAAACATTAAAAAAAAAACTAGAGCAAAATAAAATGTATTAGCATACGCACCATAATGACTAATACTACTTTTAGTTTATCCGCAGCAGCCTGACACTGCAACGTTGTCAAACATTACAGTACGTTACAGTTTTAACGAGTTTCTCGGAAACTTCAATTGTTTACTTCATTAATACTGATGCAAAAATTAAATTACGTACAAATTATGTTACAGGCGCTTTTACTTAAGCTTAATTGTACCTAATTTCGTAACATAGTTTTGCATATTATTGTAGTTGTGTTTTTATTTTTGAAATGTAGTTGTAGTTGAGTTTTTATTGCTTTTGGTCAGCCCTTAAAATTACGGCACTGATATTCCGGACACCCTGTATAGCGGCACATGCACTGAGAACGCCTTACCTCGTTATATTAGATAATCGTATTTATCACATAAAAAATTTTCTTTTCCAAAATTTGAGCCCAATTACCCAACAAATATGAAAATTATCGTAAAAAAATAAATATTTTCTCGAACGTATAACTTCTTTAAGAAGCAAAGTTGATTTATATCACCTTATATTTTCATCCAAGGAAGCTTACCTTAAAGTATGGCCCACTCTCTACTGAACACCCTGTATAAACATTTAAAGTTGCGAACACCTACAGCCTATAATCAATGTATCAACTAACCACTATTGATTGAATATTTTTTGCTGCTCCCTAAGGCTTGAGCAATTCAAAACAAAGCACAGTCTGTGACACTTTGACATTCTTTAAGTCAACATTGTTTTCCACTCTTTGTCAGTTTTTGTTGTTTGATACATAGATTCTGTTTGTCATCGGAATTGTTCTACAACATTATTATTATTTAAGTAATCGTTTATTTTTGTTATTTCTTAGTCGATAAATCAAGAAATACAGGGTGTCTCAAACTCGATAGTATGGGCCTACTGCAGGAATACAAAAAAAAAATAAAATTTGAGACACGTGGTGTTAAATGAGATGAGGTAAGCTCAATTTTTAATCAAAAGTATTACCTTTGGGATTTGACAGAAAGAACTAAAGGCATCAATTTCTTCTTTTTTCTAATAAAATTTTATTAGAGACATTTTTCTATATTACTCCCTGTTTAAAAGTTATCAGCAATATCGTCTCAAAAGAGTTTCAAAAAAATACCACATAAAAATCACATTAGCGGTAGAGGGATCAAGTAGTCACTGGAAAACAATTGAATATGTGTTGTTTAATGTGCATGTCATTAAGAATAAATAATAGGATTAAACTGGATAATTCTTTAATGAAAAGGTGATGATAACAATAACTAAACTTTAAAAAAGGGCAAACGCCCTCATACTACATACATATTACAATCTATTCTCTATATGACCTCCTCTCATTTCAAGACACATAACCAATCTTCTCCTGACTTCGTTGTGGGCTGCGTTTATTAACATTTTGCCATTTAATTCATTACAAGCGTTTGTGATTTTTCCTTTCAAATAATTAATATCTCACAAAGGTGTTTTGTAAACCTTGTTTTTTAAAACCCCTCATAAAAAAATCGAGAGGTGTTAGATCTGGTGAGTTTTCAGGCCACTGAAGGTCCATTATTTCCAATCCCAATTTATTTTTCTGTTATCTAAATATTGCTGCACAATCCTGGCCTTGTCCAAAGAACATGCCAAAAAAGTCTACAGTTTCTACATTCACTACAATTTGAACTATAAAATTAAGTCTGTTTTCAATATGACCCTTAGTCAAATATTCCAAATTATGAATTTTATAGTAATGATACCCATTGGTCATTTGTTGAACGGTTGATTTATCCAATTTCAGTTCGCGGCTAGTCTGCCGTATAGAATTTCGAGGATTTTGTTCGAAATGCAACAATCTCGCCGTATTAACATTGTTTCTTACCCTTCGGTCAATTATTTGATTCTTCCGAACAGAAAATGCATCTTCATTTCATCGCAAGGTAGCGTCTAATCTTGTAAAGAGTCTACGATCAGGAATGAGGTGCTCTGGATACCTTTCTCGATATAGCTGTACAGCTTTTCTTGAATTATTTTGTGTTTCGCCGTAAATTAGCAAGATATCAACCTCTTTTGAATGAAAAAACATTTTGTAAGCACAAAAGTTATACGTTTAGGGAGAAAGAGAGTTTTTTAACAGGAAAGAAAGCGGATTTGTTTCTGGAATAAATATAATTGATGACGTCATTAGTCGTTTATGTCAAATCTTAAAGATAATAGTTTCGATTGAAAATGGAGCTTAATTCATTCCATTTAACAGCACGTGTCTCAAATTTTAATTAATATTTTTTTATCCTCACAGTAGGCTCATACTGAGTTTGAGACACCCTGTACAATAATATTGCATTAAAAGAAGTTACTATTTTGACAGACGGCACAAATGTCATCTGCCGGCGCCTCTTAATTGCAAAAGGAATTAGCAGTTATTATTCGAAATGATTTCAAACGCATTATATTTTTCTTTTCACTTCAAAAATGAGCAGCGATCGATGCGCCGGATTCTAGGGAAACCCAGTTTGAATCGAAGCGGCCAAAATGCAGCTGGGTGAGAACTTAACCCTGCGCCGCTGTTTTAACGCCCACACAATGCGGTCGAACTACATTACCAACGCCCGACACAAGACTTCATTACACTCACTGCTCTCTATTGCAAATAGCCCAAAACTAACTAATAAAACGAAAACAACGGCTTCAATTAGAAAGTGACACTAATATAACTATTCCTATATACCCGAGATAAACTTGTGGCTGAGGAATCAAATATTTGGCGTTTATTTTTGTAACAAAGTAAAATAGCATCAAGTAAGATCCCACAGAAGTCAGAGATAGATGCCTTGTCTTGGAAGATCTATGTTTTACAGTGGTACGAAAGATAGAAAACAATGATACTAAGCAAAAAGCACTTTTATTATCCTGTAACATTGTTATTGTGATTTTGAACCCATATTTCATAAGAAATATTGTGCTTAAAATTACTTTTACTATTTTTCAGTTTCTCATTATATTTCTGAAATGCAAGGGTGGTTCTTAACCTATACGCATAAACTTTTGAAAAAAAATGTACGTAATACTTTTTTCTCCAAATAACATTAAAAGCGGCTGTTTAATGACGCTTGACAGGCTTAAAAGATGTATTTTGCTATGCAACGTTCCAAGTAATAATGTAAATCAAACTGTTAATTAAAATTGACAATGGCATCAGGTGAACACAGAACTGGTTTTATTTCATTACAACTACAAGAGGAAATACAGGGTATCCCAACGAAAATTTGACCCCCCTATAATTGGAAAACCGAATAATATTTCAAAATTCGAGACCCGTTGATTTTTGTTCTTGGGGGGAGCTTTATTGACAGTCAAGCCAACTCGATATGTTCATTCCCCTAATGCCCAACTTAAAAATTTCAAATGCAACTACCCCACTTGTGGCACATCATTTTAAAGCCCTTTTCATTGCGAATACAGTGACGTACCGTTTTTAGAAATCGGTTGAGATTTGACAGAATTATTGGTTACAAACGAAAAGATGACAAACCAACTTACGCGTAGTAATTTCTACACAAATGCCCACCACTAATAAGTTTTTCATCTACTACACATGACCGCATTACCTAATTATTATTGATGTGTCTATCAGTTTACAAAATAGTCAGAAATGAAATAAAAAAGCTGAAGCAAATAAAACTAGATACTAAAATAGTTATTAGTAGAAGATACTTCAGTTTATAGGAATTCAGACCTTTTCAAAATAACAAAAATCAGTACTACAAAAAGTCGGTGTTTTTTGCTTGTGACCAAGAAATCGTTAGTGTCAGCCGTTATTGAAAGTATTAACGTGTGTTCGAAATGGTTTATTCTATCGCGGAAAGAGTAGATATTGTTGCAATTTATTATCGAAATCACGATTGCGCTAAAGCTACAGTACGAATTTTTAATGCCAATCATCCTGAAAAAAATGTAAACCACCAGTACGTTAAACACCTGATTGACAAATTTGTTGCAACAGGTTCGCTTTTAAACAAGAAACGTGAAGTAATTGGGCCAGTTCGAAATGAAGCAGTTGAAGTGGCAGTTTTGGGTCATGTACAGTCATGTACTAATTAATGAGGTTTTCCAGGTTTTCCTCATTCCTGCACTGAATAGTGGTGAAAGCCTACCAACGTAAGTCGTTCCTGGGCGCAAATGCGGCCTGCTTAATAATAATATGCCGCCCCCTCTCCCGCACAAGTCTCCGACTTCTGGGCTTATCCCTGTGATTAGAATGAGGGGTAGAGATATTATTATTATAATAAGCAATCGATTACAACTGTGTCTCAAGCTTCTGGCGTATCCCGTTCCAGTGTTCATCGAATTTTGAAAAAACACAAGTTTCATCCATTTAAGATGACGCTGGTTCAAGAGTTACATGAAGATGACTTTGATCGCCGTAACCAATTTTGCGAATACTTTAGTGACCAACTTCTACTGAATCCAAATCTTCTCTACAATACATGTTTCTCCGACGAATGCACATTTATGTTGAATGGCGAAATGAATAGAAACAATTGTCGTTATTGGAGTGATACTAATCCGCAATTAAACAGGGAATTTCATACTCAGACACCTCAAAAATTGAATGTTTGGGCAGGCATTTTGGGCGACCATCTTGTTGGACCATTTTTCATCCAAGGTAATCCCAATGGAAATACCTATCTAGAATTATTCGAAAGTACAATTGATCCTAGGATAACAGAGATTTTAGAAAGTGACGACAATTTACTAGAAAATGAAATAACCTTCCAACATTATGGTGCGCCCCCGCACTATTATGCTGCTGTGCGACAATTTTTGGATGACCATTTCCCGGGGCATTGGATTGGCAGGAGGTCCCGTCGAATGGCCACCAAGATCTCCGGATCTGTCCCCTTTGGACTTTTTTCTGTGGGGTCATTTAAAATCACGAGTGTACGCCACTCAGCCAGAAACTTTGCAAGTGCTACGTCAGAGAATTGTAGAAGAATGCCGATTAATAACTGCGGATGTCTTTAATAATGTTCGAACAGAATTTGAAAACAGACTGTATTATTGTTTGGAAGTTAACGGGGGTCATTTTGAGCAATTCATCAAATAAATCTGATTTATTATTTGCTTCAGCTTTTTTATTTCATTTCTGACTTTTTTGTAAACTTATAGACACATCAATAACAATTAGGTAATGCGGTCATGCGTAGTAGATGAAAAACTTATTAGTGGTGGGCATTTGTGTAGAAATTACTACGCGTAAGTTGGTTTGTCATCTTTTCGTTTGTAACCAATAATTCTGTCAAATCTCAACCGATTTCTAAAAACGGCACGTCACTGTATTCGCAATAAAAAGGGCTTGTGCCACAAGTGGGGTAGTTGCATTTGAAATTTTTAAGTTGGAGTTGCTAGGCATTAGGGGAATGAACATATCGAGTTGGCTTGACTGTCAAAAAAGCTCCCCCCAAGAACAAAAATCGACGGGTCTCGGCGAATTTTGAAATATTATTCGGTTTTCCACTTATAGGGGGGGTCAAATTTTCGTTGGGATACCCTGTATACTCGTATGTTCACAGTTACACAAAAATCTGATGCTTGTATAGTTGGTTGCATAATTACCTATTTTCTAGTTTGTATAATTGATTCTTCATCTAAGCTCGTTTTGAGTAGTACATTTCCGTAGGCAGTAAATCTGAAACCAAGCCGTCAATTAGACGTGCGACGTAGAATGAACGCGCAGTTAGAATCTAAATAAATGCGTGTAACGTACCAGCTTTCTCTTTAATAATCTATTAGCTGTTGATGAGGTGGTGCGTCGCAAGACTTGAACTTGACAAAATGGGATAATAAATAAGCAGAAGCTGTTAACTGGCTTGGATGGGGTACGAAATTAATTTAACTTCCCTTTCAAGAGCAATAACACAGAATGCGATATTTATATTAAGCAGTCACACGATCCTCTGGAGCGTGTAATTTGGTCAAAATTCGGCTAATTTGCGTCATATTCGTCAGCCTACCTATGAGAGGAATGTATTTACCTAGTGACGAGGCATGGTTTGGTCAATATGTTTAGTTTATACAGGGTTAACTATGATTATAGCCAATCGCTAGCTTGTAGACTAGCGCGACGGGCGACGCGTGCGAGGAAGCAACCTTTCATAGGCGTACTAAATCTGAAGGCGATCAGATACAAAAAATATACAAAAATGTAAAAACAATTGTATTACATAACATCCATCATTTTTTTATTGTCGGAAGCCCAAAATACCATCTTCCCTCCTCAAGTTTCCACTATTTTTCGGTTTCACAGTTGTACTTCTTTATCACTCTTTATTGCACTATACATAGACACTACTCACTGACATCCTTGTTAATGATTACTTACACTCATATTTTGCCTCGCGCTCTAATCACTAATAAAATATTACATTCATAATTAAATTAGCGAAATGATATACCCGGCTATAATGCTGGAGATGGAACAGGATGGACCATGGATGGATGCGTCAATTAGTCACAACCAACAGAAATCTATCGTTCCGATCTGGAGCGTGAGTATTTGCTGAGCATACATTCACCACGATTTTATAGGGAAAATATACGTGGTTCGTGTATGTTTCTTTGTGTCAACTGCTATAAATTGTGGGCGGGTTTGTATGAGTCACTCTCTAGATTTCCGGCGGTTAAGTATAAGTACAAAAATTTTAACGTTCATTCATTGTTCCTTCGTTGCACATTGCCAAAATTATATTTTCACTCATTAAATTCCATTATAATTATCCACTAACAACATCTAGCATAAATTCCTTTATATTTATTAATTATTAACACTTAAAACTAAAAATAAGTCACTAAAACTGCTAAAATTAAACCATAACCTAAAATTTTGCATTGCTGGTTGCATACTCGCCAAACATCAAATAACACAGGTTATAATATATTTTAAAGGTTCAAGAAAATATTTTTACAGAATACTGTAAACATCTCAGGATGTTATAGTTTTTATAATAGTACTAGTTATTTTATGCAAACATTGTGGATTATTATTAGTATTGTTGCTATTATTAATATTAACAGCATTTAATTCACAACACAAGAAGTTTCAAAATTTATTGGCGTGGAGTACGCCTTGCACTGGTTGCCTACAGATGGCGACTGCATCAGATACTGTCAAAAATATCGCATACAGTACGGTGATTAGTTTGAAATAATTTTTTAGTACCTGCTTTTTTCAAATTCAATTTTTCCCGTATTTTTATGTATTTACAAACATAGCAATAATAATAAAAGAAATAATAGTAATAATAATAAATCTATTTGTCCAACAGTCACAAACCAATTACAGGCCAAAGTTTACAAAGTAAATAAATAAATAAATGTTTTATTATAATTGCATGTCATTGAATACACAGAAGACTTCAATAAAACATTAGTGTTAGCAATCGGACAGTAAAAAGTTCGTGGTCGAGCTACTCTATTTGTTAAAAAGTATACGGAATTCAACATTTGATCGATATTATTACTCAGAAGTGAATGTAAAAACTTTAAATTGTAAAAGTTCCTCCTAAACTCTAAAGAATTAAAATTGAGACGAGTAATTAATTCCTTATATTCACATCCTCTGTTGGGATATACGCCGTCGGCATGAAATGTTAGAAATTTAAAAAAAAATTCTGAACGGATTCAACTAATTTGATGTAATAATTGTAGTACGGATTCGAAATAAGGCAACAATATTCAAGTTTCAATCGAACGAAAGTGAAGAAAAATTTTATTAGAACTTCGTTATCTTCAAAAACACGATCTTGTATTACTACGAATCCCAAACGCTTTAAAGAAGGAGAAACTGTTTTCTGAATATGTTCAGAGAAACTCAATTTATTGTCGAAGCATACACCCAAATATCTAGTCAGTACGTAATAAAACTTCAGTATCTACATTGTAATGAAAAATAATAGGATTTGTTTTACGTGTATATGATATTGCTTTACATTTCGAAATATTTAATTGTAATTTCTTATAACTGCACCACTGTGATACAATCATGTAAACTAGTAATAGACGAATAAATTTTTTGATCATCAACAAAAATCAACTTATTGCTCATTGACAAATAACGAAAAGAGTAATGGTCCAAGATTAGAGCCATGCGGGACACCTGACGTAATAGGATAAACCCCAGATTTGAAGCCGTTGTAGGTAACATAATTGTAACGATTAGATAAATAAGATTTTAATAACTGTACCGCATTAGCAGTGAACCCGTAAGCAGATCATTTGTACAACAATATTTTATGGTCTATGCGATCAAAAGCCTTTTACAAATCTGTGAATACAACGTCTACTTGGCCTTGCACATCTAATAGGTACATTTGACAAAAATTGTGTCATACAAATGAAATTAGTGTTAGTTGACCGTTTTTCCATGAAGCCGTGCTGATCTGGCGATATTATGTTTTTAAAGTGATGGTAGATCAGGTTATATAGTGAGATTTCAAAGGACTTTGCAAAATTACACAAAAGCGTAATAGATCAATAATTTTGTAAACAAGATGGGTCACCACTTATTAAAATAGGGCACACGCTAGCCGTCTTCCAATCATCAGGAAAAATCCCAAGGCGCAAAGACAAGTTGAATATTGTTTGTAAAGGATATGCTAAAACTTGAGCGCAATCTTTAACAAAAAAACTTGGAATTAAATCGGGTCTACACGTCATTTTATTTTTAAGTTTCTTTACGGAATTAATTATCTCGATTTCAGAAATAGTAGGCATATTAATATCAAAGTTTCGACTGGCATCAAAGGTGTATTCAAATGCCGATGTAGTGTGACAAATACACATTAATTTGGGGCAGCGTAACACCAAAGACGTTTTCCGAGTAGACAACATATTATATCGAATCTAGTTTTCCAATATCCTGTATTATAGACGCCATACCTTGTATAAACACCAGAGAAATTTAAACAATTTATTTTTTAGGTATTCCTTTGATCACCTTTACCTTTTCGTACTAACCTCGTTTTCCGTAATTAAAATTGCGTGTACTGAAATGGCACTTTGATACGGATTCATTAAAAATGTGTCACATTTTCAACTTTCAAAGGAAGACCAGGTGTATTGGAACCGACAGCAGCTTTATTTATAGTTGTTTACCATAAACAATCCTGAATAGGGCCGAAATGTTTCAATTTCTTTGAACAAAACGGGAAATATGGCAAAGCCATTCAAGACCAAAGTTAAAACACGTCCGACACACACACATTCCTTTGGGCAAACATTGTTTACCCGATTGCCGTTTACCTCATCAAAGCGAGTTAATTAATTTATACACCTACAGTTTTGTGAAGGATTAAAAAACTTCACAGACACCCACAAATAATTATAATGAAAGGCTTCGACGGTTTTTAATCTCCATACAAGAAAATCTTCGATTTCCCAAAGGCATGCTAGAAACAGCCGAGCTGTGTCTGATGCCTTTTAATACAGTGTGTTTAGCGGTTATATTTTTAGAGGGATGTTCAACTTTGACTTTAAGCGGTACACTTAGGTGACTTGAGCGCAACATTTTGCATCATCCTCGTTTCAGTGGACTAACAGTGGGAGATTTTCTTCATCAGAAGCCGAAAGTACAGATATTACGACAAAAATAGTGAAAAAGGACCTGGCAATAGTTTCTTATACAGGGTGTTGAAAAAGGGTACATAATAATAATAATAAGTTTATTGCCCAACAGATTACAAATCCGATTAGGTCAAATATAAAAAAAATAGTAATAGACATATGTATACAACAAAAAAGTACGTTATCAGGATACAAATATATATGTATACAGGGTGTCCTGAAATTAATGGGACACAGAGCAAGAGTAGATTCCTTACATCAAATGCGATTAAGCCAAACTTACCTTGGTCCATTTGTGGCTAATAAAAAAGTTACAGGGCGTTACAGATCAAATTTTGAATTCAAATTTCTTAAAATTCTTAGAAGGATTTTTTGAAAATTTGGATTAGGGGGTTTTCTGGGATAAGAAAACGAATCCGCACTTAATTTTGCTGTAGACGCTAAAGGGCGCTACGAAATGTACTCTTGGTTGATAAAACTGATTTTTTATCAGTGTGTGTACGAAAGTTTTAATAAAAAATATTGTTCTCCTATCTATTTTTCACAAATAAAGTATACTTGTTTTAAATAGATAAATTTAACCGTTTTCGATTTATTTCTTGTTTTTCTATTGGATGCAATAAAATAAAATAAAAGTTTGTAGTTACTTACGTAAAAAACTAAAGATTATTTTTAATAATAATTTAATTACATTCAGGTGGCTACATTAAATTCTCAATATGACCTCCATTTACATTAATACACAACCTTATTCGTTTAATAAATAATTGTCTAATATTAAATAGTGTTTCTTCATTTCTTAATAAATTCCTAGCACTTAAAATTGCTTGCCACTGCTCATCTTGTTTATTAATAGGGTCACTGTAAACTTTTGATTTCAAAATACCCCAAATACTGAAATCCATGGGATTTAAATCTGGGCTTCGTGAGGGCAATGAAAACGTGCTGCCGCGACCTATCCACCGTTGGGGAAATTGTGCGTTAGGATAGTTTCCCACCTGTACAAAAAAATGGGCAGGAGCACCGTCTTGCATAAAAAATATATTGTCTCATATTTAATGGTAAATCATCAATAAGTTCTTCAAAATCATGTTCTAAGAAATGTAAGTAAGAACAGCCATTCAGATTATATGGCAATGCATTTGTGAAAAATAAATAGGAGAACAATACCCAAAATTAAGTAATCATATTTCTATTTTTGCAGTCGGATACGAGGTATGTCGAAAACTGTAAATTTTGCCTTTACCTTAATTTTTTATAATATCGACAATCGTTATTAAGAAAAGTTGATCCTAATTGAAAACTACGGTCAGATATCCAATATTATCTATCTACCATTAAAAAACAGATTTTGTTATTTTACTAATTTCTCTGTATTAGCATTGATAATTTACGTCTAGTCTTATGTTTTGATGTTTGCTATCAAAAATTCATTGGTTTGTCAGCGCATCCTAGATTTAACGTCAATCTCTAGGCGTAATTATTATGCAATTTCAGTGTTATATCTGCTGACGAAGTTCGTAATTTTATTTTACAGTTACATCCTGTATTTATATGGTTCATTTAACTTTTGTGGAAATAAAATACTTCTGAGAATATGTATGGAAATTTATATGCATACAGCTAGTGGAGGATAGTTTTGAATTAACACGTTAAATTAAAATAGATTATTACTACAAACAACTGGTATTAGAGCAAATTTGTATTAATAGTTAATTTTAGTACTTCATAGTTGATCTAAATGAAGCGATAAATTAATATATTCCTGAATAATGATCTATCCAAAATGTTAATTGTGAATAAATATCAGTTGTTATGCCATTTAGTTGTTCATTTACAGTAGCGAAAGAAATGATAGAATAATCTAATCGCCAGTTTTAATAGAATATTTCCTAAAATAGAAATAAATATAAAAATATATTATTATATGTATAGAACCATCAATTCAGTGAATATTAGTGTATATCTTCGTTATAAAAATGTACTATCAAGTGTAAATTTATATTTCATGATGGAGACTAGGGCTATTTTTTTATCTTACATTATGGAAATTATGATGATGATGATGACGATGTAGTGACATGCGTCTTGTTGGTAATACAAATAAAGTTGTTACATTGAAAGTTACCTACTTCATTTGGATCTAATAGGAAGGCGTAGAAAGTTCATTTTCTGTTATAGTTTGCTAACAGCTATTTGTGCACCTCAAAAAGGATCGAGTTGTTTTCACACCTAATAGCATAAAATACGGGGATTTACGGAAAGTGAGCTGTACAAACAATCGTTCAACACCTTGGCCATACAATTCTCTCGAGTATTTTCTTTGTATTTTATAAATTTGGTCCCAAAACAAGTTTTCAAAGATTGTAGTTACTTTCTAAATATATTATTTAGCTAATCGATTCATTAATACAGTAGCGTTGATGTAATATTTTACTATTGTTTTATGTATACAGGGTGGTCCTTAAGTAATGACCCATCGAGACACTTTATATAAAATAGATTTTTCACCTCAAAATATTACGATTTAAGCTAACTTACCATAATAAAATGTTGATAATAAAAAAGATACAGGGTGTCAAAGTTGGAATAAAAAAAGAGATATTTTGTAATAATTACAGTGTCTTCAAATGTATCAGCTTAAAAATTTGGAAGTAGATATTTTTGGTTATGAGCACAAAGTATAAACTAGATAGAATTGAATCTGTAGGATGGAGTGTTTATAAAAGTTTCAGCGCTCCTGGTGGATGGACTATGAACTATTTTTTTATATTTTAGCTCTTCATTTGAGGATATTTCATTTAATAGAATAATATACATTATCAGTAAGATATCATGTTTTGTACATATTATACGTAGGTACCTACCTAATAATAATTATAAAATATTTAATAAATTATTTATTTTTAAACATGAACGTATATAATATGGTACACAATATTGGTACTTATAGTATCACCTTATTTTTAATACAAATATTCAAAACAATCTTCATGTTCCGGGTTCCTCTAATGTTCTTCAGAATTCATTTCTTCAGTAATAAACCCCACAGAATGATATGTAATAAGTGAATATATTAAATAAACAGACTTGTCAAAACCAAAAACAGTCACAGCAAATTCATAATTAAAACGTTGCTGAGTTACAATTAAGTTGAACCTCAGTAAGTAACCGACAATTGAACTGGCTCGGTCATCTCACCTATGGCATACTGATGAGGGATAACAAGCCCGAAACCGGTCTGTCTGGTGGAGTGGCCGACAAGGCTTCTTGGCTGTTCACACAGATACTGCAGGTGTAATTCAATGCCGGTCGGGGCATTAGCCCGCGGAATAGTTGTTTCCTGCAGTATCATACAACTTTTTTACCTTAACTTTATCACTTCACACTCTTAAATCTACATTATTTTTGAGGAATAAAGGTACTTGCCATTAGTCTCAGGAATTAACAATTATCGATAAAAAATTGCTTTTCAACAAACGGCTGTATCGTTCATTGTACAATATTTTAACGTAGTAGCCGCCAAAATACCCTTGCAAATTGGATATATTAAAGGTATATCGGCAAATCGATACAATTTTCACTTATGTAAAATGGTATGGATCATAGACAACGACTTTTAAAACTATTGTCAGGTGCTCGGTTGCCTTATAAGCATTTTTTTGCCAGACAATATTAAAAGTAAGAGAAATGAGTTATCATTTCAAATAGCATGATGTAAAAGGTTTAAAATACGTGAGATATAAGTGGTCTGCTTACTTCCTGCTCGGCCTAAGCGGCTCGACTTACAGGAAGCGACCTACATTGCGGCAGGTACTTAACGCAGATCTCTCGCCCTGAGCGACGAGCCATTAAATCTGTAAATCTGTAATCTGTAATTCAATTTGTCCGCGGAGTAGTTGTTTCTTGCAGGATCTCTCTGTGGGTATGGTAGGGTGGAATAATGTTAGCTTGGGTCAATGTGAGAGATTGATGCCGGTTGATATTTGACCGCCCCCCTAATTAATGAGGTTTTCCAGGTTTTCCTCATTCCTGCACTGAATAGTGGTTAGGGCCTACCAACGTAAGTCGTTCCTGGGCGCAAATGCGGCCTGCTTAATAATAATATGCCGCCCTCTCTCCCGCACAAGTCTCCGACTTCTGGGCTAATCCCTGTGATTAGAATGAGGAGTAGAGATATTATTATTATTATAATTACTAGGCCCATACCATCGAGTTTGAGCCACTCTGTGCATTATTTATCTTCTCAGTTATTAATTTTGCCGTTGACGAATTGGTAGCTAATTAGGTGTACATAAGTGTGTACAATTTATTACCTGAATACACAAAACTGACTCACCCTGTACAATTTCATGTGTTATTCCTTGCAGGAAAGACACATCGTTCTTTTGATTTTTCCCAGACAAGGGATCGTTCATTTCCCGCAATATTTGTATTCCCCCTAAGTTTGCGCTAAACGCTTCAAACTTCATCTGTCTTTGTTTGTGCGGCTAAGTTAACAAAAACAAATCACTTAAACAACTTAGCTGTTTGTGGAGTTTCAAGCCCACGACGTGGTTGTTGTTCCAAAGTCCGGTTAAGGCTAAGCAACCAAGCAACCGTAGAAATAAGAAACCGCACTTTCCATTCTGCTGTCAATATTTGATTAAGGAATTTCTGGGGAAACTTTTGGAAGAGGTTTTCTTTCCAGTCCACGTCGAAACGCATATTAATAACGGCGCATAGATTCGACTGAAGTTCCAAGTAAATAGACTTCTGAAGTTACAGGGTGTCCTAAAGTCCCACCTCACAGACTTTTTTCTCTAAGAAATATTTTTAGTACGCCAAAACAAGTGCTCATAACTTTTAGGCATAAACCTAAGCACATTTTTAGAAGAAAATTGCTTTGTGTACACAATGCTATAGCAATCACATGCGAATATTCTATGTTTGCTTAAATAATAATTTCATAATTAGAATAAATTTTGGTTTGTAAAACTTAAATTGTCTGTTAAAACCAGAATGCTTTTATAAAATAGCCTACGAAATTCGTTTATAATGCACGATTATTCACTTTATCGGCAATTTCTACCAGTTTGAAACCCGTCCAGATTCCTTGCTTGAACAGACCTAAAGAAGATGCTTTTTCTTCAAGAAAGTATAAAAACATGGAAAAAATTATAGCAAATGATGCCAATATTATTGGCAATTTCAGAAAACAAGCAAAATTCAATTCGACAAGCTTCGGCTGCTCTTCGTATTTCTAAATCGACGATTCAGTGTTAAAAAGTGTTTGCTTTCATCATTACAAAATGTGCAAATGCTATAGTCGCGTCAAATTAGCATGAAAAATGTGAAAACGAACAACTTTTTGCGGAGAAGTCCGATTGAGATGCGGTTTTCTGCAAAATGTTCAGGGAATTGTTTATAACAAAACGTACATCTAACCTCTGTACGCTCGCAAATTTTTAATTGTTTATTTAACAAATGACCCATTTTTGTTGAACATATGGCAAATGTCACACACGATTCAACGAAAATGTCTGGAAAATGTTCACTCGGGGGTTTTCGGGGTTCCTCTTTATCACTTTGGTGTTAGCTTTATTATTTATTGCTAAATTGTTGCAACTGGGCTAATTAACAAATTAAAAACTCCACCCCCGAAATCACTAGAGAACCGGACGCATATTAAGCATATTATTGGCATATTAAGGCAAACCATCGGCACAAGATTTTTGCAAATATAATTGTTTATATGTTCGATTGCTGCAACCTCGCTAATTAACAAATTAATAACTCTTCTCCCGGAATCGTTAGAAAATCGGATTTTTTTGCAAAAATTCTGGGATCATGGGGAGAACCATCGGCACAAGGTTGTTGCACGAAATTGTTTATTTTCTATTTTTGCAACCTGGCTAATTAACAAATTAATAACTCTACTCCTGGAATCAGTAGAGACCCGAAATTTTTTCCTGGATTTCTGTCCTTTTAAGGCGAACCATCGGCACAAGGTTTTTGCAAATATAATTGTTTATTGTTCAATTGAAATGCTAATTTGATGCGACTACTAACAAATGATGACTGTCATCAAAAGTTAAATGTTATTACTCAAATAATGGTAACTGCTGAGGATGAAAACAACCTCTATAGTCATCCTTTGCACTGCCGAAAGTAAATCCTTAAGAAATGGTAATCGCTGAAATGCCCATCACTGGGCTGATGAAAATCCGCATAGATTAAGTGATGTCCCAAATCAAGGGCATTTGGAAATAAATGTGTGGTGCGGCATGGTTGGGCGGCATTTAGTAGATCCATATTGTTTTCAACACACTGTCAGATAAAAAGGTTTCTACAGTTCTTAGACAAGAGAACTTGCAGGTTTGTTGGATAATAATCTATTACAAATTAGAAAACATTTATGGTTACAATTAGATGGTGCACCTAGTCATAGTTCTTTAACTGTAAGAAATTATTTGAACTAGCACTTTTCAAAACCTTGGATATAACCTAATGGTCCAATACAGTGGCCAGCAATATCGCCGGATTTAACTCCTCTGGATTTTTATTTTGTGAGGGCGCTTAAGAATGTTGCTAAGGTCAAATAATATCGACCAGTTGAAGCAAAATATATTAGCATATGACACATTGACAGGAGATGTAATATATAATAATTATTTACAGTCGAGGAATAGTCTTAGATATCAATGTAAATGGGCGTCATCCACTAGACGTACTGATGAATGAACCAGAAGGAAAGCACAAAGAAGTCATTTAATTGAAGCCTCACCAGACCAACCTCCGTACAATTTCCCGGGAATATTAATGCCCTCTTTTTCTCCCGGGTAACATGAAACGAACAAATTTTTCATGCCGGCAAAATAAACAAGAATATCATTTCTAAACATAGATATCAAATTTATCTTCGCGATTTTAAATAAACTTCTTATCTGAAAAGTAATTTTCAACTCGAGGAGAAGTTTCCCCGTAATCCAGTTAGAGAGAGACGGGAGGACGTATTAATATAAATGCTCAGGATCGGGGTGGGCCGTGACGGACTCCGGAAAAAGTTTTTGACCCTGAGTAACGAGGGTCTAGACAAAACGTCGCTTGAATGAATGTTTACACGAACAAATATTTTTGGAGGTGCGCTTTTATCTGTTCCTTTTTTTCGTGCAATCAGAGCTGATCAGGTTTTGGAATGGATGGGATACTTTTTGTGAAAATTCGCCTGAAACCATTACCAGCCAAACGTAAAATACGTGTAGACCAAATGATGTGGAAGGTGCATTAAAATATCGAATGTCTGAATAAAATTCATAAAAAAAAAGAGAAAATATGTTCAGGATTATGCAAAATCGATCGCGTAGTGAAACCACAGGGATATGCAGGATACTTTTAAATTCTGCAGGTTGCTTATTGGTTTAACACAAAAAGTTTACACATACATATTTAAAAATTATTTATTAACAACTTTTTATACAGGGTGATTCACAACTTATCTAAAAGAATTTGGAAAAAGATGCGTTATGAAAAATGAAGTTAATATTGTCGCGGATTTCCTAACGCGACTTTTTCTTGTACCAGAAAAACAATACTCTGTACACTACTGATCCATTTTCTCGAACGACTCGAACGCTTCTCGTGGATTCCCCATTTTTCCATTCCCGCCTCGATACACGGCATTTTGTTTGTTTACCAGAATCGCGTAGGGACGATCGGGGTAATCTTAGCATTACCTGGTACCACAGTCGTCAAATTGGGTGTGAGTGGGGCAAATTCTGTGACAATATCGTAGCCAGGCGAAACTGAAATCCGATTACCTATATTTTTAACGTTTTTATGATGCGAGTTTTTATATTAGTTTTTCAAATGTCAAAAATTTATGGTGAAATGAAAATGCTTTAGCAGAACGATTTCCCGGTAAACATATGCCAAATGCAGCTACTTTTATCGCGGTGTGTAGTGAGTGCAACTGTAGTGCAACGCGGGTGTGACACGGGAAATTTGCAATCGAATCGTAGAAGAGATGGAAGTCCAGAGCGTCCAAGACGTATTGCAGCAGTGTGACGTATCATACACAAGGCTCAATTATATCCTTACAATGTACAGCGTCTCCAAGCCTTACTAGCAAGGGATTGGACGAGGACGACCGGTACAATGGCCGCCACTATCTCCTGGCTTTACATCCTATGGACTTCTTTTTGTGGGGATATTTAAAAAGTGAAGTGTATCGCACCGAAATGGACAGCAATAACTTACAAATTCAAAACGGACAAGAAGCAGAAACATTTTTGTTTGCTTGTAGAAACGGTGAGATGGGCTCAGAGTTTTGTTGAACATCATGTATGTCAAAATATTTTATTAATTCAAACCGTAATAATTAATAACGGCAAAAGCAGTTGAATTTCTTTCCTTGGGAATTCCTTTCAATTTTTTGTGTACAAAATTGTATTTGTAAAACGCCCAACATTAATTTGTTTTATAGATACGCTCTGAATCACCCTTAAACAGTTTATAAAGAATTTGCTGATTACACGTATTCATAAGTATTGATACTATATACAGAGTGTTTCTTGTGTACAAAATTGTATTTGTAAAACGCCCAACATTAATTTGTTTTATAGATACGTTCTGAATCACCCTTAAACAGTTTATAAAGAATTTGCTGATTACACGTATTTATAAGTATTGATACCATATACAGAGTGTAAGAGATTTGACGGACCTAAATAACTACTTAGTATTTTGGCGCTACAATGACGACGAAACAGTGAAAATCATGGATCTTAACAATACAATTTTAAATGGTTCCTTTGTTTATGTTTACTGAAAACAATAAAAATTTTTATTAAATTAAATATTTGTTTAAATTATGTCTGCGAAATAACATTAGGTATTGCTTTATACTAAAGAAAAATGTTTTCGATTTAAGACTGAGCGTCAGTCATTTAATTTGTTGTAATCAGTTATATACAGATATCGATATAAATATAATTCTTTGCCAAGGTTTATCCCTTTTTTTCTTTAATGGAATACACAGCGATATTTGTAATCAACTAGCTCATTGTTAATTGAATTACTTTTATACCCTATCTGTTGTATTAACAAGTAATCATTATAATGTGTTTTAATTCCAAGAAAATATTTATAAATTTCAGAGTCACTATGATATTAATGTTAATTAAAATAATTAAATTGATATCTGCCTCGTCAATTTTATTTAAATACAAAGGTCTAATAAAATGCGTACATAAAATTTCTATAAAAGGTTCTACTAAGCGAAACGTGCAACCCTCGATTTGAAGAAGTCAAATCAATATGACTTTCCTTGCCTTAATTATAATCCTAGCTCCGGGTTCGCATCTTTTCCTCTTCCTCAATAGCCTACACACTTTCTAAATTGATTTCCTCTCTTCTTCTTTCTTATTTAGATCCACAACACGTACGACTTCATTCTCGATAGGATTGTTTCCTGCTTCATCCTTTTGGGATTTCTAAGTCACAGCCTGCAAACTTACATCCCTCTCTTTAACATCTTTATCTGTACTTTCTTCAACAGATTCGGAATATGAATGGGAATTGGTATGGATATCGGCAGTAGTAATGGGGTATTAAACAATGACTGTAAATGGATGAAGACTATCTATTTAGTTTTGTAAATGATTAAAAGTAGTAGATTGCTGGTTGACATACAGTGGATCCTTTAGTCTTTAGTTTGAAGCCAGTCTAGGCCTGCTATACATGTCTCCTCTAGAACAGTTTCCTGCAGATCTTCAGTGTTGATTCTTTTCTCGACATTGTCTTGGCGGTACTTTAGGCAAGTTGCTGCAAGTGATAGTTGAGAACAATTGTTTCCTAGTCAATCGATTCCTTTGATGGTTTTGCAACACTATCTGATCTATTATATAAATTTCTCTACCATTTCCGCCTTCTCACCGGAAAGGTTTTAGCAGGTGAAGAAGACCGGCTATTCTCCTGGTAACACATTCCGATTCTGTAAATTTTGGCCGTAACCATAAACGAAGAATGTATTTGTATTGAGCAAAATGCATTCGATTCAGTTTCATCCTTTCGTCTTTCAATTGAACAACTTTATTCATATGAAAAATTTTTCTGAAAAACTGTTCTAATTAAGATGTATGTTAACTTTGTTTTGTTTGTAACTGTTAAAATAATAGCAGTCAACCAGGTAGGTACATGCAATCAGGACAAAAAAAAAAACAAATTTTCATCCCTTCCTGTTTTCATTGAACAAATTAATTAATGTATTTTGTTTATTAGTTTATATATCTATATTCTTAAATTTAAATCAATTTTAAATTCAATAGAAATGTTAAAAGTTATAGATTCCCCAGTACATATTGTATTATATAAATTGAATAAAAATATTCCACATCATTACAAGTTATGTTGTTTCTTAAATATAAAGTATATATTTAGAATAAAGAAGAGAAATTTCCACACCACCATTAAGCTAAACTTGGGCAAAAAATTAATTCCACCGAACTTCATTATTACTTTCCATTTATTAAAGTAGATTCAGCCCTTGACTCTGGAATAAGAAATAGTCTGCTGTTTATGTAATTAGAGAAATGTGTTTTGAAAAGCCTAAGTACTCCGCATCTTTGCATAAATTTTTAAAATCGATTTGGAAGTGGTTCTAATGAAAAAGGATGCATAATTTATCTCAGCCGGCAAAAATCTAAACTTCAGCAAAAAGTAAGATCGAGTAATTAAAAAGTTTTTAATAAGGAAATAAGTAGGCCTTGGAAATTTTAAGGGATGTATAACTTCAATTACAAATTATTAAAAAGCATAAGTTTTGTTTAAGAATTTGTTAAAACTGAAATTATTATTGTGACTTACAGCTAGCAAAACACGACGATTTATGTTAATTTTCCTGTATGCAAAAATGCTACGTAAAAAACGAAAAAGCGTTAAATTATTAAAATAAAATTTGTTGTATGAAAATATGCAGGGTGATTCAGAACTTATACAAAAAAATTTAATGTACAGGGGACTTTTATAAATACAATTTTGTAAAATAAAATCAAAAAGAGCAGTTCCAAAATGATTTAAAAATATACTTCTGTGCGGCGCTGGAAATTGGTTCTTAAAACCCGACCATGCGCAAGGCAAAGCATGCATAAAAATGAACGAACAAAAAATTGAATAAATTTCGCAAAGAAATACAAATATAATTTTATAATACCCACTTCATATTAGCAAATTCCACTACTTTTACCGCTATTGTTATTATTAATTAATAAAATTACTTTGTGCATGCGTTTAATTATTAAAATAATTTGACATATTGATGTTACAACAACTGTTTAAAATTTGGTCCACCAACGCGTAAACATATTTGAGCCCCCCTTACCCAATTTCTACAAACTAACACAAGTGATTTTGATTTCGTAAGTTATTGGTAGTAGGGCCATTTGAAATCGTCTGAAAATAATAAAAATTGTTGCCGACCTATTTTAGATTTTGGTGTAACTTTGAAAAACTCTACTCTAGGGTCCCAAACAACAAAATTTACACGAGTTTGATTTTTACAAGCGCTTGTTTCTGCCTATTTAAATAAAGACTCTTAAAAATTGCTATTTTTAAGCTTTATTAATTTTTGCTGTCAAATTTTTCTGTTTGAAGATATTTGAATGATCAAGACTCAGAGTGGGAAAGATAGTAGTTTCAGTGTAAATGAAGATAATTGGCTCGGACGATCCCTTTGAATAACAGCAGCGTGCTGAAAATGAGTGTTTTTAGTCATTTTTCGTGAATTTCAATCGACTCTAGCGTCTTAACTGTTGAGAGTTAAAAAATCATGCTCCGCGGGAATTAAGTATACATATCATAGACAAAATTCAGCCACAAGTTGACTTGAGTAGCCCACTCTTTATAGAAGAAAACTTTGCTTGATGTTTAGAAATTTTTAAAAATCCCAATATTCAGGCTATGAAACGAGCGTGTTGACTGCGAGATATAAATCTGATACTCACAGAATCTACTGTTCATACCTTCAACTTTAAATGACTATATCACTTGTTTTGTTATTTTCATGTTTCACATGTATACTTAATTCTCGCGGAGCATGAATTTTTAACTCTCAACAGTTAAGACGCTAGAGTCGATTGAAATTCACGAAAAATGACTAAAAACACTCATTTTCAGCACGCTGCTATTATTCAAAGAGATCGTCCGAGCCAATTATCTTCATTTACACTGAAACTACTATCTTTCCCACTCTGAATTCCGTCTTGATCATTCAAATATCTTCAAACAGAAAAATTTGACAGCAAAAATTAATAAAGCTTAAAAATAGCAATTTTTAAGAGTCTTTATTTAAATAGGCGGAAACAAGAGCTTGTAAAAATCAAACTCGTGTAAATTTTGTTGTTTGGGACCCTAGAGAAGAGATTTTCAAAGTTACACCAAAACCTAAAATGGGTCGGCTTTGCCAATTAGACGATTTCAAATGCAATGACCCAGTAGCTATGATACGTCCGCGTAAATCGTCACTAGTACTATAAATCAATCGCAGAGCGATTCATATGCGGATATCCTTTTCCCCACTGCGGCAATTGTGAGACAAGAAATCTATTTGCATAGGAGTTGTTCTTCGAGAATCACAGTCCTGGTCACGTGGCTTGTAATCATTTATGAAGGCACTGTACTTCATTTTTCAAATATCCCGACGTAAAGAAGTCCAAAGGATTTAAGGCAGATGATGTGGCCATGATACGGTCCTCCTTGTCCAATTAATCGCACCCCTTGAACTTCATTAGAGTACTCACACATTTTGTCGAAAATAAGGCGCAACACCATCGTGCAAGAACCACATTTGGAGTCAGACAGCTAAGGACACATCTTCCAGAAGTCCAATCAGATCATTTCGAAGAAACTCGAGATACTGAACCCCATCTCTATGATTTGGTAATATGAATGGTCTAATCAAGCGATCATCCACAATCTCTGCCCAAACATTTAAGGAAAATCGTTGCCGGATCGCATAACATTTATAATACTCGTGTTAAATGTTATGCATCCCTTTTCGAGTAAAAATAGCTTCATCTGTAACTAACACGTCAACTATAAATCTGAGATTTTGTTGCAGCAACCATTCACAAAATCTAATTCTAAAGGAATAATCCCTTGAATGCTTGGACACGCTGTACCTGGTACAGTTATAATTGAGCCTCATTTATGATACGCCACACTGTTGATTGGGACATTCCTTGTACTTGTTGAGCGATTTGTTCGGCATTTATTCGGGGTTTCTCTTCAAAAATCTCTAAAATGTGTTCCTCAGTAAATGTCTCAGTTAATAAAATATACTTTTTGTGTGTGTGTGTGTATCTGATTGTCACAATTTTGTTTCTGGTTAAAGCTAATACTTACTAAGTAAATTCAGTCTCTTCCAAAATGTTGATAGCTCTTACCATTTAGTTGGAAGAACATCCTTTCATGCAGATGGGTCATAACAATTATTGTAAATTGAGGAGGAGCACCAACGTGCATAAACCACATTTCATTCCTTATAAGTAGGAGTACATTTTCTAGTTTCATCGGGTAACATTGTTTGTAAGAGAGGTAATTTAAAGTGGTTAATTGTTAGGCCAATCAAATCTCAATTAGATTCCGAACCCATGACTAAAGACAAATGCATTACAGAATTTGACTTTGTTCTATAAGCTGGCAATGTGAAAAACAAATTGATATAGAATAAACAGAAACTTGCTTGTAGTAATATCCGAAAAGGTGGCACGACCAATTGCAAAAAATCATAAAAATGTTCTCTAGGAGTGCTTATAAATACTTTGTTGTCCATTCGAGACTTCTAATCTAATTTTATCCAGCTCTGTCTCGGTGATTTATATTGACTAAAATAACTACCGCGGGGTTAAAAATATTGAGACACACAATCGACCAAATAAACAACAGCTGTATAAATTCTTGTGGTGAATTTTTAAAAATGATAATAAAGTATTCAGAATGCTAAAATAACAAGAGTTGGGAAATTTTACTTTTCGAAAAATTTAAAGTGGATGGATATTAGATTAATCTTCCGAAGGTAATATGTCAGAAGTGACAAAACATATTGTCAAATTCATCTTTTAATTATAATTTGCATAGGTCCTATTTTTATACAGGTATAATTTAATATTAGTAAATTTGAAGTTTGCGGAAATTCCAGGTAACACAACATACACAATGAGATGTTTACCACAAAAATATAACAAATTTAACATTACCATATTTATATTCAAGATATTTAATAATATAATAATAATAATATCTCTACCCCTCATTCTAATCACGAGGATTAGCCCAGAAGTCGAAAACTTGTGCAGGAGAGGGGGCAGCATATTACTATTATTATAAAGCATGCCGAATTTACGCCCAGGAACGACTTACGTTGGTTAAGCCCTAACCACTATTCAAAGTAGGAATGAGGGAAACCTGGAAAACCTCATTAATTAGGGGGTAGTCAAAGATCAACCGGTATCAATCTCTCACATTGTCCCAACTCAACATTCTTCCACACTACCATACCCGCAAAGAGGGTGCCAACCCTCTCAACAAATATAACTTATATACGGTCTACCGGCTGCGGGGGTCGAACCCACAGCGATTTAGTCATCTCGTATCAACGCGACGGATATTTGACAAATTAGGCCAAAGACAGAGTTTGATCACCTTTCAAGTATCGTAATATGAAATTATAATACGAGTATCATGACGTTATAAGAAGTTTGTAATATAACTACAATTTTAATACAAACAGCAATCTGGTAGTTTCTGAAAGTATTTGTCATATTTGCCACTCTAGTGTCGATGAGTTCAGACAAAGATGTTGCTTCAGACGTAGAATTTGCCGATAATGCAGCTATAACTATTGCTACCTATCAAATCTCAAAATAGGTTCGAAATCCACAGTAATCGAGTTGATGATTGATGCAACATATTTGATGTATCGGAAATGTTGCAAAGTTACTATCCATGTAAAGTCAAAAAACAAAACAATCGCTATTGTGGACACATTATTTCATACTAAGGACAACAATCTCCATGCGAAAGAATATTGACTTGAGCAAATATTTTCAACTGTTACCATGTTTAAAGTGTAAAAGTAAAGGCTAGTAGTCACTAATATCTAATATTCCCGAAGGAAGCTAATGATGATCGCCATTTGATGATGTAGATAACATTCTCTGGAAGTAGTAAGAGTGTAATCTTTAATACGAGAAATAGACGTGATGGAAATGTTTAAGCTCGAATTTCCGATGGTTAAATCTGTGTTTGACCCCATGATCTTCTTTGCTATCTGTTTTTATTCTCAACATAGCCTTCTCCCATTGGGGGCTGCATATCTGCACCACCGTCAACCAGAATGATAGCTGAGGACCTTCTAAAACAATGTCCAATGTATTCTTGGGGATTCTTCAATCCAAGCTTTGTTGCAATCATTTTCGGGGTGCTTCCAAAAGTATTACCTCCGGCAGGCTGGGAGGTACACTTTCCTTGTCTGTAAAATACAAAAAACCTCCTGTGAGTTACATTAGGAGGACAGAGTTTAGCGTTATTTTCGAAAAACATTTAAACAGTTGATACCTGCCATATTTCCTTCTGTTATAACGAATTCTGGAAAAAATTTTGTTTTCGTGCATGGAATCACAATTTTTTATATAGAGATAATTATACTGAATATGCTTAGTTAATTCTTCGCGATGACAGGGTACAAAAAATCCGATTATCACAGCAACAACCTTCATGAATAAATCTGTTTCGTCATTTGCAGGATTTAGAAACATATATTTCTTCCTTCATCATTTCCCCATCATTTCAAAAATGAGATTAGTTGAAATCTGCCTATGTCTTGATTTTTCTTCACTGAAATCATAGTTCTCAACATTGAGTAGTGAGTCCATAGTGTAGATGGTTTCTGAGAGCGTTTCTTTCTGCAAAAATAAGCCAAAAGAACTCCAACTCATACCGCGCCTTGGATTTTGTCGGAACTAGGTTTGAGATCGCTTCATTTCCGCTGCTTCTAGGTTTGTTCCAACACAGCAAGAATCGATTCCGAACCGTCCAGAATTAGTTGTTAATGTACTCTCGGCGAATGCGACATAAGACGGTGTTGGTCAAACATTTTTTACGGTTCTGAACCAGTTCTCGACGTCTGTTGGAACAGACCTTATATATCAGAATCACTCAATTTGAAAACGCTTTATATATTTATGGGTTTGTCTTGCAAAATTTTTACAAAAAACATGCGAAAGGTAACATAAGAAAACTTGAACTCTATACTTAATAGCAGGTACTTTTTTCTGTCCATAGAAAATACACCAGCTTCTTGTCGAGTCATTTTCTTTGATGTTAATAAATGAGAGTAGATAAAATTTGTTCAATATTTTATAAATTCATATTACTACACTTATATTGTAATAGTATATTACACTACTAGGTTGGTAAGTGGGGTATAACAAAATCAAGAAAAAGATTTTGTTACCCACAACAACCGTACAGTGTATAACGTTTTTCGCACAATCGCATTTATCAAATAAAATAATAAAAAAATTATTTTGATTGCTGAAATGGCGTGGCCTATCTAGCGTGTATTGAATTTATTTTGTTGGAAACCAAAAAAACAATTTGAAGTTTGAACAATTTTGTGTTTTTTTTGTCAAAACTGTGCTTATAATGGCTGATAATGACGATTCAGAGGTAAATTCTTACATTGAAGAATCGTATCAAATAGGTTTGGGTCATTAATTCCCACAAAATCAAAGGTGAGGTATGAAAAAGTCTATGATACCTTCAGGAAATGGTTGAATGAGGAGAAAGCGGAGATATCTGAAAAAACTTTGCTGGCTTATTTTGTTTAGAGAAATTTAAGATTGAAGTCTCCGGGAAGCTTATGGGCAGAGTATTTGCTATGCTTAAAAATACGATCAACTTAAATAATGGTGTCGATATATCGCAATTTAAGAAGTTAGTAGAATTTCTAAAGAAAAAAATATTGGACATCACGCGCAAAAATCAAAGGTATTTACCAGATAAGAGATGAACAAATTCCTGCTGGAAGCCCTCCATGAAACCTATATTATGATGAAAGCAGTGATGATACAAATTGTTCCTTTAATTTTTACAATAAATGAGCCCAGCATTTGTTGGTGAAAAAAATTACTGATTTTTACTTACCGCATTAATGCTGTTATGAACTCAAAGAACGCTATTATTTTTTTTTTTTTGATTTCTATGGAAACAAGTCACAGTGTTGTTGTATATTAAACTTACAGAATGTGTCAACAATGACAGCAAGTGCATATTTCAGAACGGTTGTGCGAAAATAACTATAATAGTAATACGAAGTTACAAATGTTTGCTTCTTCGTTAGAAAACACCCTAGTTTACTATCATACTGTACAAAGTATTTCATGTAAAAGAATTTGTTTTTTCACGCCTTCGAGGGCAATGACTATTTTGTTAAATCACACCGTTATTTTTAATTTATATAAATATACTAAAGGCGATAAACCCGTCCAATTTCTAATTTAATTAAATTCAAAATGTCTACTTGCTGAAAGCTTTACAAATTTCACAAAGATCGCCGAATTTCAGTGCCTCTGAACAAAGTGATGTGATTATTTGCATAAAGAACGAAAAGGTTACAAACGGAAATGTACGACTTTACAGTAATAGTTCCCTCAAGATTTTTCTGAAGCGTTACATCTACCCGAATGTTATGTACTACACAGTCAACATAAAACGCATTCGCATTCCCTATTCAAGTTTCCTAAAAATTATACAGGATGTAGTTATTCGGTAAAAACTGGTGTTCTCTATACCTAACTGACTTACTAATTTGATAGAGTCGAATATGAAGCAGGTTTTTGAAAAATCTTTATTCCTTTTAAATAAATATAACAATTTTTATGGGAAGTGGTTCTGCACTATGTTCGGTGACAAAAAAAACAGAACGGCTTGGACTCATAAAAGTACAAATAAACAGAAAACAATACTGAAGATACAAATACTATGCTAAATATTTTTTCTGACTTTAATCAAGTGTGTTTCTTATGTACTTCGATGCGCTGATCTGAAGTCTATTGAGCTGTATCACTCACAGGTTTTACAAAAATCGCGAGAAATAGCTGGAAAATGTGCAAAACCGTTAAAAATCATCAAAGAAAAAATATAGTATGTAGGTACTTTTCACCAAATTCATTTATCTTTATGTATTTTGATGCACTGAATCTGAAGTCCGTTTAGCTCAACTTCTTAAAATTTTGAGTAAATCTCTAAAAATCGCAAAAATCTCGTTAGTAAACGCAAAAATATCGATATATTTTTTTCTAACCTTGATCGATTATGTTCCTTATGTATTTCGATGCGGTGAATTCGAATCTGAAGTTTATTGAACTGTATCACTCACATATCTTTCAAAAATCGTAAAAAATAACTGGAAAATGCGTAAAATCATTAAAAGTCGCCAAAGAAAAAAATGGTATGTACTTTTAACCAAACGCGCCTTTTTTATGTATTTTAGTGCACTGAATCTGAATCTGAAGTCCGTTTAGCTCAAAATACTCTTAAAATTTTGAGTAAATCGCTAAAAATCTCAATTTTTTTTTCTAACCTTGATCAATTGTGTTTCATATGTATTTCGATGCGCTGAATTCGAAATCTGAAGTCTATTGAGTTGTATTATTCATAGGTTTTACAAAAATCGCGAGAAATAGTTGGAAAATGCGTTAAATCATTAAAAATCGCCAAAGAAAAAAATGGTATGTACTTTTGACCAAACGCGCCTATCTTTATGTATTTTGGTGCACTGAATCTGAATCTGAAGTCCGTTTAGCTCAGATACCCTCCAAATTTTGAGTATATTGCAAAAAAATAGCGGAAAATAGCAAAAAACACATTAGTCTCGGCTGGAAACTATTTGTCACGATTTTTTCAAACTTTGTGGGTGATGCAGCTCGATAGACTTTAGATTCAAATTCGGTGTATCGGAATACATAAGAAACACACTTGATCAAGGTCGGAAATTTTTTTACAATTTTGTCGCTCTCACTAACTTGATTGTTTGCGATTTTTGCTGCTTTTGCGATTTACACAAAATTTTTAAAGATATGAGTATGATCAACAGCGCAGACTACTTTATTCTTGTGTGCGGGTATATACGGTAATATCGCTATAGTATTAATAATACATTAGAATAGCTTGGTAAGCATAGAAGTTTATAAACTGCTAGATAAACATCATTATAATTTTTAAATTATAAAATTTTTTATTTAGAAATTTCTTATTTACATTTTTAAGACTTTATTTCCCTATTATCGAATTTAAGAGTGTAATAACTTATGTGGAAAATTTAATCATGCATACTAAAATCTAATATCTGAAAATTCTATTTTAAAATATATTTGGGCCAAATATACCCATGTATAAATCTTTTTATATTTTTTTATCTAGTAGATATAAGAAATGTCAAAGCAAAGCCTGCCAACAAGTGTATATAGGTGAGAGTGGGGCAACACAATGTTTAAATGTTCATAGAAAAAAAATGTTATAACAGTTAAATTATTTCACAAATCATACTGCTATTATCTGTATTTAATACAAAATTGATGAATTGATGATGAGTGGTATTAATACATAATATATGAATGTTGCTTCGCTTTACCCTAGCAGGGCAGAGTATTGATTCGCGATATATAGGGTGATAATAATAATAATAATAATAATAATTTATTTACCCAAAGAGATACAATAAGAAATGCATAATTGGAATAATATGTAATACAAAAGTGAAAACATATTGTAAACTTAATACTACTCGTAAATTAATATATATTGTACATACAAAATCACATAATACTGAATAAAATCCAATCTCAGGCAAATAAATACAAATCCACAGAAGGCATTGCCTTGTACGTGGGAAGTAATATTATGTGTAAAGCTACAAGCACGTTGAAAAGAGTAGGTATACAAATATACAAAATTATATAGTATTGAGTGTTAAATTATATTTTTAATGTAGTTATAAACCTGTATCCTAGACAAATTGTGTATCCATTGTTTTACCTTATTTTTAAAAAGTGTTCCAGAGTTAATGGCTTTCAGCTGCGGGGTAACAGGTTATAAAATTTAGGTCCAAGATAAGCATAATTTCTTTGCAAAATACTTTTTCTGGTCTAGGGACTTGCTTAGAACCGATTTTATATCTAGTGTCATAATTATGTTCAATATTTAATAGTTCGTGTCTACATTTATATTGTCTAATTAAAACTCTTAGGAAAAACAGCTGTCTTGAATCCAATATTCGTGTTTCTGCATATAATTTTTCAGTGGAATACATATATGGTTTTTTGAATATGATTTTAATTATCCATTTTTGTATAACTTCTAATTTATGCATAAAGTTATCAGCTGCTCCACCCCAAGCAGTAATACCGTAAATGAGATGAGACTCAACCAGTGCATAGTACAATGTACGCATTTGTTCTATGTCTAAAACGTTGGCAAGGTGTTTAAATTTATATAAAATACATCTAATTTTATTTATAACATAACTAATATGCTTCTGCCATTTCAGGTGACTATCAATATATAAACCCAAGTATTTAATATATGGCGCTACAGTTATAATTATATCTGGGGAAACTGTCAATGAGGTGTAAGAAGGTAAGTTATTAGAGTATGAGGTGAAAGGAATGTAATGAGTTTTTTCAGTGTTGATTGTTAATAACCTCTGACTAAACCATTCAGTAATTATTAGAAAATCTTCTTCTGCTAGTTTTTTCAATTCTTTCCAATCATTTGCTTTATAAAAAATCGCAGTGTCATCTGCAAAACTCACCACATCACCTTTCACGTCTAGTTTGAATAATTCATTTAAGTAGATGTTAAATAATATTGGACCCAAGACAGTTCCCTGCGGAACACCATAACTTACTGTTTTATATTAAATGTATGTGTCATTTATTCTTACGCATTGTTGTCTGTTTGATATATAGCTCTTTATAAGTTCATATGAGTACCTCTGAAACCAATTGACTCTAAAACATTTAAAAGATGAATATGACTCACAGTATCGAAAGCCTTAGTCAGATCAACGAAAATACACAACGCTGGTTTTTTTTCATCAATAGCTTTGGCAATATTAGATGTTACATAAGTTATTGCATCTTCCGTCGATCTGCCATCCTTAAAACCATACTGTTTATCAGACAGTAGTATATTTATTCAGGTATTCAACAATTCTCATCTTAAATATTTTTTCAAAATTTTTTGCAATATTTGATACTAACGATATTGGTCGATAGTTAGTCATATTCATCTCATCTCCTTTTTTATAAATAGGCTGTATCACGGCAGTTTTGAAAGAAGTTGGACAAATTCCCTTTTCAAACATTAGATTTATTAAATGCGTTAAAGGACTAGCTATTAGATTAGCAATTAATTTTAACGTTTCCGCTTTAATAGCGTCAATTCCAGGTGCCTTTTTGTTTTTTAAAGTACTAATAATCTTTAATACCTCTGCTCTATCTGTATTGAATAAAACAAACGAATTAGCAGCATTCCTGTTTTTGCTTTTAAAATTAATTTTTTAGTATTATTTTGTATGTTTTCTGCAAGGTTCTTTCCTATGTCTGTAAAATACTCAACAAAATTATTAGCTATTTGTTTTTTATCTTTACTGGTGTTTTTATCTACCAGCTTAATTTCATTTATGTCACTATTTTTATGATTTTGCAATAATTTATTTAAACTACGCCACAAATTTGTATTACTATTTTTATTTTGGTTTATTTTATTTTGATAATATTGTTTTTTGTTATTTATTTATATGTAAAAATATTCCCTAAATATTGCTAAATTGAATGAAACTAATTAGTTATATTCAGAAAATAATTGAATATGCCAAATTTGCTTAAATGTATTTAAAAATTTATTATTGAAGGTTATGTTGTTCATTTCTATACAATGCTAACTCGACGAAATATTTCGCAACACAGACTGTTTTTCCGTTGTCGGAAATATAAAACAGTTTCCTATTTCTACAATATATATGAAAATAACTGTACATATACCTTTTTCTGTTTACTAATTTTGATAATAAGAAGTTTGTACTGTTACAGTTAAAATAATGTATCAAGAAATTCACTTTTTTAGCAATTGTGATGTTGACAATCTAAATATTAGATACTATCCTGCTCATAAATTTTACAGCCATCAACAAAACAATAAGATCTAGGAGAAGCCATTGGCACGTTCAATAAAATTAACTTATAGACACTGTATATCATACTGACGCAACATATTCGATGTCAAATTGGTAGACAAGGAGAAGTGCATCGACAGGAGGGAGAAACTTTAGGCGCCAAATGAAGAATAAGCCGGCTTATTATGTCTGTTAATATTAGCTGCATCGTCAACTGTGCCAGTCGACTGCACAAAGCATGTTACTTCAATTGTACGAAGCGTTGATGGCACATAACTATTATACAGTATGTAATAGGTCTACTTGTTTATGTTTCCTGGTACATTGACTAGGCTTAGAAAAACTGACAGCTTGCAATATTCTATATGTATATCGGAGATTAAAGCATATTTACCGTTGAAAAGAAGGTCGAACGTAAATTGTTTAGTTTTGCTAATGCGATGTTTTCCTATTTTTCAGGTTTATAAAAATAAAAAAGATCATTTGTATATAAACTGACCTGATTGATTCCTGAAATTAGTGACTTATTTTCTCGTTGAAACTATAAAGTCGAATATTTTGTCCAAAATGCTAAGGTTGCTCGTATAAACAGTGTCAAGTACATGATTTTATTCCTAACAGTACATACAGTAAGGTATTTTCAGATGCCATATATTTTATTCCACCTAAGTATTCCATGGATTTTTTACCCTACAATCTCCAAACTTCAGTCAAATATAAAGAATATTTTTATGTAAATGTTCTCTTTGAACTGTCACCAAAAAAATATCAAGTTACGGGGTGATGTTTTGGAAGCGACATGGTATAAACTATGAAATGTTCGTAAATGGAGTTTCAGATCCTACTATTTTATTATTTTTTTTGTAATGTTTAAAAAAAATCATTCACTTCAAACCTCTCTTTTGTAAAACAAGTTTCGAAGCGCAGCTGCGTTTTCTAATAATATTACTTCCACTTGTTTTTCGTTTTATAGTAGGCTCTGTACTATAATTTAAGCGAGACTTTAAAATGTTGGTTGAAAATACATATTCCTTAGTTTTATTTATAATCACTATCACGGCTAATTGCGCTCCAAGGAGTAACACATCAGTGGCGTAACATCAAGTACCTTACCACATTAAAACACATTTCAAAGTGTCTACAAATAACTCTGTAGAATATTAGCGTACGATTTCATTGTGCTGTCTACATTATTCCTTCAGTTTCTTCTAAGTAAATATAGAAAATTGTTACTAGGCTGTTCTCTTTGAATGTAGAAGGCACTTTCATTGTTTTACAAACTTTTACTTACTTCCTAATAACGCCGACCCTCATTACGAACTTTTATGGACATTAAATTTTTCAGCAGGGGAATTGGAAAAGTGCAATTATGTTTTACAGCGGTCAGTACTGAAATTACTGAAATTTTCTGTAGTTGTTACGACCTGTGGACAAAATTGAATGCCGCAAACTTGACATTGTATTCTACGAAAAAGCAAATGAACCTGTAACATAGTTAATTTCAGGACTTTCTTATTTTACTATACAGGGTGTTTATAAGTAGAGGTCAAAAACTCATAGGCTTACTCCATGGCCAAAAATAAAGATTCTTTGTTATATAAATAGGTCTTAGGACAGCTAATGTCAGTTTTTAATTTTTAATTTCTAAACTGCTTGAGATAATTTAATCAAATTCGGTGTGTATATTTAGTATTATAGTAGGTATGAAACAAAGAATTACCAGCTTTAGAAACTTACCAGTGGCGGAGGTGTAGGTATCATAGATCGTTATTTGCCAAAAAAATATATCACCTTGTATAATGTTACAAATAAAATAGGTCATCACAAGCGCCATTGTATTATCTTCACTTTTTGTTTCTTTACACTTGTTTGTATTCCAAGACGATTAACAACAAACTTGATTTAGTTGATCAAGTGCATTTTTACACAGTTACTTAAATTATTTAAACATATCCTGGGGAGGCCATGCAAAACAATAATAGTAAGGCGTCATCGTATTTAATATTGTGTATTGTCAAACTAAGCTTATTTTTTAAAAAGATTAAATTTTAATAATGGATTGTGCATATTCAAATGCTGAAATGGCCAATAGGTTTACATATATAAGTTTGAGTATTGCTAAACGCAAGGTCATGACATTTCATAGAATTTTTAATATCGTGAATTTTGATTAAACTATCGATAATGCTGTGCTTGGCCGTGTTTATGAGGTGAAGGACCTGGGCGTTACGTTTGACATCAGACTGTCCTTCTGCAGTCACGTTGCAAATATTACTAAGGAGGTCAAATTGCTGGGATTTGTTGTTCGAAACAGTAGAGATTTTAATTCTTTGGGTAAGATTTCTTTGCTTTATTTCACGCTTGTCAGAAGTAAGCTAGAATACTGCTGCTTTGTTTGGAACACTCATACATCCACATATGCTGACATGTTGGAGTCTGTACAGAAAAGGTTTCTGAAACTTATTTAAAAAATATCATATTTATCCCATAACAAATTTTGAATACAATCTGATTTTAAGTGATTTTCCTATCATTGCCTTAGTAGTCCTATATATCTAACATGTAGAATTCTTGAGACCTTTGTAACTGCTGATATATTTTCCGTCACTTTAACAACAATTTAAGCAACATTTAATTTCTGTGCTATATAATTAAAGTTACAATTTATTTTTTTTTTTGTTTTTTCTATATTTATATTGTATGCAATTTAGATTAGTATGTCTGTGTATATTATGCTGTTGTTAATATGCTAAGAATTTATATATTTTTTCACTTATTGTACTGCCTTTTTCACTCATGACTGTAATACTCCCTAAATATATAATATATATAAAAATATCAAATTCCATTTAAAATAAGCGGGTTGACGTCTACTTCCGGTATACTTAACCGGAAATGTCATTTTGTTTTGGCTCAACAGTGCTGAAAACCCCTAAACATGAAAATTCATATTTCTGTCATTTCCGGGTTCCTAAATACGTCTAATAGACACTCATTGTGGGACATCCTGTATAGTCACAGTAATTGCAATAAGTGCAACAATTTCAATTACTGTGACTATAAAGCATAGCCATCTTTGAGAGGAGTTTAGTTCGAATTATAACGAACATAGCTACTTGATTCTCTTTCAGTGTAAGTACCTTGTTTCCAAATTACGTCCTCTATAAGCTCGTAGAGACCATTTTTTACTGCTCATTGTGAATAAGTTTACCCTTATAATGGTCCCGTACCCCGACCGGCGAAAATCGCCGGTTGTTTTTCCATTTTCCGTTCGTCCGCATAGTGGTAGGTTAAATTTAAATCACCAAGTAGGAGACATATTTTATAACTCTGTGCATTACTTGAGTTTTAAAATAGAATGCGGCTCGCGAAATAGGTGTTTGACACAGTCTCCCGGGTCGCCACTTTCAAGTTAGTTCACTGTAAGAAAAATTCCAGTTTTTTTTAACTGAATATATCAAGTAGGCCTCGCATAAGATCGTATTTAAGTACTAGACTTTATGTTACATATTCCAGGCATATTTTATAGTGCTCGAATATTTCAGACCACTTTATTTGGTGAGATATTTATTTTTTATAATTATTTATCTTGGGGAGAGTGTGATGTGCAAAATTAATATATGACGTAAATAATTGCTTGATATAAACAAGTGGTGAAGGTATGTAAGGAATTTGTTTTATGAGGAACAGCCTTGCTTTATATTTAATATTTTTTTTTTCATATATCTATTTGCTTACAAAAGTTCTCCAAAAATGATTACCAAAGATTTTACTTAAGGTATAAAGCAAAACAAATATTTTTTTATTTATTGAATTAAACATGCATTTGAAGAAAAACTTCTAACCCATTTTTTTAACTTTGTCACTTATGATAGTTTTTATAGTGGAAAAATTAAAAATCAAATATAATGAAGTGGTTCCTTTTGAATTTGTAATTTCCAGCAATTTCCAGTTTTTTCTAATCCAATTCCGTTAAAATTTCAGGTTTATATTAACACATACAGTTAAAGATACTCGTATATCTTTAAATTTACCCACTGCCTTTAGTTTATTCTTTCTCAGTACTCAGTGATTAAAGTTAATTAAAAATTATCAGATGCATAGACAGTAAAATAATAATGGAAAAGCCGAAGATTAGGGGGTTATATGATCCAACTCCTAATTTTCATCTTAAACTATAAGCTAAGTGAGAATTGAAATAGACAAAATAATATTTTAACTATACAAAATTCGATTCATAAATTGTACATGTATAGACATAAGGTTACATGTATGACATATATATGTCCCGACAAAAAAACCACCATGTCCACAAAATTTATTTTATCTACAAACGTCAGTAAAGGCATAATTTTTAAGCCATACTATCAGTATATAAAATGCCATTTTATAGCACTGGTGTTAAAAGTAAGTAGTAATTATTTCTGTGAAACCAGGATATAGATCAAAGTTATCCATTGACGTTTTGGACAAAATTTGCTCTTCTTGTTTTGTAATAAGTCTTCTATATAACCCTCCATACTTCTATCCATCGTGTCTCTTAATTGTAGCAAGATTAACACGAAGATCGTCAAGTTCAATGTCCAGTATAAAGATGAAAATCAGGCAAATTTAGAAATTCAGCAATATGGGCAGGCATCTTACTAAATGTGTTGACTCCAACTGGAGTCGTGGCACAATTATTCTTAACGTATTTGATGAAAATTCTTGAATGACTAGTGTTTGCTGGACAAACTGGTAATGTTCCCCAATCTTCAATATTATTAAATGCACAGTTTTTTCGATGACAGGCTCCAAATACACTGAAAATTTCGGTATGTTTCATCCCGCGCTTCTGCGAGAAATTTGTCGATTTGTTTCCTGGTCAATAGTTCAAAAAGTCTTCAAAAAGCAACAAGCTTGTAATATTTGCTTATGTCCTGATTCTTTATGTTTATCATCGCTTACAACATGGAGTAACTGACCAAAGATTTGCCGATTTTCATATTTGGAAGTATTCCAAAAGCATTTTAGTTTCATTAAACTTGTCACCAACATATTTCAGATCACACCATCTCAAGCCACGATTGTACAAAAAGTCCTACTGTTGCTTTGATTTGCCAAGCAATAACTCAAAAGTGGCTGGAAAAATTCATTTTCTTGATCACTTCCTTAGCAACAATAAACTTCATGGACAATTATATTTCAAAATGACATTTTTTAAAAGTAATAACGTAAGGAATGCGTTGATTTGTACTTTTAATGATGATTTATAGAAATAAAATGTATATGATATATGTGATAAAAGTGATTTTATTTTGTTCGAAAGGATGAGACCACACTTCCTTTCTCATAAAATAAAACGTCACTTTTAGTGCTTATATCATAAATAACTATTTAAATTAAATTTCAAAAACCATGTTACTCTAATAGTATGCGTGAATTGATGCTATTGAAACTGTATGAGCTATCGTCCGTGAATTTAAAGACAATAATAATAAAGACTATAATAAAATTTTAATAATTAATTTGAAAATCTATTATTCTCTCCAAGATTTCTGGTAAGACAAACTGGTATGACATAAGTACGTGCTACCAAAAAAAATTTCGCCAAATAAAGTGGAATCGTTACCAGCGAATCAAGATCATTGCGCTCAATGCGTGACGTCACAGCTTTGGTCAGACTGGGCAAATCAAAAACTAAACCCAAGCTATCATAGTCAATTCGACAATCGTCTCCAGACCAATCATGTGACGTTACACCATGCGCTTTGATCTTCTTGACTCGCTGATAACGAAGTAATCTTCAAGGTCTACTTGACATAACCTCCAACCGTATCAGGCAGACTAGAGCGCGAAGATGAGCGGGCCTTTCAAGAGAAGACCGTCCCTAAAGAGCTTGCCCCCCATCAGCCTGCCGCCGGGGGCCATCCGCAAAGGCTCCATCCGGCGGCAGTCTTCGGTAGGCCTGGGGCTTAAGTCTACGACGACAGCCGCCCCTCAGGAGGTACCATGGGACATGCTGGACAGGCTGTTGCTGCCCGTGGTGTTTTGCCACGCGGCTGCTGTCATTCTGAGCAACGCGCTGAACGTGCTTCATATATCAGAGGTGACTACGTTCACCCTTTTCATATGGTTCACGATAGTGACGATAGGAGCTGTGCTGTTCTATCATAACTTGAAGGTAAGTGACTAGTATAAATGATTGCAGGCATTGCTATCTGGATTATAAGTTAAGCTAACAACAATGCCGTCTGCATTTACTATAAGAGACTACCAATGACAGCGATGTCACTAAGTGGTGACTCATCAAACGTAAGGATGAATAAGTTTGTTTGGAAGTATATTTATACTGAAATTTCCTTGCTATGTCCAGCGTTCAACACTTCAACTTTCTGCTGCCGTTTGATCGTTATAATGTCATATTTGTTGTTGTTGTCAGACTTATGCAGTGGCCCCAGTAGGTTTCCACATTAGAAAGCTTCAATAACAAAGCGATTCTTTAATGTGACTCAGGTTGCGTAGTACATTTCTGATTCATATATCATAAAAATAATCTACGGTATGGCAAATCGTTTGGACATAGTGAAATATACTTTCTACAAAGGCCCGGAGCAAGTCCCTCCTTCACAATGGTATCAGGTATGGAAACCATAACTAGGAACCAGTACCTGCGACTTACCATTATTAATGCAACTTGAAATAATTCCAAATGTGTAGGTACCTAACATTGTCGAAATAGTTAAAACTTACCTTAACCATAAGAAACTCTTTATCGACAAGTCTTGTTAGAAATGCTTCGGTTTGTTCTCTATCCAACAAACCCGCTTTCTTTTCTTTATATCTCAAGAAAACCGTTAATCTACTGTAATTTGACAGGTCCATCTTCATGTAGTTATTAATATAGAATCCTTGGTCTATGAATGCAAGACTTCCTCATTGAGTTACTAACCGTATTTCTCTCCAACTGCTAAATTCTGACAATTCTTTTTCGTAAAGTTAATTCGAAATGCCTGATATAAACTCAAAGTTGCTTCTTTCGCATCTGCAGGTATTTCTTGAGCAATAAGAGAAATACACTAAGCATCGTCCGTTTATTCATCAGTTTATCATTTATTTATGTTTCTTACTTGATTCTTACTCATAGTTTTGTTAAGAGAGTTCTTAAGCTAATTGCATACATAAGCATTAAGTTTATTAAAAATCTAAGTCTCAATTGTTATTTTAGTACTTTCATACTTATACAACATACATATGAATTCTAGAAAAGATAATAGCAATAAAATAATTAAGTAATCCTTGTAGAGTTACCTACTTCTAAATTAATTTGTCTATGTTGAACAGAACGTAAATGAAGAGTCTCTCCACTCCGTAATTCCATCATAGAGAAAACTTGTTATACTATCCGCTTAATTGCAAACCTCATAGTTACTGATTAGTTATTCCCATTGTTCATATTTGAAGCAAAGAAGTTCCCAGTGCTCTTATAAATGGAAATTATAATAATACAACAGAACGCAGGACTTGACCTATATACTTAAAGTTCTATATTTTGAGTTCGACGAAGCTTCCCAAATATATGCAAACCTCTCATGATTACAAGCTCCTTTGCCTTGTAGCTTAACTCGCATCCTGGTCAGCCTGAAGGGTCAAGAATTCACGAATGAATGATTCTCAGTTCCTTTTAGCATAGTATATATAGTATATTTACAATTACAATTACTTAGTAATTTTATATCGATAAATGAAGAAAATTAAATGTGTGCTCTTGAAAACGCAGATAAAGATTAATTTTCGTGGAGAGATGTCTATTTTAATAACAGAGTTGGCATTAAATGCTGCGAAAACATCAAAAATATTCGAAAGTCAAGCGTATTTACTAAAATAACAGAATGCGATGATAAATTATTGATATTTTTACCACAATTTATTCTGTAACAATTATAAATGTGGTGCCAAATTAAATCAGATGGGAAAATCCATATTCAGTATAAAGTACCTTATGAATATAAATCCTTAGTAAATAATATAGAATGTAGGGTCAAAAATATATTTTATTGAATACATGGTACAAGATTCTAGATCATTTGTTAGTATTTTCTCTGAATATTTATGCGCATATTTTTAGTATTCCCACTTGCAGATTTGAGTATCCCTTTAATAAAGTAATTAGAAGAGCACTGACAAAAACACTGTTTAAATAAACTACGTCCCTGACATCTATATTTAATTAGTTTTAGCGTTGGAAATAGGCTGATGAAAAAAAATTAACAGAAAAAAAACTACGTTAAAGTTAGCAACAAGGTTTTTTAAAGCGTTCCAATTTATATTTTCCTTTCTTACAGAACTTTGTAAGTTTAACACAACTTTTGAAACTTTTTTGTACTTAAACAAACGACTCTTTAAGACTTTCCACCGCCTCATGTCTAAAAATACCATATACGGATCAACTGTTTTTCTTGAAACAATTAATATGTCGTTTACTTGATTATGTAATTAAATGCAAAACATTTTTTTCTATTGCATCTGGCGCCAATAACTGTGAAGTCAAATCAGTGGAAAGATAACGAAAATAGATATTTGTGTTGCCAACAAACTAAATATACGTTTAACAATATAATATATTGTCTATTTAAAAAATAAACGGCATTAAATGAAATTTATTGCTTACAATAAATATACGAAGAGTAAACAGCAAAAAAATAAATATTTATTTAAAGGTACTGCAATGTTACAAATTTCAAAGTGGATGCTGTTAAATATTGATAAATGAGAGGAACAAAAATATTAAACCAATTTTCTTGAAAGCATCATTAAATAAAGTGAAATTTACAAAAATTAATTTTTTATTACGTTAATTTTAATAATAGCATACAATATGTACAGTATCTTCTTTGTGGTACTTCGACAATCGGCCGCAAGATAGCGTATGATGACCATATTGTCTAATATACTGTTTAACGAATTATTTTTTTTAGTTAAATAGTAATACAAATAATTTTCTACAAGTTGAATTACTGAGAAAGCCGTTGAGAAAGAGATATTTTACGTGTTATGTGAGCTTACGTGACATATGGAAGATGTGAGCCTATAATTTTGCATATACTAAATCAGTACAAGGATCTGGATTGACCATACGATATCGCAACATCATAATCAGTGTACGACCGTCGATACTCTGAAATTGATCATATCGTAAGAGGGGCTTCAAGGGATACGTTGCTGTCATTTTACGATTTTTATGCTATTGACCCGTAACATCTACTACCATGTACTATTTTGCAGACATTCTAAATCTTTGTAACTATTTAGACCAGCAAAAAAGTAGAAGTAGTAGTATAACATAATATAAGTAATGCACCTATTTTTACAAGCTATCACATAAATAGCTCTACCTTTACCTTGACTTTTATTATATCTGCAATACAATATATACAGTAAATCTTTCACTATTTATGTAGGGTATTAAAAAAGTGTCACAAACTTGCAAAAGGGACATTTTGATCCAAAATATTCTTAAAAGATAGGAGAAGCATAATGTGTCTGCAAATGGACGGAGATAAGAAATTTTAAAGATACAATTTGTAATAAAAGCGGTAGAAACAAAGTGCTTTCCCAAAGTTGTCAATTATCCCCAAAGAAGTCAAAGGAATTTAAATCTATCTTGAAGACAATACGGATCTGTCCCTCTCCACACCACATGTGTTACCTTTGAAAATATCGTCTAAAAGATCACCCAATGCAGAAGGTTTAAGTAAGCAGCGCTTGTTGTGCCTTGGTAAAATAACTGAAGCTAACCTGTCGCTCAAAATACCCATCCAAAAGAAAACCTTACCTGATGTCTGGTATCATGAGAATTTTTGTTGTTTCATACAATCGTGTTGCGGAAATTAAAAACTCAATGTCGTGTGAACTTGGTCTCATCAGTAAAAAACAATATAGAGGTCCTCAGCATTATAGAAAGCGAAGAAACCAGCGCAAAAAAACAAGGGCGCAAACTCGTCTTTGACTTCTACTCTACCCTCAAGATTAGATAGATATTAACCTTCTTGGCCTCCTGGAATCTTGAATTTCTTTCCTAAAGGAATCGATATCACCGAATTCTTGGTACAGTCTTACAAAAGGGTCACTAAAGGGATTTGGAGATTATGATGAACGTCAATATAAAGACGTAGAGTTCTCTGGCCTTCCTATTAGCACTTATAAATGAAATGCATGTTGTTGTTGGTAATAGCGGCGCAGATTGCCCGCAGCACTCAGGTCTGAAGACCCATTGTACATGCCGCTGATTATAGAGTTCAAAAGAGGCCTGTACTGCGCGCTAAGGCAAGCGCTAGCTCTGCTGGAATCTCTCTAATATCTTGAAGAGACAGAAAAGCCGCCGCAAGATATTTGTGTCGTTTTACCATTAAACAGACACAGTTACAAAAGATATGAATCAAATTTTCATCTGCATTGTCGCAAAGTCTGCACCTTGCGACATTGCTTAAGCCAATCCTATATAGGTTCTTGTTCATATGTCCGTGGCCTGTTAGGAGACCAGTGACAATCCTGATATTGCTTCTATTAAGCATAATACAGTTTCGGTGTGCGTCAGCCCATGGGCCTCCTATAAGTGGTCTGGCCTGACTCAAACCGGATTCCACCGACCAATCTTCAGTTGATTGCTCTTTGATCCAGTTATCAATGGACTTTGCGAGATGGCATCGTGGTAACCCCAAAACTGGTTCAGGTCCCACAAATTGACTGCTCGAGCCTTGTCTGACCAACATGTCAGCCCCTAAATCCATGTTAATTCAATGTTAAAATAAACAGCCATTTCATAAAATTGTGCTTGTCAACTACAAACTGTATCTATGATAAACCATCTGTAGACTACAATAAGAAACAATAGATAAGCCAAAAAATTTACAAAAAGGAATAATATTGCGAGACTGTAAATTGGGGTCATACTATAACTGTTCCAAGTTTGTAACACATTCACTTACCACCCTGTGCTTGTTTCGAACGATTGGAGAGAGACCTGTAATTGATTCCCTCTTCCTTATTATACTCAAAGTAAGCTTTAAGACGTATGTAGTGTTCTATTTATTGTTTGTGATAGATGTAATAACAATTTTGACGCTGCTCTATGTAATATTGATACAATAATTCACTTCGCTGAGCTTTCCCAGATCTGCGTTTAAAAATAAATATACAAAATACCTACAAACACACGCGCCTTTTGTTTCGGGGCCTACTTCGCCATCATTAAATTAATTTATATAAATATCAAGAAAGCCATTACAGGCATATGTCTTTCTGTAGTTTAAGGTCATAAAATCCTTAATGACTCAGTGACATGGATACGAATATATTTACCAGTCAACACCCACACCGACATTACCAAAACAAAACGTATATAATTTCATAACTTAGATTAAGGACCCCCACCCCTGGGAATCGTCTTGAACAAACCCTGTGACAGATTTAATAATGTCATTCCTCCAAAATTACATTGGGAACACCCGCCACGTATCCAGCTCGAATTAAAACAACGAATTTGTCGCCAACTTCTCCGGTGACAAAGCGGGGGTTGCCATGGCGACCGGAACTTTTCCCGTGCCGGCGATACCTGAACATGTTTCGCAGGATATACTGCGCTACGAGGTGTGCCCCCAACAACTTGTGGAATTGCCTGCCAAAATAAACCACGGAGAAGGCGGTTGTTGGCTCAATTTTACGGATGTTGCCACTAGTGTTATAACTAACTGCTGGTATCGGAAATGTTTGCTTCTAATGTGATAATGTACAGGGTGACCCAGAACTGATGGTTGGTCGCCATTACGTAAAAACAGAAAGAGCAATCGAAAAACTGTGAACGTGGGTGTTTATGGTATGATGTAGTGAGTGATTACTATAAAATACCATCTTGGTAAATTTGACACCCAATGGACAGTGACGTCATCGATATCAGACCATATGTATAGAAAAATTAAACAAAGTCTCGATTACGTATGTTGATGATTTTTACAGCGTTGCCATGGAAAACAAAATTTTTCAATTTTCCAACATTATTTATTGTTATGTGTACCTATACCCAAAAAGAGTACAACAAATAAACAAATTTAGTAAGTATTGTTACGGAAGCTCACCTACCTTTTAGCTTGTTAATTATGTTCCTGTTTCATTAGAATTTATAATTTTTGTAATACCTTTATTTTGACGTTTTCCGGAATATTCCAGGCTATATTCTATTTGCTTCTCGACACGTTCTCGAGATCGCAGAAACTTCCAGAACTCTAAAAACCTATATAAGCGGATCAATTCCGCCGTCACAGTCAGTTTATATTGAGCAGCCAAACGCGAGTGACAAACGTCAAAGTAAAGCGTTGACAGTTGTGAAATTGGTTTGAAGGATATTTCTTGTATTATCAAGAGTGACAATAAAGATTGTTTGTCTACGTGACGTGTTTCTACGATAACCTAATTTAGAGGTTACTGTATTTTTGGTTCAAATAATACACAATAAAAGCTATAACGATTATTTAATAACAAAATTATATAAAATTTAAAATATGAACAAAACAAGGACAATATTAGGTACGTATCATCGTGGAAAATAATTCTATGTTAAGTTTTCTACATGTCCACCAAATTGTTGTAAGCACATTTCTAGTCTATGTCGGATTTTCAAATGGGTAACTTTTAGAAGTGTATCTGTACGTTGCGTTTAATTGTGCTGTGCAACTCTCAGCGTTGCGTATCAATTATTGATCTTCTTGGTTTCCAGGACAGGTTTCCAAGCTGTTGGTAGTCTTTGGGTATCGTCACGTGTATTGAGATTTAGAGGATATTTTTCGATGGCCTCTCAAATTATTCTTTTTGCCTTATGCTCCATTCTTGCTAGTACCTTGGTATTATCGAAATCAATCTGGTGGCCAGTGTCCAAGCTGAGCGACGAAGTTTTTTCATTTTTCTGGACAGCATTCCGATGTTCTTCTTTCAGGGTTTGAATTCTTTTGTTAGTTTGTCCAATGTACGTCTTCTCACAGTCTCCACAAGGAACCTCATATACTCCTTGGTCTTCTAGAGGAATGTTTGTTTTGACTGATGGTAGCATATTATCAATTTTCCTGTCCTTGTTGAAGACGAGTTCTATTTTATATTTTAAAACCCTGCTTATTTTGTCGGTAGTTCTTGATGTTGTTACCAGAGAAACTATTTTGTTGTAAGGCTAATTTAACGTTTTTAATTTTCTCTTCTTTGTGGTCGTCGTCAGAGAGTCGTTCTGACCTTGTCATTAGTGTTTTGATCACTGATTGTAGCTGCGATGGGTGGTGGTGAGATTCTGCGTGTAGGTACCTGTTAGTGTGTGTTGCTTTCCGATGGACCGTAGAGCTTAGACCTCCATCTTCTTTTTTCTTTATGATTACATCGAGGAAAGGTAGCTGTTGGTCCTTTTCCAGTTCCACCAACTGGTTGTTGGAAAATTGTTTGTCTTTTTGTCAATAAACACACGAAACATTTAGTAAATGGTGGTACAACAGTATATGTAGTATTTGGAAACATTTTTATTGTAGCAAAATAGTGTTTGGAGATTATTACTACAAAATTGTAAGCACAATAGCACTTAAAATAATACTACAAATTATGTTTAAAGCTATGATCGCAACAAATTGTAGTACATTGACTTACAGTGTAAGCGATTATTTCTTTTTCAGCGTAAAGCATTGTATTTTTTCATAATACTATACATATATATATTTTTTTTGAAGGCGTCCAACTTCAAATTGAAGTAAAACGTTAGTAACGTCAATTTCCACGGTTAACCAGATCGCGTCTTTACAACAGATGGTACAATAAATATGAATAACTTAGCAGCAGCACGAAATTAAATATAATTTTTATATGGACATGTGTTTTGATTACCGATAATAGAATTGATGATATAATTTTTTAGGCAAAAGGATATTTTAATTTGCTAACTTGAATTTGCTGATTGTCCAGTAAATAATGATCAAGAAATCTAAAAAATATATTAAACAGTATCAGTTTAAAGTTACTCAGTTGCCGCTGCCGTATATTTATTTGATAATGAAAAACACAAATATCATCTGTCGTCTGTCACCTTTTCATAAAACGATTCCATCAATTACTTTTAATTCTAAATGCTGCTTTGCGTTGTACAAGCAAGATAATTATTTAATCTAAATCATCGTTCAAAGGGTATTGATAAACTATGCTGAAACGTCCAATCACCTCATATTAACTTATTAAGATTTATGCGAAAATATGTTTTTAAAATATTGTCAAAGTGGAAAAACATGAAATTAAATTTTATTCGATCAGCTTGAAATACAAAGAACAGAGGTGCTTTAAATGTTTTAATACATACTAATGTTTTGGCAGCATGTCAAATAATATTTTAACGGTTATTTTTATTTGCGGGTTAGGTATATGTATATTTATCGGCTTGTTACCATCGGGGAACTTTCACATCGGTGCTGTAATTCGAAATGAATGTTTTCATTTTATATAATTTCTGCCAACAAGAATAATATAAAAATTAATTAAATAGTAAACTAGTACCGCATGAAGAAGTAGTGACATATGCATTTCTTCCGATATTAAGAGTGTGATTACACCAAATACGGTGATGGTGTCATAAAAACTATCGTGTAATAGCGCTTAATTATTAGTTATATAGACCCTGGATATTTTAAAGCGAGGATTTTGTAGAAAAGAAATTGCACGGCTTGAGTGAGCGAAACGGCGAATCAATGAGGCCTATGAGACAGTATACAAACCATATAGGCCTGAACCACAAGGATCCCTGAAATTTATCGTGCATTTTGACGTACATAGAAATGGAAGGAGTGATATATGATATGATTTTACTCGAGTACACAAAATGAAAAATTAGCAATAAATATTAATCTGAAAGTAAAACACAAGTTGTCCTATATGTCCTGCCTAGTGAGTGAAGTAATTTGGTGGCTGTGGCTGTGATAATTTTGCCGTAATTGCGACATATTGGCGTAGTAACTCTATGGCTAAGATTGAGGTATTTTAACATTTATTTTAATTATTCTTGTGATTTTATGAGCAATGAAAATTATCTCACGCACTAGCGGGAATCTTTGTGAATACGTTGATATATAATAACAACCAATTATTTCAATTTTCTTGGAGTTCTGTTCCTTTGCTTGAAGCCCTGTTAGACAGTAAAAATATGTATACAAAATCCCAGCCTTAAGGACATGATGAATTCCAGATAACCAAAGAATTTGCAGTAAGCATTTTCATATAGAAGAAATTAAATATATATGTATGTTGTAGAAGAAAAATGGACGCAGCTTCAAAGAAATTATAACCTACAGGTATGAATTCTTGTCATGTGCTGTATAGAGCTATTACATTAGATCAATTATGTTTGCAATTATTTGCCATAATCTGAAGTCTACTGCCAGTATGCAGGCTCTCCAAAACACCATGCAAAAAGAATAATAAGAATAGTAAGTGAACTTCCAGAGAGAAAGTCACAATAAGACATACACATAGTATGGTCAGCAGATATTCCAGTTACCAATGCAATGTAAACCTACTATTTAGCATGAACAGTACAACAGATGTGTTGTACCACTTGAAATTATTATTTGTTTGTGACAGTTAGTATGCCAATTATCATATTGCATTTCTTTTGTGTAATATTGCTTAAGCAAATAATGACTGTCAAAAAAATTGACATTTTTTATTACTTCAAATTAGATTTCCAAATTTTCAAACTATAATTTTCAAAACCAAGCATTTGTAATGACTAATGAGAGACCTATTTTTTTGTCTTCAAAATTTCGATCTAAATAAAGATAAAATTGATGGAAGAATGCTCCTAAAATTTATATATATATATATATAATAATATCTCTACCCCTCATTCTAATCACAGGGATTAGCCCAGAAGTCAGAGACTTGTGCGGGAGAGGGGGCGGCATAGTATTTTTAAGCAGGCCGCATTTGCGCCCAGGAACAACTTACGTTGGTAAGCCCTAACTACAGTGCAGGAATGAGGGAAACCTGGAAAACCTCATTAATTATGGGGGTAGTCAAATATCAACCGGTATCAATCTCTCACATTGACCCAAGCTAACATTATTCCACCCTACCATACCCGCAGAGAGGGTGTCAATCCTCTCCACGAATTTAGCTTATCTCTACCGGCAGCTGGGCGCGAACCCACACCGATCTAGTCACCTCGATTCAAGTACTAACGCCTTAAACCGCGCGACCACTGACCAATATGCTTAGTAATGTATGATATTTCAGGTATGCATATTTGTGTTTTTTTGTTTCTCATACCTACATGGTGCTTCTCTAGTAAGAATGTTGCTCATGCTTGAAGTAAGTCATATAGTTATGATTTATAAGGTAAACACATCTAAACCAAAATCTTGACTCATACTTTGTAGCAGTATCGAAAATATTTGGCTAACTACTTAATTGTAGATTATAGGATAAACTACCTGTTTGAGATTCTTTGAAATATATATTGTAAACTGTTAATAATACCGTAATACTACTGCGTAGCAACATATATCCTCATAGGAATTATTACAAATACTTAAAATTAAAATATAACACTGAGTTGGATGGCAAAAATCTAATTAAATAACAGGGACGTCACCTTTTTTCAAAAATACTGCTCTGTTTAGAAATCTTGAATCAACACATTCTCTTCTTTTTCAATGGTGATACGTTTTCAACCAGCATTATAACGATTAACCTAAAATTACTGTATTTTGCCTAAGCTTTGTAAAACTTTCAAAAAAGCTTATGATTAGATTGTGTTCGGTTTGAGTAAAGATATAAATATCTCCAGGTTGAAACAAATCTTTTAAAATTTACTTAAGCAAACAATACAAACCGTATCTCACATCTCTTGAACATATTTATTTTAGTACAAGAAAGTTAAATGTTGCATAATACTTACTGACATCACTTTACAAATGCAAAGCTGGGAGTACAAAAGTAAGTTGTATCTCTAGCTCCCAGATTTGCTATTGTTACTACTGTCACTGTTACTACTGTTACTAAATCACCCTGTACAGCTACAATTTAGATTTACTGGTGAAAGATTGGCATTTTAGTTATTATTTGTCTATCCTCTTTTTCCATTGAAAGCTTTTCTTCTTCTTATATTGTCTTATCCTCCTTATCTTATGTTGTATTTTCTTCTTCATTTGTTTATTTTTTGGAATTGGTATATCAAAGTATCAAAAGGGCATCATTCTTCCTCCTATAAATTTTGCACTTGTTCATTTACCATGTCGAGAGAGACTGTGTTCCTTTATGAAACTCCTTTCGGTCTCCGGTATTACAAACTCAGAAATAAAACCAACTAGTAGTTGCTTCAGCAACGAAATATTTTTAACGAATAGCGTGGGCGAAGCGTACAATTCGATCCATTGGAATTGTAGAGTAGAAAAATGTGTATGTGTATAATTTTATGTAAATAGATCGCGCAAATCCACCTTATTTTTTGCGCGGCTGCTGTATACGCCCGAACTGAAATTTATTTGCGATAATTTGAATTTAAAGCTGAACAACTCAGTTTATTTCATTTCTCAGCAAATCTGTGGGATTTTTATTGCCTTATTAAATTAAGTAGTTATCCTCGGTTTATACTAGGCACTTTGAATGTTTTAATTGAATACTGGTAGGTGTACACAGTGTTCTATACAGGGTGAGTCATTAATGGTACATAGCATTAGGGCAGATTGTTAACGTCAAAATAAAGCGATTGAGTCCAACATGCCTTATTCAATTGTTGCTCCTTTCCATTCTACAGGGTGGTAAAGTTGAAAAAATGTTTTCGATTTTTTGCTATATTTTAAGAACGTATGGACCAATAGTTTCTTACTAAAAAATTCAAAAATCTTAAATACAATAAGTTAGACATATTTTTACATCGACAGTGCAGTATATCTAGCGCCCCCTCGTCGTGACCTCAACACTGTTTGCATATTCGTAGTTTCCACCTCAAAAAACATAAGACTACAAATTTTCAAAACAATCGGTCCATACCTTCTTAAAATAGAGCAAAAAATCGAAAACATTGTTTTCAACTTTAACACCCTGTAGAATGAAAAGGGGCAACAATTGAATAAGGCATACTGGGTTCATCGCTTTATTCTGACGTTAACAATCTGCCCTTAAGCTATGTACCATTATTAATAACTCATCCTGTATACGAATAATAATGTACGTAGCTGTCGTATTTATTTCTGCCAAATATGTTGTTTTGAAAATCTACGTTTTAATGATCCATTTATATTTTTACATAAGTATTTGAATAAAGATGAACCATTATAAGCTCCTTTCTTTTACGCATTTACTGAAAACATAAAAATAATGTTCTTCATGCCCTGGAAATATATTAAAACATTTTAAACTTTCCAATACCAGCAAAGCTCCTCAATTTAGATGTTCCCAGCATCTTAAACCAACTTCAAGGTGTTTAATTATTCACGTTGCTTTTTCGCTACATGAAAAATGTATGTTAATTCTGTATAGAGAAATTGATTTCAGGCTTTTAAGGAAAATTTATAAAATATATTTGCGTCAAGTTGTTTATAATCGTACGTATTTAGATTCACAGGAAGTAATAGCTATTATTAAAAAAGGAGGCAACCAACTGTATTAGTATGATACGAAATAGCTATCTACGACATGACATTTTTTACAGCGGAGAGTAGCGCAAAAATATATATATATATGTTTTAAAAACGAAAATATACACAAATAAGTTATTCCTACACCAGTGATGAATAATGAAATTAAATAACACATAGACTATGTGACCCCACTGGCGCTGGATAGAACACAGCAACGAAGTTACTGGAACATTGGAGATATGCCTGGACCGCTCTCGAAAGTAAGAAGTAAGCGTGAAAGATTATTAAGCAAGGTCTACAATTATGGAATTCGGGGTACAAGTTTCGATTGGCTGAGATCATTTTCATGCAACAGGAAACAGTTTACAACTGTCAGTGGTATTATAGATCATTGTAAAGTAAATTCTAATTCTCTGTTCAGTAACATCAGTTTGGGAGTACCGCAGGGGTCTATTCTGGGCCCTGTGCTCTTCTTACTCTATGTTAATGATATACACAAGACATCTCCAAACCCGCACTTTACATTGTATGCATACGATACATCAATCGTAATCAATGAAAAATCCAATAGTGTACTCGAGAGCAAATAAATCAATCTTGACAGTTTTTGAAAATATTTGTAAACAACTGACTATTCCGTATAAATATTAGCAAATAAGTTAATAAGTTAATATGCATACGACAGAATTGGCAACAGTTATAGGAATACCTTTGTTTAGAAATATTTACAAAAACTGTCAATTATAAACATAATGACGATTTGTTTGACAAGACAACAGATAAACGTCATCATAGCAACCGCCTAATGCGGTTATCAGTAACCGGTGACGAAAACATGTTTAAAGTAAGGAAAACCATTTTTATTTTTTCCGTGCAAACTGTTCGTTGTATGAAAGAATTACAACAGGGAAAAAAGTAGTAAATTTAGGTGTAATATTTAAAAAGATGTTTTGTTGAAATCGGCTATTGTACGAAAAAGTTTTGAAAGAAATAAATCTAGGGGTTGCTTATTCCCGTCCTCCAGAAACATGAGCCAAGGAATAGACACCACCATAAAATACCTTTTGACTAGCTGATAATGTGTAACGAAATTAAAATTTCTAAGTGTAACAGTTTTTAAGGAAAAATAAAAAAAACTATTTTTCCGCCATTTTGAGAGTCGAATATCTCAACAGGAAGGACCCAAATTGAAAATTTTTATATGAAGATCCCCCCTGAAATGGCTTGTGGAATACACTGGTAAAATATTTGACCATAATTTTAGAACACCCTGTATAACTCATACATTGACACAATTGCAGAAGAATTCGGATACCGATTTAGCAACTTTAGTAAGAAAATCGAAGAAGAAATTTCAGTTATTACTAATCCACTTAGGTGAGAACGTAAACAGAGCAGACCTTTAACTGGAATTGTATAATTTGCAGTTAGATCCTTTTCACCAGAGAAAAACCGAAACAGGATTGGACTTTTTAAAGTTACTTTCAGGAAAACGTTACCTCAACCTGCGAAATTTAAGCCTTATGATGGGTTCAACGTTGGGAAGCCCATATCTTTGCAAAAAAAACAAGTATTAATGTTAATATTGATACACTGGTTAATGAATACCAACATCCCCAAACTTCCCACAATTTTTTTTGTATTTTTTTTTAATAAATAAAAATAGTTATACAAACAAATACGTGTTTCTACCTACTATAAATCACTGAACAAGTTGCATATATCAATCGCAATTTTACTTACAACGGTCTTTGGACTTGAAGTTGGACAGCTCTGGCCTAATCTGTAGACTGACGGAAGGAATATTTTGTGATTACTCGTATATTCCTAATTAATAACATACCGTAACCATTATTGAATTACAGATATGCGCAACGATATCATTACCGTACTGGACAAGCATGAACTACACCGCATTATATGCTATCTTTATTTATTATTAGAAACTCATTCATCATTTTCTATTTATTTCCCTTCGGAATGAAGCCATCACCGACCCGGTATACAGAATGAGTTAAGATTATCTTACCCCTGCACGGAGTAGCTTGGATACAAAATTACGCCTAACGGAACTACATCCGCATTTGTCTTTGATCTAACCGGCAAAAATTGAATTATCTCATCACCTTGAAGTGTATGAGACTCAAATGCGCGTGGGTCTAAGTGGAATGATACTATCAGAGATAGGGAGTGAAGATTTAGATACAAGACCTAATCGTAAGGCCTTTATATAGAGTCAAGAATATTGGCATGACATCGAATATGTTGATACGACACCTACTGAAAATGTACAGGACGAACATATCGCGAAGGTTTTTGAATTTTAAATATTGTAACATTTATGTTGGATTAGTGTAGAAACACGTCACGTATACAAATAAACTTTGTTGTCACTCTTAATTACACCAGAACTATCCTTCAACAAATTCACAACTGTCAGACTCGTTACTTTGACGTTTGACCCAGCGGCGAAACCGAACCGCTTATTATGTTTTTACGATTCTCAAAGTTTTGGCGACATCAAAAACGTGTCGAGAATGAGAATAAAATAGAATATAGCCTGGACTATTCTAGAAAACGTCAAAATAAAGGTATTACAATATTCCCTAACTATATACTTTGGTATATATGGGATTAGGATTGGGTAGGGTACATAACAGAGAGAAAAATAACATAAATAAAAATATGCCTCTTTATAACGAAAAAATAATAACAGAAAGCAATTACACAAAAATATTTTTTGGGTGTACTTATATCCTATATTATATAATATATAACGACACCTCAAAAAAAAATACAGTAAAAAATTAAAATAATTTCTAGCCATCAAAATGAACCAAGTAATATGACGTTGCTTCTACGCATTCCAACGTATGGTTCCATTGCAATTGTTTTGTTTTACGAGTACCAACCTGCTGTAAATAAAAACAAAAGTCCTGGGCCTCGATTCTCGAATGCAAAACCATGTGAAATAATTCCACAATGTTCTATGTGATCTAACTACAATGAGAATGGTCAAGAATACAGATCTGCATTTTGTCATGAGAATTTGCCTCACTTTTTGAGGGTATGCGGGCTTTAGTTATGATGAGAGTACTATAGATTCAATATATCCAACTATTCATCTTGTTAGTAATACTCAAAACGGCTAATAAAATATAAATCCCAAAAATAATGCTTCATTTTTTTGCGTACTAAGTGACAATACATTCCTTTCCGTGTATACTTTAAAATGCACCTTTATTACTTTGTTGTAAATCTAGGTTTAGAATTTAAACGTCATCAATCGCAAAATAATTTATACTCGAGTAATATAGCGTGCACTAAAATAACCGTAACCGTAGTATATCCCATATTTTTTCAATTGGAAATAGATATGAAATTAGCATTCGAATTGCTGGATATTGGTTTTCGTCGCATCTCTCCGAATGGGCATTAAACCCAGAACGGGAATACCTACATTTACCTTTTACTGCCTCGTAAATATCAGAAGGATTTGATTCCCGATTTCAGCTGCCTTTACTGGTTTCACGTATAATTCGAGATGTAGGTTCTGATTGCTGGCAAATGCAATCATAATGTATGCGCATTTTCTAAAAGCAATCTGTAAGTTTCATCCCTCTTCGCAATATTGAAGCTTTACACTCTTATTAACATAAGCAGATAAGATATAAATCGGTAGAAGTAATATATATCTATTTCATTTCTTAGAAAGCTTGTTCGATCAAATAAAATTAGAAACTTCATGAAGTACCTAAGATTCAAGAAAATAATGTAGAAAAAGGCAAAAAATATTAGTACATATAAATAAGCGTTAAAGCTAGGTGCTACATTTACATTATCGTTTGTTATAGAAATTCAAGACAAAATTGAAGTATCCAGAACCTAAGTACTTTGAATACAAGATTATTGTCAAATGTTTAGCGTACAATCGTTTGAAAAATATTAAAACATCATAAATTTTACAATAGAGGTATTCTTCAAGCTCTATGGCAAACTTTGGCAGATACATGGCAGACGTCTTGCGCTAGTAAAAGTTTCATTACAAGTGCTGCAACTTAATGCACAAAATGCGACATTGGCCTCTGCATTGCGTGTAACATATTACTAGAGTTAGTGCCAGCACGGAGTCTCGCATTTGGAGCTGCGCTCTTAGTTATTTACGGAACGCTATAATAGTCGGTGTCGCGTCGATACATTTCTTTTTTACGTCTGCTGTAAGTTGTATTGGCCGTGTGTATTTAAATAATTATTTATAAGCAGTAACATAATTTACATTAACAACTATTAAATATGACCTGTTTTTGTACTGTGTTTCAACGCAATATAATTTTTTCTGGCAAAACTAATGTAATAAGAAATTTGAAGAGCCATGACTCATCCAGCGCTGCAGGCTGTATTTTTCTATAAACTTACAGACGCCTTTCTTACTAGCAGTATTCCATGAAACAAACTACAGATCCTCAAGTTACGTACGATTTTATAAAAATACTAGGTGACCCGGCAAACGTTGTTTTGCCATATGAATTATTTCTAGTGAATATTTTGGTAGTCGGCTTCGTTCTCATCCCTACTCCGTGCTGTTAACTGGGTGAGAAGCACAAACCTAGAAAAAATATACCCTGTGCCAGTGGCATATTGCCGGCGACCGCTAATTCATGGCTGCCCTAAAAGGTCCAGAATCACTAAAACTTGGTTTTTATGCCAATTTACGTTGGTTGTATTGTAGCGTGAATCTCATTTGTTTACTGTGATTGGTCACATTCATGTCACATTCTTTAATGACAACAAGTTAGATAATTTCATATTGCAATGCAGCCATCATGTTTGCACAACCGCCAACATAAACCAAATAAAATATCAATTTTCTGTACCTTAGGCCCTAGAAAACGCAGCACCTGTCACGTGACCTATATCATGAACCGACGCTGTCTATATTTTTTCTAGGTTTGTGGTGAGAAGTGACACCGGTAGACGCCTGGCGGGGATGACTGATCTAGTGGCTATTAAAAAATAGGGATTTGTCATAGAAGGGTAAAAATTAAGGGTTGTATGTATTTTTTAATGCCACATCATAAAAAAATAAAAACTTTTGCCCAATAAATAAAAAAAAGTTTGGGGTGGACCACCCTTATCACTTAGGAGTATGAAAAATAGATTACGACCGATTCTCAGACCTATCGAATATACATATAAAATTTCATAAAAATCGGTCAAGCCGTTTTCGAGGAGTGCGGCGTCTAACACTGTGACACGAGAATTTTATATATTAGATATAGACCGAAAAATCCCTCATGAAACTACTTTAAGACTAAGATATGTCGATAGGGTTTACAATAATGTACCAACATAAATATGCAAAGACATTGAGGATAATTTAGTTTATATCATTTATAGACGAAGATACTGTTGGCATTCAGCAGCCAATTTTTCAATTGGTGTGTTAAAACGTGCTGCTAGTGACAGGCATCTACTGGCTTATAAGGTGTTCGGCAAAACGAATCACAAAACTAGAAATTTTGTTATTGACTGCTTACATTGTAATGGGTCTTCCAACAGGGACTTCCGAACTTTGACAGTTGATAACGGCCATGTTGTTGAAACTGCACCTGTCAAATTAGTGGTCTTTTATTCAGTACGTTTTGCCAAATCACCGTGGACGGTTATAGCATTCAACTACAGGTGCAAATAATAAAATTGTTTTATCAAAATGGGTGTTCTATTCGGGCAACGTACCGCGCGTTTCACCCATTTTACAGTTGCCATAATCGTCCTATCGAGAGGACTATTCGCAATGTGGTGGATAAATTTGAGTCTACTGGTTCAGTAAACGATCGACCAACACCCGTACGTCGACAAAACGCAAGATCTGCCGAAAACATCGTCGCTGTCCGTGAGAGTGTGCAGGAGAATCCAAGGCAGTCGATTTCGCGTCGCTCACAAGAACTCGGCTTTTCGCAGACCACAACTTGACGAATTTTGCGTCGTGCCTTGGGTCTGCACCCGTACAAAATTCAATTGACCCAGTAACTGACGGTAAACGACCATAGACAACGACGTGTGTTCGCTAAATGGACTCTGAAGCAGTTGGCAACTGACTCTAATTTTCATCGAAAAATCATCTTCAGCGATGAGGCCCCTTTCTGGATGAATGGGTACGTGAACAAACAAAATTGTCGAATTTTGGACGATACCAATTCACATGAGATCCAAGAGCGTCCAATGCATCTCGAAAAAGTCACTGTTTGGTGTGGATTTTGGGCTGGCGGTGTCATCGGTCCATATTTCTTTGAGAACGACGTTGGCCAGGCCATCACTGTCAACGGCGAGCGCTATAGGTCGATGATTACCAACTTCTTTTGGCCTGAATTGGATAATCTGGACACCAACGACATGTGGTTTCAACAGGACGGCACTACTTGCAACACATCTCATGCCACTTGGATATTATGCACCAGCAATTTGAGGCCATGGTTATCTCACGTGGAGGTGATGTGAGCTGGCCACCGAGATCGTGAGATTTGACCCCGTTATACTTTTTCTTGTGGGGTTTTCTTAAGTCGCAGGTGTATGGGAATAAGCCACAAACCACAGCGGTCCTCAAAGCCAACATAACCCATGCCATCGGTCAAATTCAGTCTGATTTATGCGCCAGTCATAGAAAATTGGACATTTCGGATGCGCTCCACCCACATTTAAACGATGGTACATTCCACACATAATGGCATTAATAGGTCTTTCAACGAATAAAAAAGTGATGCGGCTGCATACAAAAATATACAAAAATGATACATTTTACATGTGCTGTTCGCACACTTAATCAGGTAGCTGAGATAATAAGGGAGAGATTTCCTTTACTAAAAACTTATACATCAACTGTCAAAAATATTTTCATTAAGGTGCTTAAAAAAATTCAGGATACATTATTTTGAAAAACATATGTAAGATTTAGCTGGTACATGTCAGGAGTTACCAGCAAATATATGAATATTTCCAATATGCCACAGAAGATTTGCCCAACGCTAAGGTTTGTCGGGTAAGTGTTGTCATGTGTACTATTTGGTAATATTACTATGTTGCGACATATTTTCTGTGAACCTATTAATATGTTCATTTGTAAACTGACTACGGTCCTGTTCAAATCCGCACTCCACTATCTCTACTTATTACTAGTATAATTTACCTTCATTAGTGAAAACTGGGCAGTTGGCTAGCGTTTTTAAGTAAATAAAGACTGTACTTCAAATGGCTAAAATGATACAAAACCAATTTCTATTGAATATTTTAAGGGTGAAGGTCAGCCCGCTTAAGAGTAGAAATTTGAGGAATCAGTTTATCTAAAACACGTGTCTCTCTCGAAAGAAAAGTCAACGGATCTGAGCGTTTTATATTGTTATTGTTATTTCATCAAGGCGAAGAAAATCTGATGGGAGGACAAGTTTTTGATATGCACCAATTGTACTCGTTCATGTAGCAAATGCAAAGTATATTTTGTACCCACTCGAAATATTATAAGAACAAGGAACTTAACATTAGAAAATAACTTTTGAGTAATATCAGCCCCACGCAAATCGCCAAATTGAAATAATATGAAAATAGTACCACATGGCAATTTTGTGTTAACTTAAATACTTACATATTCCACATTTACGCACGGATTGCTCTCTGCCAAGTAACAAGTAACGACGCTAATATTTCAATCAACTTTCATTAATTTTCTCCACATTAATGTGTGAAATATTTATAGACATTTGCATATATTTATTACCAGCACGACATAAAACATTAGCTTAAGCAGTTATTGTGATATGATACAACTTTTCCATTACATATCTTTGTATAAATATACAAATTAGTTAGATACGCAAATTCAGATTCATTTGATAGATGAAAATTTAATTTTTTAAATTTTACAGGTCGATAATTTTTGTCTAATTCGATATTGTTATTCTTTTTGCCAATCTGTATATTTATATTTTACTATTATATTATTTTAATCCTAGTAAAGTTTATGTTGTGCATATTTCATTCAATCACGGCACAGTAAATTACAACATTGTTTAGAATTTAAATAAATCCAGAAATTTATATGTATAAATACTCGGCATCCTGAAAAACAATTTCGCTATTCCGACTATGAGAATGGGGCCATTTCGGAGGATTTGAGGACTTTAAGCAAGTGCCAAGAAACCGTTTAATAATAAACAAAAATCTATTTAGAGCAACGAAATCGTGTAATGTGTAACTTCCTAAGGACATTTTAGTGATGATAATAAGAGGATAAGTTTTATGTAATAATAACAAAAAAACTTAATCTCATTTTGTATAAAGTTTTATGCTATATGTTTCAAAATGATGAAATAAAGTTCATATCCAGTGTGTTCCACTTCTCACCTTCACACCCCTGTAAAATTGTAGTGGGTAGTGTTATTTTGATGATTATTTTGTAACTAAAGACCCTTTACTATCAAAATAAATGAAATAGACTCCTGAGTTTGGAAACCGATATTAAGAAATTTTCCGCACCGTTGGATTGAACGCGGCAACGGAGTTCCTTGGCCTGCACATAGCCCTGATTTAAATCCGCTGGATGTTTGGGGCTATATTAAATCTTTAGTTTACAAAGACATTATTAATATGCTAAATCAACTGTGGGAAACGATTCGAGAATCGGTTAATATTATCAAGCAACATAGAACTTTATTTAAAGTAAGACAAAATCTAAATAAGTGAAGAAAGTGTATTGAAGTTGCTTTTATGATTAATAATTTGTTAAGATGTACAGAATAAAACGTTCAGTTGTTGTAGTGTTCGTCTTATTGCTAATTCAGTTTTGATATCTTAAGACTCCGTAATTTTCTAATTTAATTCCCGCCGAATCTCAAAAATGTAAATCGTCTGTTTCTCGAAAACAGTTGAGTTTTTCGATTTGTAACAGGTATACCTATCTAGAGTTGAAGATATTTCAATAATTTCTTATTAAAAAATTCAAAAGTGTAAAATATAAAAAGTTATTCATATTTTTACATCGACAATACAGTATAACTAGCGCCCCCAAGTTGTGACCTCAATCCTGTTTGCATATTCGTAATTGTCACCTCAAAAAACATAAGACTACTAATTTTCAAGACAATCGGTCCCAGCAACATGCTTGAGAAACTTGACATAAAATTATGAGGTATTTATGAATGTCAGAGGGAGAAAATTAATTTATTTACAAAAAAAAACCAAATAAGTCGCAACACAACAAAACAACTATTTATTTTTTAAAAACGTAGCTGGTAAGGTACAGTTATTAAAATTTAATACAACATTAGATTGGCTATTTTTTCCTTTTATAAAAGATACAGTAATTTTCAGCAATTGTTACTCTTGCATACCATTTTTTGCCAGTTCGCTAACAGCAGTTGACGTGTTAGAATAGTTTGTTATTTTTTTGTCCTTTACATTTCGGCCAATAGCCTCAGCAGATGATTGGTCCATCCATTAATAGTATTTTTTCCAACAGAGGGACATTGTACTACCAATTATCGGTTTCCGTTTTTCAGTCTACATTAGGTTTTAAGAACAGCCGTGGTGGAATCATATACTATTTTTACAGCTTTTTGAACCGCCTTGGCAAGTTTTAGTTACACCTGATTATCTTCAATACGATTTGTTGGAAAGCCATTGTTATTTTTCTCAATTTGAAAAAATAACAGAACTGTTAAACTTAAACAATCTTGTCATAATGATTTAAAAATATTCCTCGATGCTGTTATCAGGTGAAAAAGTTGCGCAATCAATCGGTCTTCCCAATAAATATTTTAAATAAATAATTTGCTTCATATAAAAAATTTCTAATAAAATATTGCAATGGGGTTGACTGTTTCACTCCTTTATAAAATACTCCAATGATCGAAAAAATATCGAAAAGTTGTGTCTTTATTAGTAGGATACACATACCAAGTTTCGTGTCTCTAGCATTCCTCATGTTAATTAAAATGTAAATTTCAATTCCCTCTTTTAAGAGGGTATATCGCACGTGAGGGGTGCAACGTTCATATAAGGCATTTTTACTTCAATCCTCTTATTTTTGGTTCTACATTAACTGGCACCATTTTGCTACTTCATTTAAAAACTCTCTATACCAAATGTTTTTAACTTGATAGTCATATTTATTATGTAATGGTGGAGTATAGCAAACGTAAACTTGTTTAAGACAGAGAAAGATATTTTGTGAACATCAGCGACCAACAAAAAACACAATATTTCACCCAAAACTTGTCGGGATATTTTTATTCTCGTACGCAGATCCATATTCATGAAGATGGGAACAGAAATATATGAGCTAATAAACGTCCGCCTAGATTTTCATGTGAATTATGTAACAAAGTCATCGAGACGTTCATATAGCTACTTACGCGCGAGGTGGTATATTTTCCATTTGAAAATTATGATTAAGGATCAATGAAGAGTGAGACGTAAGCGCTTGAAAAATTCGCGACATATTTAGTTGTGTCAGCAGCAGATGCGGATGACGAAAATATAATTGAACGTCGATTATTTGCTGCATTTTGCGATTACTTATATAAGCATTTAAATAAAATTATTAATTGGTCATGTCAGGAAGTTCTATATGGCTTATTCGTATAAGATGTAATTGGAAAACTAAAACAATTATCAGATAATTAATGTGTCTGTCAAATCAACAGCAGTTGTAGTAATCGGTGAAATGAACCATATTTTTAAATTTTTCAATAAGCTGTAGAAAATGTATCTTAATATTAATGATTTTGAATGATGAAATCGTTTTAAAAGAATATTGAACACGCATATTATTATAAATAAACTGTTTTAAGCCCAGAGGTAGAATATTATCATATTGTTAATCACTAGATCCTTTTAAACAACAGTAGGTATGTTGCTTACTGGTCATCATTCTAATTTCTTGTTTAGCAACTTCTGCAGTTTCCCGGGGATCTAATCTTGGACCGCTGTTATTTTTACTCTTCATAAATGATTTACCTTCTGTAATAGATTGTGATCATTTGTTCTTTGCTGATGATCTTAATTTTTTTTCAAAGTTGAGTCTGTTGATAACTTTTTATTTGTTCAAGATCAGTTGGAAAATATATGTTAATGATTTAGTTATGAATGTTTCTAAGTGTAGAACTCTGACATATACAAGGAAAAAATCCTATTATATTTAATTATAATTTTAACTATTAAATGTTATTTGAGAAAATGTTGGGCAATAAAGGGTATTACTATTATTATTGTCTAGGGTTAAATTCCGACGATACTTATCGTTATTGTTATTGATATATCATGGCTGCGAGACTCGAACCTGCAGTATCATCAATACCCGCTATCTATCACGATTTTTAATGTGAAAATGCAAGACATGAATGTAAGGAAGAAAAAGGAATCACTGAAATATAAAAATATTAACAAATAACGCCTAATGGATTACTCATAGAGTTGATTTTATAAATTTTGTTTTGTGTTGATTTTTATTTTTTGAGCATTATGGAAAATCATCATTTACTATAATCGTTCTTGAAATTGAATACAATTCATCTGTATGTCCTAAATTTTAGTCCTTATTTTGAATGACTCAATTTGCGTTTTCATTTTATGTTTTGTAAATTCTAATTTCAAATATTTTTATTAATACCTATCCTCTACAAAACATGAAATCCTAGGTAAAAACCTAGACATAGAAATTATGTTGTAATAGAGTACTTTTATTATAACTTTTTTTATTGTGATTTTATTGAATAACTGAAAATTTAGAGGGCGCAACATTAATATAATTTTATATTCTATGCACATCCAACAAAGCAGCATTTCGATTAAAAAAACATCATTTGCGCTTCTTTTAATAATGGTGGCAGTTTGCCAATATACAGGGTGTTCCAGAATGATGGTCAAATATTTTACCAGTGTAGTCCACAAGCCATTTCAGGGGGGATCTTCATATGACATTTTTCAATTTGGGTTCTTCCTGTTGAGATATTCAAGCCTTAAAATGGAGGGAAAAAATAGGTTTTTTTTATTTTTCCTTAAAAACGGTTACACTTAGAAATTTCAATTTTGGTACACATTATCAGCTAGTCAAAAGCTATTTTGTGGTGGTGTATATTCCCTGGCTTATATTTCTGGAGGGCGGGAATAAGCAACCCCTAGATTTACTTCTTTCAGAACCTTTTCCTGCAATGTCCAAGTTCAACAAAAAAATTTTAAATACTACACCTAATTTTACTACTTTTTTCCCTCTTACAATTTTGTCACACAACCAACAGTTGGCGCGGAAAAAATAAATATAGTTTTCCTTACCCTAACCATCTTTTTGTCACCGGCTACTGATAACCGCAGTAGGCGGTTGCTATGTTGATGTCTATTGTCTTGTCAAACAAATCGCCATTAGGTCTACAATTGGCAGTTTTTGCAAATATTTGTAAACAAAGGTATTCCTATAACTGTTGCCAATTCTGCCGTATGCATATTCCGTCAATTTATTCGCTAATATTTGTAGGGAAGAGTCAGTTGTTTACTCTTTTGGTATTTTTTGGTAAAACGAGACATTTTTTAATTTTACTGAATCTGACGTTAAATGTTGACTCTTATCATAGCACTTTTATACAATTGAATTAAATAGCCGCTGATTTTTTTATTTACCTAAACAGTCGATCATTTTGCATATCATGTGGCTAAATTTATGACTTTTTATAGGTGGAGCCATATGTGAAGGATATAATCGAGGACATCTATTTTTCAGGTGACCGCAGCAGGAAAGGCGGTCCTGATCACTGGCTGCGACTCGGCAATAGGTAGCGCCCTCGCGCGGCAGCTGGACGACCAAGGATTCACGGTCTTCGCAGGATTTCAGAACGCCACAGACAGTTCAGCGGCCGAGGAGTTGAAGGAGTTCTGCTCGGGCAGGTTGCACGTCCTGCAGCTAGATGTCTCTTCAGAGACGCAGATCCTGGCGGCGTCGTTGTACGCCGTCGAGCACCTGCCAGATGGCGCTCCAGGACTGTGGGCCGTCGTTCACGCTCAATCCTGGGTGGCTTTGGGAGAAATCGAGTGGATACCGCCACAGGTAAGAGATTATGAAGTAGGGTAGTGCAGGATTTCAGTAATTTCAGCTTAAGCATAAAATTTGAATTATATAATTTTGTTTTAATAATGTATGAAGGTGGTTAAAATAAATACAAGGTTTTACGATGTTCAGTACTGAAATCTTGGAAAGGGTAATACAGGGTGGTCAACTTTTTTTTTCATCAGACTTCAAATACCAATATATCATAAAAAATAATGTTAGTTTGCTAAATAAACCGACAAATGTTTACTTTTCGAGATACAGCACGTTGAAGTTTCGCAAAAAAAATTGTTTTTTGAATTCTTCTGTAAGTGTTGAAGTTTCACCCGTAAAATTTTTATAAATGATTTGGCGGTGTACGTGTGATATTTCTAGAATTTTTAATTTTTTTACTTTACCAGTGGCGGAGAAAGTAGGGTCCCCTATTCCTTTTGTCGGGTATAGTTTGTTTAGCAAACTAACATTATTTTTTTATGGCATAGTGGTTTTTAAAGGTTTTGTAGTTTGAAAAAGTGGACCACCCTGTATATAAGGTGACATTGAAAAAAATACAATGCATGCGTGGTACAGGCCATAGAAAACCAAAAATAATAATAAAGTTACATACATTAATGTCCGATCGCCTTTTGTTTTGAAGCTACAGCGTTTCAAAAATGTTTGTAAAATTTAGATTTTTTATATGGAAATATTTGAACCAAAATTGGTGAATACTGTGACCTTGCATGAGGGTGACTTAATTGAGGAAAAAGTTGCACATTTTTACGCGTTTCAATTGAAACGCATAAAAATGAACATCCTTTCCTAATTTAAGCCACGCTGTATATATTATCGTTTCCGATATCCCTGTACTGAGACTATTGGGCGTCGTAAAAGTTATCATCCTATGTATGTCAGAATGAGCCAACATTAAATACATAACCGGATTACCTACGTTATAGATTTCAAAAACTTTAGAATGATATATTAGGTCAAGGAACGTGGGATATTAAATACTTTTTCCACTTTAGAAATACGGTATAATAGCAACAAATTGGTACAGAGAATCTTTACATATCTGGACCATTTCGAGTCAAAATATATGTTTCTCTTGAGTTCTTTGCATAGATTTTACCGTTCATTAGTAAAAATCTGAAATAATGCCGATGTCAGAAAGTCATCACAGATATCACAGATAGAAGCCAATTATTTTGCTCACATTAATTTCCTCAAGTATTGCAATTATCTACTCACTTACGGATAGGTTGAAAAATATCCTCTTGATGTTGAACATACTATATTTAGACGAAGATAAGGCAGAATGTTATAGATACAACAAGGTCACCCACCAGGCAGCTTGTATCAGAAACTTCACTATGAGATAAAGGATATATTACTCAGTTCTACAAATACCAAATGACAATTTAAATCTAAAGTATGTCTTAAAATTTTGGTTATACTGGCACTCTTTAAAAAATCATAGACTCTTTACAAAAACTACTCTATATTCATTTACGTTAGTTTATGTTGAGAAGAGAAATCAGTTCTGCACATTTTAAAAGTATTTCATAAATGAGAATGATTTATGATTTTTTATATAAATCAAAAATAGATTTGGCGGTTAAGATTAACATTGACATTTCGGTGGTTAAAAAAAGGTACTGAAAAATTGTAGGTGTGTTTCTATGCATAACTATTCCTCTGGCACTGTTTCAAGAGCAATAAATTTCCCAGAACTTGGCAATTATTTTTTTTAAATCTATATGTTAAGGTATGTTCACCTTACCCAGATACGAGTATTTGTTCTAATATTTCATAGGGTTTTAGTACAGTTATGATGAAAGGTGTGGACTTTACATTCACATGAAAATCTTGCCAACTGTATTTTTAAATTACTGAACATATATCTCAGATTTGACCAATAAACTGTGACATAACTATTTAGCATTGACCAAAGGCTTGTTAAATTTATCAACTATTTTTGTTTGCCACAAGTATTCTTAAAAATAGTCTAGGAGCTATAATTTTTTTGGTACAATTTTTTTCAAACCTTGCTAGAATTGTTCTGGTGATACTAATCAACTAAAACTGAATCTGGAAAAACCTTTCTAATCGGATATTATTCTTTTCCATTAGGAATATTTACTGAAGTTCATCATAAAACTTACAATAAAAAGCAATCTCCAATTGAACAAATTAACTCTAGCTGCGTGTTTTTTTTATAAAATAAACCTTGGTATTTTGTTTCTTCGTAAACTATTGCAATTACACTTCGTTCGACATCGACTTTTACATATCGATAGGTAGAAATAATCAAAGAGACAAGAGGGGTAATAGGAAAGTGGAAACAAAATTTCAGAATGAAGTAAAGTTAGCTTCTGAAAGCAAGAGCAAGCGAATACTAACATTTTACTTAAATAACAATTGACGATAAAATTTTCGTTATTTTTATACCGAAAACCATCGCAAGAACTTAATGAAATGTCTACTTTATCGGATATTTCTGAAAATAAAATTTAGTTAACTATGACGTGTAAAATAAGAGAAAATCAAATGGCTGACAACTTAATCTAGGTGAGATATTGGATGAAGGACCTAATGGATGGCTTAACCTGTCATGTGTTGTTATGACATGTAGATATCAGAAGATATTGATGGATCACACTGATCCTGTAACTAATGATGCATATTAGAGATGGTTCACTACTTAATATAAGACCTTATCAATTTCCTACTTCAATATGCGTTCGAATAATAACAAAAATATCATCTTCCCTTCTTTCAAGAACGATGGAAAAACCACATTGTAGTTCTAAAGAACTCAATTCCTATAAATGTACAACTAGTCAGTTAACAAATAGAAAAATGGAACATAAGAAACAGTTATTAATATTTGCTGCACGCCACTGGAGATTTATATCTGACAGAATATCCTCGCAGTTGTATAGACCGTGTTAAAATAATGCCTGCTTCCGATTGGATAGTAAAAAATGTTTTCGCATTTTCTGAACAGTGTAACGCTTTTATTTTTTAATAATTCATTTTGCTTTATGGCATCCATTTGTAACAGAAGGAGATTAAGTTGTCTAATTTAGACAACGAGAAGATAGGTAGAAGCGAACAAACAAAGAATGCAATCTTAGTAGGCCGAACTGAAAAAGCGAAATTTCAGCTTGTACCAGGGTATACCTAATATAGTGCAAACTCAAAATTTCTAGATTTCAATTATTTTCTCCTAAATAAAACCACATTTAACATGCCATGCATTAGTTTATAAAATTAGTTGGCAGACCTGAGTATGTCGAGATGGGTTTTTAAGATTTTCCAGCAGCAGTGTGAAGTAGACTGACTGTAATAATTCAACTTTATTAAATATTGAAATCCTTTTAAGTTTGAGAACAATTTTTACTAAAGCGATTGTAAATAACGGTTTTTTTTAAATTACGGTGAATATAAGATAATAAGTAAGATGAAAAATTCTCGGTAATGCTGTATACACGCCAACTCAGACATGCAGACATGACTGTCGACTAGTCTCGTATACTTTTTGGTTATTTCAGCATAACAATAGGTTTGTTCCTGCAGCAGTTGGAAACGATTTAAAACTATCAGAAATATCCGTTCAACTATTTCTTGCTTTCAATTCACTGGTAACTTGTTCTTAACTGATCGAACATTTCTGACAGTTTCAATCCGTTTCCAGCTGCTGCAGGAACACATATATTGACAAGGAGTTTAATTCAAATAGCAACCAAGCGTTGTCAAAAATAATATACCAAAATAGTAATTTGTCATAAATTTCATCAGTTATTTCTTCCAAATAACTGATGAACTGATTTCATCCTTTGTTCTTGAAGATTGAAGAAATACAGAAATAATTTTAGAATCTAAGATTTTACAAAAACTATGACAACTTTTTTTGAACTCTTCAAAAAAACACGTTTTATTAAACACCTTGTATTTTTCGCTCAACTTTTGAATTATGATTAAATGCAAACCATTGTTGAATCATCATTAATATCCAGAATGTCTGGAAAGATTGTCAACACAATCCTTAGCAACTCTATTGTATAAATTACACATTAAAAAAAATTGGAGACTTATTAAGTTGAATCTAGGGAAAGGACAATAAAATAAAGTTTGTTGCCTGGTATTACTGTTATGAAGTAATCGAAAGTGTGTTTTACTCAATAGTATGGAGCAGTCAACTCTGTTGTTTAGGTTATACAGAAACCGGATTAGAAATACATACAATAAAATCTTACCGAAAAGATAAGTTTTAGAAATCTTTTTTGGACTGACTCAAGCCGTTGCAATGTATGTTATAAATAGGGTACCATATTACGGAATAGTGTTCCATTTTAGACCTGATGAAGAACCAGAACAATGTTTTTTATGTGACTGCATTAGTAAAAGCCCTACAATTGCAGTATATAAAACTATAAGTCTGGAATGTGCTTGACATAATGTCATTAATATGTTCAATAAAAGTAATCACATAACCATTGATCAAATAATCATATATAACAAAATTGATTTTGCGAGTAAAGGACATAGGAAATGAAAATATTGAGAAACAAATGATTTATTTCACACCACGACAGCAACAATGTACTGTTGCTGGCAACATCCCCACCGCCGTTTAATTTTTATGAAATAAAGATTTTATAAACTGTTACAACGCTGGATAGTTGAAGTTGGAAATTTTGAACTTCACCCGATTTCAACAGCAAAAAGAGGGAAATACGATTAATTTTATTAGCTGAAAATCACGTGACTACATCGTTCTCCAAAGGTATCTTAAAATCATCAGCGAACAATAATGTTTCACATGAAACGACATCAGGAAGATCGTTAATAAAAAGTAAAAACAAAAGCGGGCCTAAGTTGGAACTTTGCGGTACCCCAGATGTGGGATGAATGATCGGGAGGTAAAGTTTTGAAATATAACCATAAATTGTCGGTTAGCTAGATATGATACCAAAAGTTTGATTAAGAGTTCGAAATACAAAAATATTGTAATTTGGCAAATAAAATATAATTATCTATCTGATCAAAAGCTTTTTGCAAATCGGTAAATATTACATTAACCTGCCCTCCGCCATCTAAAACTTCGGAAATATATTGGGAGAAAACTGTAACATTCGATACAGTTGATCTTCTTTGGATAAATTCATGTTGATGTATTGATGTCGATTGCTTAGCAAAATACTATATTTCTTATTCAAAAGTTTTAGAAAAATTACACAACAAAGAAATTGCTCTATAATTCACTAGCTCATTCTGATACCCTTTCTTAAATACGAGGCACACATAAGCCGTTTTCCAAAATTATGGGAAAGTACAGTGCTTCAAAATAGAGTTTTTGAAGCATAAACGGGACCCTCTGTATTTCTCATTTTCCATGAGACTCGCAATGCGTATTTCCACAGAAGCATCGCCTATATTCCGTATTCGACCAAAGCCCATATATATTGTAAAAACTAATTTTATGCACTCCTGCATAATCGATTACCCAAATGGAATACGTGCTGCACTTTGGGGCTGCATTGTGACACGCCGTGCAGTTCTCCGATTAATTTTATTTAAATTTTAAATTGTAGGGGATTATCGTTTTGCCGCTACAGATGGACTAAATATCGATCTCTATTTTGTAATTAAAATCGAGCCCACATGACGGCTTTTATCGCAATTAAATGTGCCTTATTGCATTTTTATAATCTACAAACACTAGGCAGTATTTGTTTGCATTTAATTGTGTTAATGAAAATGTTGGTTAAATTCTGGTGAATAAAAGCAAATAACTTTTCTAAAATGTTATTCCAATAGTGAAACAAAGTTTATTTTGAATAATTGTTCCAACGTCTAGCCAACTTGCGAATGCTATAATACTAGATGGCCGAAAATCTAGAGAGGGACTTATAAACTTGCTCACAAATTGTAGCAGTCGACACAATGAAACATACAGTGTCTTCGTAAATGATTACAAGCCACGTGACCAGGACTGTGATTCTCGAAGAACAACTCGTATGCAAATAGATTTCTTGTCTCTCTCAATTGCCGTAGTGAGGAAAAGGATATTCGCATATGAATTGCTCTGCGATTGATTTGAGAATCTCGACCCTGATCACGTGGCTTGTAATCATTTATGAAGGCACTGTACATGCAGCCCGTATATTCTTCCTATAAAATCATGTGCTGCATATCTCTGAGAGTATACCCGATTACACAGCTTCTGCTGCAGTAAGTACGCATGCGCCGCAGTTTTCTATTGGCTGTGACGAATTGAGGAATCCACCTGTTCCATTTCGACCGCTATCATGGGCGGGTATATCTTTTCGCTAATTTAATTATGAATGTAATTAATTTTTTAACAATTTTGTGTTCTTAAGAATGGAGAATAATTCAAACTGTACAGCGTATTCTCAAAATCGTTCTAATTTAACAAATGAGGAATATCGGATGATGACATGTATGAAGAGTTTAGGGCGCGAGGTCAAAATATGAGTGTAAGTGATGTTGAAATATGTATTTCAATAACAAAAATGTGTGTGAGTAGCATTTATGTATAGTGCAAATAAAAAAGTGGTAATGAAGTACAACTGCGAAACGGAAAATAATGGAAACTCGCGGAAGATAGTATTTTTAAAATGAGTTTTCGGCAATAAAAAGATTGGATTGTTATATTTTACAAGATGAAACTTTGCCTAGAATATACACAAGGGTGCTTTTGCGAATTATGCGTGACATATGAATTATAGTAGGCAATTTCCATATAAATGAATCTACAGTGCACTGATAGAAAAAGACGAAATAGTGATATGGCGAAGAAACAATTTAAAATAAATATTAAAAGATCAGAATCTGAATTGAAGAATATATTAAATTTTGACAAAACATGGATGCATGAAGGTCATACGGAAAGTGTTAATGTGTGACCGTTATAGTGACAGTGCTAGGAACCAATAGTGAATAGGGTCTATGTATTCTAAAGCCTTTTGTCCTTTTGAATGCGGAATTCGCAAATATTTGCGCAATTTATTTAATGGTGGGAAAATCTCTACTTGTAACAAATTTTGTCAACTATAACATATCATTTTCATCATAAAACTGCCATGGAAACACCACATAATAATGGAAGTAGCAATAATATTTGTAGTGTTTTACTGTTTCGCAGTATTTGTAAAAAATTGAGATTTTGTCGCCATAAATAATTAAAACAGAAGTTGCAAAATTCGTACAAGAATCCGTGCATTTCGGGTCTATGAAGACAAGGCTTAAGTGTGAAATCCTCGGAGTGCGTATCAGGTAGATCTAAGTGGATGGTGGTGGGCAATCGCTGTCCAAAAAGACGACATTCTTATTTGTAGAGAGGATGACACAGGAAACACATTTAAAGTAAATTATTAATGTATTAAGGTTCAGTCGATGTAAACTTATTTTTGATAATTTTGTGTGCTTTGAACTCTTCTCAAGGGAGCGTGAGTTACCTAATCTCCTACAAGAAGAACTTGCACTTGTGAAGGATGTGTCTTTCCAGCTAAGGAGAAACCTGTGGTTTTAGCACGACGAAGCTCCACTTCACAAGGCCAGGATTGGCCAGTAATTTAACAGCAGTGAAACAGAAATTCCAAAGAAATTGAAATGCCTGTCAAACTTACATGTTACTGTAAATATTAAATGGATTGAAAGATTTTTTAATATCTTACTAGACTTATAAATAGTAGCGTCACGTAACTTATAATAACACGAGTATTCTATGAATATAAAACACCAATATTTTATTTGGCTCTTAATATCTTTTAAAACAGTAAATTTATAGCGTCATAGCACGTCGATTGCAGATAAAATCATTTAATAGACTTCAACAAGTTCATTAATACATCCCAAAACCTACTTGTCGTATCGTTATATCTCCTACGTACCTATATGAAACGGTCGACCCTAACGAGGCCATATAAATTTGTCATAAACGTATTTCCCAAGCGTCTCATCATTATGGTAGACCCAAGCCTTTAAATAGATGAAATAGGCTAGTTATTAGATTGCTCAGCATACAAGAATAGCCCACGAGCAGTAATTAATATACAAACTTGCTTTAATGCTATCTAACGATGTCATTCATATCGGTTGTTGTCGCCAGTCAAAAGGGTTGTGATGGGCTACACTGAGAAGAATAGTATTTTTAAATTTTCATAAAAGTGGAATTCCTTCTATTTTATTAAATTAAAATAAATAGAAATAATAGATTTTAAATTCATTATCTGAGTAAATACAATCATATACGAATTGCAAAGTAGATGATTCAGTTCAAAATATTTGTGTGTCCTCCACACTGATTTAAGGTCGCCGTATTTCTCGCTTGATCAAATTTGTAGAATTTAAATAGTACAAATTAATAAACAAAACGTCAACAATTTTATTTTTGATATTACTTTTGTTCTACCTGTTTTATTTTTCTAGACTTCTGTACCTGAAAACACCACAAATTTGAACATTTTACGGCGAGAAATACGGTGACCTTACGAATGTGTTCAGTGAGCTATAGGTTTTCTGTTGCAATAATTACTCCTTTAATGCAGTTTTTCAACTGATGGAAGTTTTGAGTAAAGATTTCATTAGAACTCTATTGGTAAATGAAACAACTAAGAACTAATATTATAAGTTGCAAGCAGATTTCATTAGAAATGCGGCAGCAGTTTAAAACAAATGGCAAAATTGGTTTTAAGGAATACCATTATTGCAATACATTGTACATATAGTATAATGCTGTTGAGCTTAAAATCTTGCTCGACTTGGTATGCCATAACTTTATATTTGTTAACATTTAGTGGCATTTGTTTAGACAGCATCATATTTTCAGTTAAAATTTGACAATTATATTTAATAGTGTCATTAATAAACGGTATAAAAGATATAGGACCAAGATAAGAGCACTGAGGTACTCCTGGTGTTTGTAGGATTTCATTAAATTTAAATTTTAAGTTGTACGTACAGTACCAATTGCTAAATTGGTAGAGCTTACATATGCCTGACTTTTCTCATTACTTTCGCTAATTGAGTTTTGGCGATTTTCTTCTTATAAACTTGTATCTATTACATTCACTCTTGCTTTTGAGGTGAAATGTCAATTTAAACTTTATTCTGAGACTTTTTGGAGCCTGTTTTGTTTTATTTTAAGATATTCCATACATATTACAAAACCTTGGCTAAAAAATTTGTAAATATTTTTAAAATTGCATTCATGATCTACAACAACAAACAAAACTTTGGCATTCATTTCTCTTACACAATTTCTAATAAACATCACAAAGTAA